>LUCH01000029.1:0-14501 GCA_013368495.1 Paragonimus heterotremus | reverse complement strand
TCAAAGAACTCACAGTAAAACTAATGAGATGACGGTCCTTCAGTAATGAAAAGGAAACCCTGAGGACAGCAGGCGCAAGGATTTAAACGCTTCAGTGAAAAATATTGCACAAAACAGTTGACAAACTGAAGGCTCATTATGAGTGATTCGACACGTTCGCGAGAGAAATATCAAATGCATTTTGTTATGTATGTCACAGTGAAATTGGAATCAGCAACCTTGTGTTGCAAGCTAACCAGACTATCGGCCCAATACACATTGTTTCCCATGGGATGATCAGATCACAGATAAAGTAAATCCATGAAAATTTACAGTTCGAATGATCGCTTAGTTCTGCTAATCTTCTGAACCCACACAGGGACGAAACCAGAGTCTGTAAGAGGCAACAACACAAAGTGAATAGCAATAAACGTTGTGTCAAAGTCAGATCCTACTCACAATTGTAACCCGCGGAGTGTGCCATGGGGTGAGACGTGGTGCAGAAAACCTGGACATGATGATAGTTTGTACAAAGAAAACAGAAAAAACCGTAAACTCTGATTAGCATTCACTCACTGTGTATGAGCCTGTTGCACGTGTACACGCATGCCTGCTTGTCGGAAGTCCCAAAGACGGAAAGTACAGTCTCTAGACGAGGTGACTGCCAGCGGAGCGCCTCCGAGTGCGCATCGCACATCTGTCAGTTGATGATCGTGCCCGGTTAACGAATCCATCTCTTGTCCAGTAGCTAAATCATAGATGCGACCCAGCCGATCCCAACCGGCGGTGACCACTTGATCACGACCAGTTAAAAAGTCTGCTGCGGAGAGCGGAGAAGACTCCATGGTGCTGCTTACCGCCGCCGAGGCTCCGCCGGCACCAAGATTGGCCGACTGGAACATCGCATGTGGATGCCGGACATGAATGGGAGCAACCGCAGTCGACGTCGTTCGAACGGGAGAACCTGACAAGAAGAGTGTTAGTACGGCTGGTTGTAGTGAATAAGCAACGTGTATCCATCCGTCTGTCAAAAAATTAACCCGTGGGACGTCCTTGTTAGCTGGTTAAATTCTATCAATGGGGTCTATTAGCACGAAAGCAGAACAGCCTAAATCGATGGCGGGACGCGTAAACATAAAACTGGAGAGAGTTACTCGCCAAAGTCAACAAGCGGCTAGTGTGTTTAACTCTGTACAACAATGGCAGCACTTGGCTAGAACGAGCTGATGAACGACAGGGTACAATGTGGCTCATACTGAAACGCGCAATGCGCCCTAATAGGGGAAACGAAAACAAATGGTCGCAAGACGGACGAGGACGGCCCCAGCATTCAGAAGCATTATTCGGAAATTCCTTAATCATTCAACCACAGATTCGTATGAAAGAGTTATTAAGCGTTTACATCACAAGATGTCAGCTGTCATGTGATGTACCATATCACACAAGAGATGCATAACACTGTTAGGCTTCCTAAACTACGACAGAAGTCGTGGTTAACTGGGCCCAAAATAGCCAGCGCACGGGGTTCGTTCTACTGAGCCACATCACACATAAGAGGAGGACAGATAAACTACAGAACATTCCATTACACATTTTACACATATTGCATACATTCCATTGCATATACACAGTAAATCATTGTGGTTTGCAGACAACACCAAACAACTCACCTTCCTCCGGAGGATCGTGAGGGACGGACGGGCCTTCATCCGAATCAAGCCCAGCTGTGGGATACAAGGTAGAGTAGATGTTCATAAAGGAAACTAACCAGAATTCGTACACAAACACGAGAGGGTTGACCGGCTCTGCCTGAAGGTTGCCGCACATCACAAAAGTCAATGACATCTATCGCGCGGTATCTATTGCCCTGACGATTTAAAATGAACTGTTATAAATGAATCATACTGAACACGAACGCGAATAACTGCTATGAGCAATGATGAACGAATAACGCGAATAGAAACCTCTTCCGATTGGTCACTCAAGCTGCGAACGAAAAGAACCAATGGGAACACGGTCAAAGCAGACTACGGATAGCAATATATTTAGCCACCAGACGCTTTGCGAATTTACATGAGAAATTGGTCTGTATTTATAGAAAATCATGACCTTGCGGTGGCGTGAGCGCGCGAAGAAATATTTGAATCCCACGCCGATGCATATCTCAGTAACGGCTTAAATTATCCGATTTCTGACAGTAGAATCGTATTCTACGGGTCAGATTTACCCTGGCCCTAACAGGAACAAAAAGCAAACTCAGCGAACACTGTCCACAACGAAGAATTGAGGACTCCACCCGGTTTCAAATGTAGGAATTTCTTTTCAAAAGAGACAAACACACTCATTAGAAGTAGACCGCTGCACGTGTGAATATGGATACTGAATGTGTCACCTGTTCACGATGCCCGTCGAGGTTCGTTACGTATAAAGCTGTATGCTACGTTAGGAAGTGCTCCGAAATGTGCACAAGAGGTATAGTTGACAAGAAACTTCCCGATTTATCTTCTCAACTTTGTCCTTAAAGAAATTGCTTAACAGTTGGTGGAAGGATTGAACGTTGCTTCATCATCATGATCGACAACAATACATCAGTGGTTCACACTGATGTTTAGCTGCCATACAACCATTCAGAAAGAAAAAGATGCAACCCCTATACAGGAAGAGCGAAGAAAGAAGAGGGGGATGGGAAGGGACCTAACTACTAAAAAAGATAGCTACGTCTATAGTCGAACATTCAACATCAAGATGCCAACACATTGTAAACAAACAGCCAAGCTGTAGATGAAAGTAAGACATCATCAGCAAGACACCTCCTTTACGGCTTTCATTGTTTCGCGTGGAACGCTGTTTACTATAAGTAATCAAGGTCTTAGCAACCGTCAATGAGGGAAGTGGACAGATGACTAGTAGGTTCACCACATAAGGAAAACAAATTTTACTACCCTTTCGATACCAATTCCACTAACAGACAAGCAGAACCAAATATTAGTTTGAAAGTGTCCGACTGGATTTGTCGGGATCCTCCACCATCCGGAAAAAACAACTGTGGTGCTTACTGAGCTCAGACTTTCCTAAAGGCGATATGATTAGGAAGCAAACAGTTGTGCGTCTACGCAACTCACTTGACCCCATTCCGATGGCCACGTTTGTAGATCCAGCGACCTCTGCGGCCAAAGCCGAGGTAGCAGCCTCAAGAGCTGCAGTGGCCGCACCAGCCGGTTGTCCAGGCGACATGGCATGGGCCACTTTGATCAACGAGTCGAACGGTAATCGAACGAGATGTGCGGTCCCATCACCACTGGAGGTGAGCATCAGATGATCGCGATGACGAAACCGAACAGAGTTGACAGAACCGTAGTGCCCCAAGTAGATCATCAGACAGCTGTACGGGTTACGGAAAACATAAATGTAAAGGTACACGGAACAGGAGAATAGATAATCAAATCAAGACACTCCATTTGCCATATGTAACTACAGTAACCAATCTAGCTCACGTAAACAGTGGCTTGGATAACGTTACTCAATTCAATCCGACCTTTCCACATTTCAAGCGGCTGGTCACTAGCCACTGACAACGCAACCACGCTGGTCATTTAGTTAGGTGTACCAACGCACATCTGTGACTGCTGTACAAAAGCAACCAAATTCGGTCAGCCCGCTGCTTTTAGGCATGCACCAGTCTCAACTGCAGCAAAATCGTTGCCTATCGCTGTAATGAACACGTGATTTCTTCAGAGAACTGAAAGCCGAACAAATAACATGAGTCAATATCGTCTAAAGAACGGAAGCTGCGGACTGGGTAAATTTTGAACGTAAATTAAAGACAAGAGGCCTATACACCAGAACCAGTAAAAACCTAGGAGGAGGAAGTGGCCGGCTGTATATCACACTACAGATCAAAATTGAGGGTTTTTAGTTTTACCAGTTACAGGCCCCTCATACTGGATTACAACTTTCGTTCTCAAATGAACTTTCGGAGAGCTCACTCCAAAAAGAAAACGTAAGGTTCATATTTCTAAATAACTGGGGAGTATCATCACCAACAGTACATAAATGCGCTCCAAACAGAAAGTAAATTCAAGCGGTCAATTTTGTGAGGCCAGCACGCTGACTACCACTACTTTATCAACCTCACAATGGGTGTGATCAAATTACCTTACCCATATGCCAACCATAACTAATGTGCTACTTTTTTACACCTCAGCAATGTGAACGGACAAAATCCACTTCGGACTGTCAGATTTTTCAGTAGCCACGGTCACAAGGGCACGAAATGATGATGATTGTGACATTTCATTACGAATCCAAGATGACACTTCACGACAGACTCTGTTTTTGTTTGGTCTCATCAACAGAAAGGAGTCTGGACGGGGAGCGAATCGACAGCTCTTCACGCATTAGACAACACATCTTATCCGTTAGGTTACCAGTATGGACGGGTATATAACAAAAATGAACTGTACACGATTTGGAATATTCACTATGCCATGAGGGATGCTCACAGGGCTAGTGACGGAGCGGACACGAGCTCCAATTTATGGATATGCCATCGGCTACTTAACATCAAAACGGACAATCAACGTCCGTCATCTTCCAGACAAAACGGAAGTCGTCGTTGTCCTACATATACATATATATACGATCATCAACAGGGCTCCCGAAAAACCAAGGAAATCCTCTTTAACGGTATGCGATTTTACGTTGGTAACCATTATGTGATGGATGACTGGGTCAGAAACGCTCGGTAGAATATCTCGACGAAGTAGTGAGATATGATCAGAACCTAAAGCGAATGGACTGTGGACAAGAGAGATCGAACAAGTCATCACTCGACGAATCTCGTCTAAAGGGTGAGAAATCCATAACAGAAAGCGTCAGCTACACGCACAGTACCAAGTAGAAATGCACACGACGTCTAACTGAAAACCGTCATCGCGTTGTGAGTCGGAACTCCGGTTCATAAACGCGGGCGAGTGTGTGGTTGAGAAAAGTGCTCTATCCAGTGACTTTTCGTCACAACTATAACAAGTATGTAACTTGTTTGACCTTGTTAGTATGGATAGACATAGTCCCTCTCGGTTGCCTACGTGTGTTTGTTACGACTACAATGATGGTCACAATATAACATGATGGTACGTCTCAAACAAGAGCCCTATGATTAGACCATTTTGTGTTTAGTCTTATCGCGAAAAGATAGTCTGAATGGAGACCACTGTTATCAACAAAAGATTAAATTGTCATTGAAAATACCGACTATCAGAAGTTTGCCTACTGAAACTATTCAAGACTCAAGGTGCACTAATAGATTATTACAAATGGCGACCACACCTCATTATACACCGGATTACTGGAGCAAAATCAAACGAATAAAAGTCAACTGCTCGAGGCAAATGGAAACCACAAAACGTACTTCACTTGTGCATCATTGCTCCACAGGCGTACGGTGCTATCCGCTGACGCCGTAGCCAACAAACGTCGATAGGGCGTAACCTCCCACAGACCATCGCGATGCCCACAAACACGGTTCATCAACTGCCACGTACCTCCGTGCCCAGCTAGTTGGCCTGCCAAAGTGATTGAACCTTGACCTGTACCTCCGCCAAATACTGATAAACCAGCAGTTGAAACATTTCCAGGGCTCGACATAACCCCACTGGTGACAGGACCAACCGTCGGTGTTAGCAGACCACTGCTAGAATGACCAGCAGACTGGCGAAGACTGGATACTAGACGTGATGTTGATTGCTTATACTGTTGCTTGATTCGTTGAGACAACATACTAGCGCCCACTAGAAGCACCCAAAATTGCGAACAGAGAGGTGAGAGGGAATAAATAAATAGACCCACAGACAAAACATAATGAATACAAACAACGAAGCGTCAAAACCATTAATAAAGTAAAACACTAGGAGGCACAATATGGGTTTCTAACAAAACATATTGGAGAAAAATCTGACCGTCATTTTAGGACAGGAAATCAATGTGTAACCTAGAGTTACCAGGAATGACTCATCTAGAGCATTCTCCAATCAGAGTGATAGCCACTGGAAGAACTGATACACAGAGCAACCAAGTGATCACAGCTATGAAAACATGGAAGGGTCTGCCGACTGGAGCCGACAAAAGTGGCTGGCCAATTTTGTCTCCCGATAACGTAGGCTATGCAGTGGGGGCTAATGTATTGACAAAACTCTTAGCTAGAAGTTGAAATTAAAAGAAATTAGAAGTTTCACAACGATTCTGCTCTAGTCAACAGCTCTTATTAGGCTAGTTAAATCGGAACACTTACAACGCACACGTTCAAATGAGATTAAGTCGTCAAGATGTTGACATACTTTGCCGGTGAATTCGAGATTACGCAATGCATCAGCCAGTGGTAAACAGGAAAAGTAAAACCACCCTAACAAGAACGAAGCATCAGCCTAATGCTCTGCATCAAAACAGACTGACTGGAAAGCCTATCTGAATGCGAAAGTTGCCATCAAATGTGAGCGACATTCAACCTCAAATTACCAAAATATCCTATCATTCATCGGTAATCTAAAATCGCTATTTCGTTAACTTCTCATATTATCAATGTTCATATAGCTGTTTAAAACATTTCTCTGTACACAGTGCATTGATGCTTCGGTAAACCAGCGTCTTGATCTATGCACCTGAAGCCTAACAACGGCTTTCTATTTTGTTTTTCATTTGATCTGATGTGCACCTACTAGAGCGAAGATTCCGTCAACGCACCATACTAAGTGTGGAGCCGAAGCGAGCTTAGGGTGCCGGGATATTCTACACACGGGATCGTTGTCGAACTCAATGATGAACTGTAGGACTGACATTCGAAGAAGCTACACACAAAAATGAACAAGGCGTGCTGAAAATTATGACAAGCTGTAGATGAGATGGCAGTGCGTAACGAGGCAGCGAACATTGGAGCAATATCGACTACCAGTCACGTATACCTGTGGGAATGTTTTTAGCACGAAGTGCACTAGCCCTGTTCGGACGATGAAGTGTAATCAGTCAAACAGCCTCATTTAAGAAAGTATTCGACTGAAAGATCTGCGCCCAACCAGTCAATAAGCGAGCGAGATTAAGCAGGGAAATACTGACCCATCGGATGCATTTATCAACTTACACGCATAGGAATCAGCAGTTTAAATGAGACTGTAAAAAGCAGGCATACTTTGCTGAGCGACCACACTCTCCAGTCGTTTGGTGGTGTAATTAGCTGGGTCGAAACTCAAGAGACATCAAAATCTGGGCCTCTAGGAGCAATCCATGTCACCACAGTCTCCGGCTTTTACACCACGAAGCGTTTGCTGTCATGTGACACTTGCGATAGAGACTGGCGAGTAGCCGTTCGGCTATCCCTTAGAGTTCATTATAACTGCCACGTGAGTTGCGATATAGAGAGAATTAACCATTAGCTAAAAGAGTGGCCTGGTGCATTGAAAAATGATCCGAGATTAACTACCATTAACCAGTTCAAAGTTCTAAACTAAATGGTTTCAGAAGGGCCAAAAACGCTATATTCAGTTCAAAAACTGCAAGAAATAAAACAAACTGCTAGAAATAGACCAGTACATGGTGTAACTGAGAACTTACGACATGATGCACATGGACTATGCGAAAATTCATAAACCAATATCGGCGAGGAATTGACAACACACCATAACAGGTTCAACTTTAATCTAAATTGCCGCTCATCTGAAATAAACTCCATCAATGCGGGTGATGTACACATGTGGTTGCAGCACCAACAGGTGCCGATAAAAAGAATAAATCGATCGACCACGTGAAAACCCATGATCAGAAAAAAACAACCACATGCGAACTACTCCAGCAATAAAATCTTCGTAATTCACATACCTACAGATGGATAAACGCAAACGCACATACATATAGACTCATACGAATGCTGACTAAGCTGGGGGACCGTACTCATTTAATAAACAAGTGAAGCGTTGTGTACAGCCTACCCAAGTTAGGCGCCCACGTTTTACAACTCACGGCAACACGCTTGCAAACCATGCTATTGTCTCTTGGAATTAGTATGTCTTGAAGTGAATAGATCGTCGATAGTCAGCCTGAGAGAAGCAGAGTTCTAACAATCAACCCTAGAATACCAGGCGCGGTGTTGGATAACATAAAGTAGCAAAGAACATAGAGAGCTCATGTCTCAACTTGATTACGAAATCTTATTGCCTTAGTGAAGAAGAAAAAAGGTCAAATATGCAACACCTAGGGTGAATTGGAACTAACTTAAAAGCCTGTCCAGCAATTTGAGCTGAATTAAGTCACGGAGACCGAGAGACAGCTGTACAATCCAGGACCAGCATAAACCCCGCCTATGCTTCTGCCAGAGAGAACTCGTTGTTTTAGGGCTCGACAATTCCCGCTGTCTTGGAGGGATAGACGCCAACAATATACCGACATACATACACAAGCATAAAAACATTCTTACTACTAGTGTTGTGACCACAAAAGACGCTTCGCCTAAAAATTCGTTTATTGAGCAAACTCCTGCATAGTTTGTTAAAAAGCAAACCACAAACTCGTACACTCATCTGCACGTCAGACATGCATTCACATACATCAGGTGGTAGTACGTTGTCATTCCTCTTGATGAAACTTCTGTCATAGTGCGTATACACTAGTACGATAGTCTATTCTTGTCCACCGTCTTCCTGGCGTTAGGAGCTTGTTCTTTTGTTCTTGAATGCTGCCTGTGGGCAGTATACTACTCGTGAGTAGTATACTACTCACAACGAAATTGCCTGTCACTAGCCCAACTCCAGGACAAGATTGGAAAAATCAGCTATGTGCACAAGTCTACATAAGACAAATGCAAGGAAGTAAGCGAATGAAGTGCGATTAAGGACAGGCGATAAGCCGCAGGAGCAATTATACCAACTCACATTTTTTAGCCAAGGTAGTCGATTCTGAATGATCTCCATCTTCGAATTTTTCCAGGCGTTCTTGAACTGAAAAGGAAGGAAGCTGGTAAGAATCTGACGGATAATCAGTATGTGAACCAAAATCGTTAGTCATTAGCTTGTCAGTAACAAACTGTCAAAACTGAAGCAACTGTGACGCAGTTGAAATTATACTGGACTTTCTTAGACTATGCAACAAAATTCAACAAAAGATCGAAACATAAGAACTTACGTGCTAGATTTTCTCCATACAAACGACGATATTCCCGTTCAAATTCTTGCTCAATGCGAGCAAAATGTTTATACAGTCGTTGTCGAAATTCACGCGGCAGAACAGACTCTTTATGAGCACTGCTTTCAGCTCCGAATTGCCATAAGATCGAATCAGAATTCGTAGACACGTTTGGAGCCGCTGAACAGGCATTCAGACTGGCCTGTGTAAACAGCGGCGTGTCAGCAGACAACTCGGAATCTGGTAAAACGGAGATGTGGGTGACGGCAGACATGCAGAGCAGAAATGACAAGATCGTCTTCACCTCGGTCCAAAAGTTCAAATGAACTAAATGAAAGAAATCAAACAGTTCGTATGCAAATGGACAGGATTTATCATGAACAATGTGCAAAAACAGCTGAGATTAAAGGATAGTTTATTTTTTGAAAATTTGCAAGTTCTCAACATAACTGTCGAGCATATCTATGAACAACTGACTATCCACCATGCTATCTGACATTGTACAAACGGGATTCTGGGAAACAAATTTGGTGTATATACGAAAAATGGTTTCCAACTCTTCCTGAACTGGGGAGCAAGCATTATCAGTGTTCAATACAATTTTGAGCATTGTAGGTGATTCATAAAAATGTAGCCGGTAAGTATTTGTCGAATAGGAGAACCGTGTAATTTCCGTTTCCAACGGAGAGATTTTCGAACAGAACGCCTTTAGGCCAATAAGCATTCCACGGAGAAGATCTAAATCATTCTTCGAGGGATTTCCATCTTGTCTGGTTTTGGCCCATTCCCGATAAAAGACACAGCGACCAGCTTTGTCGAATATGTACAAATTGTATATGGTCATTTCGGAAATCTAGAAGGAAAAACAAAATGTCTAAACATCGGAGCACATGAAGAGTTCATCGATGATTGTGGACAGCCAAAACTGGCTCAGATAACGGATATGTTTGCGGAATAAAAATTCTGTTTCACGTATATATATATATATATATATATATATATATATATATATATATATATATATATATATAAACCTGAACCACCCTCACGTATCGCGTCAATGTCTCGTCGGGAAAACGACACGATGCGACGAAAAGTGGACGGTAAGGCAACTCGGACAAGCCAGAATACAAGCTTCAGTAGTTTTGTACCACTAAGATAAAACAGAAATCTAATCCGAAGTCTGATCGAAAGGTCAACGAAAATATTCCACAACGGCATCAGAGAAGAGGAGAGATAGTTTCCATATAGTCTACTCATTGAAAATGACAATACGGAACAATATGATCTTAAGAATGTGCTAGCCAGAAGGGATGAAGTGTCATAAACTAAAAACAAAAAGTCTGTTCACATTCCGTTGCCCCTCGAGGGTGACAGCTAAGTCAAAAGCATAACCAAGGCTTAGTGTAGTAATTAATAACACATATTTCGCAGTTCAACTACGCATTCAGTTTTCTTACACGCCCGTTTTCCGTTCCTACTGTCCGTTCATACTGCCTCTTTCTGTTTGCTATTTCATTTGTTGCTGTGGAACAAGCTACACAGGTCAAATAACAAGACGATTATCCGAACACATTCAGCGACACCAACCTACGTGACTAATGCAGGGATCGATAAGGCTCTATGCGCCTGCGACTGCTGCGCATTTGATCCAATCAAATCACTTTATCAACCCGAATAATTCGTTCAAGCCAATCTATCGAATTTGTGAGGTACAATCCAAGCAGGTTAAAGATAGCGTACTAGCAGTCGCAGATGCCACTATTATTCACCTACAATCACCACCAACATGGGTTCAAAAGTGGCTAATCAAGACGGTGAACAACCCAAAGTAGTTCACTCAGCTCCAGCACAGAATGACTACACAGATATGATGCTTCCCAAGCAAACTCTGTACGATTCACATGATCGACTTCATGTAACTAGGTCCCATGAAGCGAATCAAGCACAAAAGTGACTGACACCTCTCACTCTAGTGATACTTCTTGCGAACCAGTATAAATGCATTGTATTTAACCTGACGACAAAACACCGAAAACAGATTGCTTTCAGTAAGTTAACATGCCTTTTCGACAAACCCTTCCTTTAAAGTGTTACAATCCCCAGGTAGAGAAAGAAAAGAATGAACGCAAAGGTCACGAGCGGTATGTTGGTCACGAAGCCCCAATATGACAGGAAAACCAGAACGCACGTATCGGAACCCAATTCTAGCAACCCAGGGTCTCCTAACAAGTAAGAAAGACGGCCTTCAAACGTGCTATATTTGCTGCTCAACCCGAAGGCGAAATAGTGGTACACAGCGGTTGCATTTATAAGTTTTGAGTAGCCTTAGAGCTGGGCTACTCAACGGATCAACCATAGACGAGCGCCGGACCCGAATTTTAAAGGAAATGGCGGACACCCAAATTCCCAGAATTTAAAAATCCAATTGTCCCAAAAATTGATCTCAGAGGTGTCGAGAAGTAGGTTGAGCGTTAGCTGATTTTCAGCATGTCCAATGTTCGCGGAATGGCGTGGCCGAGCTGGTTTCAGTGGCGCATTCAAATATCGCTTCCGACGATGACATTGTAAAGGACAGTGACATTCTGATGCTCGACTGCCGTCGTTATCCGGTGAGGGTGACCTGGGTGGTAGTCCTTTGTGAATATTAGACCACCGATGGCAAATCCATGTCGAGAAAGCTGCTGTGCATTCTCCAAGAGTTTTTCCATTGGAATCAACGTGTCGAATTCCGTCCTCAGATTGTGGTCCATGAGGGCTTCTGCACGTGGAAGCCCATTGGGAATCGCCGAAGTGTGTGTGATTATGTAAGTCAGCAGGAACCTTTGAAGTACTTCTTCAATCGGTCCCTCCCCGTGGAACTTTCAAGGTGTCTTCTTACCTATATCCACGAAGCGCCCAGCTTGATCATTGGACTGTGGGTGGTATGGCGGTGAGTGCATACGTCGAATGCTGTTCTGGATGAAGAACTCCTTAAATTGAACCGAGAAAAGCTGCGATCCGTTGTCCGACACAAGCGTCTCCGGTAGGTCATGTTGACTGAAAATCCGATGTAGATTGCTGATGGTGGCTGAAGTTGTGGTGTGAGTCAGCGGGACGATCTCAGGCCACTTGGAGTGTGCATCGATCAGCATTAGGCACACCATACCGTCGATGGGTCCCGTAAAATCTACATGAAAGCGAGATCAAGGATGTTCGGGTTGCTCCCATAACTGGGGCTCGATGCATGGTGGCTTCTTGGAAGATTGGCGGTAACGGTTGCACAGTCTATCCGGATCTCCAATCTGGCTGTCGACCGCAGGACAGCGGACGTAACTTCCGGCGATGACTTTCACGCGTACCATACTGGGTTGTCCCGAATGGAACTGTCTGAAGACAGTTTGACGTAGCGAAATGGGGATGACGATGCGGTCAGTGAACATCAAGTAGGAGTTGATGATTGGGAAGGACTCACGTCGTAGGTAGAGCTGGCGGAGTTCACCCGTTGGTGGAGTTGTTAGCCATCGGTTTCTGACTCGAGCGATTATTTGCTGCAGCAACTGGTCAATTTCCGAGGTGAGTATTACATCAGCTGTCGTAGTTGGGGTCGACGGATGGCATCAAAGAGGGCTTGGCGTACATCGTTCTCTCAAGAGAGTGATAATAATAGTGTCTTCCTCAATGGAATGTTGCTTGCTGATAAGATGAGAAAGAGGTACTAGCGCGACCGAAATCCTCAGACCGAAGATAGCAGATGTCGAAGTCACAGCTGACGAGGATGACGGCCCTGCGCTACAACCAGCTGGCAGAGTACACAGGAATACTGCTTCCTGAGCAGAAGACGAAGAGGAGCGGCCTGTGATCCGTGAGCAGGGTGAAATGGTGACCGCAGATCATCTTGTACAGCTTCTTCATAACAAAGACGAGTGCCAAAGCCTCCTTCTCGATGTGGCCGTAGTTACCTGAATCTGTGAGAATCCGTGCAGCGTGCACAATGGCCTCTTCAGACACATCAGAGAAGAGGTGGGAGATCGGGGCGTCAACACCAAAGTTGGAGGCATCCATGACCACAAAAATAAGTCGACTGAGATCGAGGTGGGCCAGCAAAAGGTCGGACCCCAGCATGGGCTTCAGCTTTCCGAAGGGCTGTGTGCACTCCGGAGACAAGTACCATTATGCTTCCTTTCTGAAAAGATAGCTAAGTGGGACTCGGATGTCGTGTAACAAAGGGAGGAGGGAACAATGATGGGTGACGAGACCCAGGAACAACAGAAGCGAAGAAACATCTTGCGGATATGGAATCTTTTGGATGATACGAAAATTTTCAGGATCTGGACAGCGGCCGGTAACATTGAAGACAAAACTAAGGTATCTGACATGTAAAACTGGAACTCGACTGCTCGAAGCTGGAACCCGTAATCTCGAATGCGTTGGAGAACAGCCGCGATTCGTTCTCGAAGGTCGTCAAACGTGAGTCCAGAAATAACGACGTCGTCCAGATACGAAGCCGTACCAGGCAAGCCGGATAGCTTGGCATTCATGATCTGTTGGAAAATGGCTGAGGCGGTCTTGACACCGAATGGCAATCTGGTGTACTGGAACAGACCGCGATTTGCGCTGACTATCAGCAGCTCACGGGATTGTGGAGCGACTTCGATCTGCAGGTATGCGTCTGTCAGGTCAACCTTGGCGAAACGCGTTCAACAGCTAAGGATCGTGGACAGGTCTTCAGATATGACAAACCAGTCTTCTGGTCCTCCAAGTTGAGGGTTGGAAAAAAGTTGGCAATTTTTCTAGAAAAAAGTAACCGTTCTGATACACTACCGACCACCCGCTGCCTTACGGTACAAGCTTTTGGGCCTAAGGCTCTGACTGTGAATCCTAATCGTTTTCCTGTCTAGATCTGGGCATCCCGAGAGTATATCAGCCCACATGCAACCATGAATATTTACAACTTCAGGGGCGAGCAACGGATGGCAATTAGCTTCCAAAGTAGCGTTGAGCCCGGTAGAGAAATCAGCGTAGCTGCCAACTGATCCGTTGGTTTTCTTCACGATAACGATGAGGGCGGTCCAAAATGAGTACTTGACAGGCGGCAGCACTCTAAGAACCTCCAGACGTTTGAGTTCTTGGTCGACGAGTAGTAAGGAAACGTACGGGACGGGACGGTGCGGGCGGAAGTGTTAGGGCACTCACTCTGTTATCGTCCCAAGGCGCCTCCGCCGTGAGAAAGAAAAAAAACGATAGACTTCGTCCTAGTTAGCGGAACTGCTCAGAGCAGCCGATAGGTTACCTTGGTTTTACGACCCGACCTGATAGAGAAAAGACAAGAGCAAACGCAAGACCGCGAGCAGTATCTCTATCACGAACGAACGCAA
>LUCH01000028.1:437497-447803 GCA_013368495.1 Paragonimus heterotremus | reverse complement strand
CCATCGATGTTTGCGTCCTATCGCTCGTATGTAGTGACATGATGTAATCAGCAACGAAGAGGTTAGGAATGTGTTATTCGATAGTGATTGTCAAACGGTTTGTTTTGTGCAATTCTTACATTTGTACAGACTTAGGTGGTTAGGTCATGTACACTAAGGATGTCAGCTGGTCGTTTGCCGCACAGATCACTATTTGGTGATGTTGCGGCTGACTGGCTTAAGGTGTGTGTTTGACCGATAATTTTCTGGTGTAGAGAAATGAAGTCGTCCACGAAGGGTTTGGCGACTGTAGGTCGGGTTCTTCTGCCGGATTGTGGGGGTTGCGATTCGCGCAGTCGTTGGCTGGAGAAGTTAGATGAGATGGGGAGTAGTCAGGCTCAGTGGTGTGAATGTTGTGGTTGTTTGAGCTGGTTGTTTGTGAAATGGGTGTATTTAATGACGTGGAACAGCTGATATCGCCTTACTTTCATTGATAGTTGTGTTGTTTGTTTGCAAGGTGTAGACATCTTGATGTTGAATGATGGTGCTTTTCTGTGATTAGGTTCCTTTCGCCGCTCTCCTTTTTCCTCTTCTCTACTTGTATATAGCTTGGTTTTTACTTCGTGGTTGTGTGGCAGTTAATCATCAGTGAGAACCTTTGATGTATTGTTGTCACTAATGATGAGAGTGATGAAACGTGTATGTATTCTCCTTGACTTGTCAACAGAGAAACTGACGCTGAACCACTGACATCAGATGCTGGGACGCGTTAGCCATTCAGTATATTGTTTACCTCCATTGTGTATTTTTACGTACCTTGCGATGGATATCTAATAATGTGCAGCTTTTCAACCCAAGCGTCTTATGCGTTCACAGCAAGGTAAATGTAACTCGTCAGCCAGATAGAAGACTTCATGGTTATCAGCCGTCTTGCGGACACTGTTGTTATCATTTCCACCCCTGTAGTTTGTAATTCACAGTTGCTTTGATGTTAATCGTGTGTGTTTAGACATAGGGTTTTTAGAATCGGGTCTCATTCCTTCTCCATATGTTGTAGCTTGATTGTGCCTTTTCTCTTAATTCACTTTTTCTTCAGTTTTGTCCGTTTATTTATTTATTTGTTGTGGCACTTAGATCTTGTACGCTATATTAGGTTTGGTGAATGTCTATGTATGTATATTCATATATTGATGCTGCTGCTTATGAGAATATCCCGATGGGCCATTACGTTATAGTCGTGGACATCTAACGGCATATCAACTCGAATTCGACTCTCAGGGTTACATGGTTGCAAGTTCGACACTGTGGCCGATATCGGTTAATTGCTTGCTTCATTATACTGATGGTTATCTCCCCGGCAATATTTGCCAACATATTGATAAAATTTTGTTGCACGATGTTGTTTGTTTTCTACTCATATTGATTCTGTGCACACTGTCAGGCACGAGATCTGTAGGGGCGTCGGCACATGCACCATTTTTGAAGATCAGTCGATTTACTATTAGTTTGTGATCAGTTGAGATCAATCCCTTTGACCAACACCAAACTTATCTACTCAGCACTCGTCTATTGAATCTTGCCCGCTTTTCATTGGTCCAGGTTTGTTGTATATTTGTGGAAGCGCGATGTTTTCTAATAGGTTCTTGTGTATGTGATTGCTTATAGCCTGAAACGATGGAATTTATACCGTCCTGTTGATCTAGCTTGATTGAATTCATCCCAACGATTATTAGTTAAGTTTACGGCTATTAGGCCACAAGGCGTTTGTTTGTTATGACAGCTTACAGCCATCGTGTCTTTTGGTAACATCTTCCTTAATGTTACTAGATGTAGCCTTGCTTAGTATTGAATGAAACTCATTTCTTCAACTTATTGGTGTCATCTTGGTCACCACGGTGATGAAAGATTATCCGTATCTGCACAATACATGACCATACTACTGTCGGCATGGTCTTCGAAAGGAAGCGGATGTGTGCTGCAATCGACCTACAAACGATGAACGTTCGCTCGTCGTATCAAAAGCGCTTTCAGCTTTTGGCGTGAGTGAACTCACCCAACTAGATGGTAATCAAGAAGTCGTCTTTCATTTTTACACACTGGAATACTTTCTGTTCTTTTTCACTTGCTCAGTTTGACAGAGCATTGACAGTTTCCAGCAGAACAACTTTTCAGTTCACTCGTCATGTATCACGCGGACGTGACTACTTCCCCGAACGATGCTTAGCTGCAATTGTTAGAACTCCACAATCTTTCGTCTTTTTAGATCAACTGATCCACACTTTCGTGATCTGACATAAACATTGCGAATGCAAAATGAGGAACTAGTCTCATGAAGCCTAGTCATATATTCACTGGTTCATCTCTACATCACTGGCGGTACGGCTTGGTAGCCGCATCGGGGACTAACTGGTGACGCATATCCCGTCCTAAAAGCGTCTGATGCCTGCCTGATCAGGTAACGTTGCGCTAGCACATCAGTATGTACACACTGTAACAAGCTGGAATGGTCGTACACTTTTGTCGTGGTCAGTTTTGTACTTTTGTGCGTAGTTCATTTTCCGTAATGGCCGTTCGAACAATATTCGACCATGTGCTTGGTGAAATTATTGAAATAAGTTTGGTCTATTAACAAGCGCACGAGTCCCTGTATCACTTTTTCATAAAATAAGGTATCAACCACTCAAACCGTTGCTGGCATCCGCGGCATCGA
Source organism: Paragonimus heterotremus (assembly GCA_013368495.1). Classification (NCBI taxonomy): domain Eukaryota; kingdom Metazoa; phylum Platyhelminthes; class Trematoda; order Plagiorchiida; family Troglotrematidae; genus Paragonimus; species Paragonimus heterotremus. Next base: position 445,114 of record LUCH01000028.1, on the reverse strand, counting down.
GCTGTTCACATTATTCTGTGGTTTTGTGAGTCAGATTATTCAACCAACGACTTCGGTTGCCTCCCAACGACCTTTCATCTGTATTGCAAAAGGCTTGACACCGGAGAAGTGATATTGCGCGAATGTGAAATTATTTGGACTAATCTTCTTTACCAAGGCCCTGTGATTGGCTGTGCTGTTCCGACCGGTGGAACGTTCATCGTTTCCTGTCGATTTACTGGCAATTTTGTTCTTCATTGGTTTGTCGCCTCCTGGTTGACCATCTGTTTACGACCAACCGCCTTCACTTTCGATTGGATGTCACATGTTTACTGAGTCCAGCAATCTTAATCGTGATTAACTGTGTTCGTCTGCACTCTAACGTTGTTAGTGAAACCAGTGGTTTTTAACTGAGTGTACGTGATCACTGAATGAATGCAGTCATTACAGAACAACATATTTGACGACCGAATGTCTCCTGAAGGTTTGAAATTAGTATTCCAGCGGTAATTACAACAGTAACCTGGTAGAGATATCGATGGGGAGGCTGGTAATCTTTTTAACAGCAACTCCATCTTCTTTTAATTGTGTTGCGATGGATACAAGCGCTAGCAGTAACATAAAATTCTTAATCGGCTTAGCAGTTTTTATCACTTTCGAGATGTGGTTCAAACGTTATGAGGACGTCCCACGGGTTTCTCTAGCGAGGACGATTTATGAGAGATTATTCATTGCTATGAAATCTGGGAACCGTTGAATGTACAAAGTATGTCAACTTTGTTCTTCCAAATAGCCTGCACAAGTTCGGTTTCATTGAAACAGCTGAAATATTCGGTAAGCGAGCTTCACTATTCACCATCCGCTCTCAGTGCTTCAACCTGATCGAAAGAACGAACGGTGATTTCGTCATGTACACAAGTATTTGCAACTGGAACTGCGAGTTTTTCAAGCTGTGTTGCATTGCGAATGATCCGTTGGACCTTTTGTTTTTCATCGGTGCAAGTTTTTGAACGTGTCTTCTGATCATACATATGAGCACCAACATTACTGTACAGTTGATCGGAACTGTTTGCCAACATCTTATCAATCAGCGATGATTCAGCAATTAGGCTACGACAACACAACTGGATGTAAAACAGCCCCGCAACCCCAAAAGCGACTCATTGATCTTGCCAGATAACCTCCAACTGCATGTGAGCATTGCGATAAGCGACCTTTCGCATGATTTCGTACACATTGATGCACACTATGTCATAGACGCAACCGTAAGAGCAGTCATCATCCACAGAACTGGGCGGGAAGTAAACATTTTTTTCGTCCGATATCCAAAATCCGATGAATTGTTCCAATGGTTTAAATTGGATGTCAAAACTCCTAGAAAGGTTACTTCATTATTGTTTAGTGATCGTCAGCTTCGTCCGCAATCACACAGTGCACTAGACGTCACTTTGTGGTGTTCAGTAGGAAGAATTTTTTGCAAACTTACAAATCAGGTAAATCGCAAAGCTTCAAACGGGTTACTCAGACTAACGTCTGAAATTATATACATTGTTCTTTAATGGAAGATTAATCTTCACCTGTCAAGTACCAATCTTAACCTCTTCGGGTGTGATCTGATGGAGGTTTCAGGATTACCAATTTTACTTTACAACCGTATCTGTAACTTTCTGCGATTTCCACGGACTGACTTTGTTTAACAAAAGCGGAAAATGGGACTTACTGCGATGTTATGGAAACGCCATGCGTTTATCGCAGAGTCTCGTATTTGCACTCGGGTTCAGGCTAAATTGCATCCTGAGTGTGGGTTCAAACTTGTTGTCCGTCCTAAGCGTCCGATGTTGTGTGCAATTATACCTTGATTTACCAAGGGGTTGTGAAGGCTAATAAAATGTAACAATCATCACGCCTACCAACCATTCCTCACTGGTGTCTTCAGTCGTGGTGGTCGGAAAAGCCAACGAATTTATGCGCATTCGCGCTGACTGCTTCGTCGGTTTTAACAGTACCACATAAGTACAGTATCAGTTACCGTCACTGGACGACTTATTCAGTTCTCAGTGGTAGAAAACGCTGCTACGTTGAATCTGTCTACCGTTTATCTTCAACTTGATGTTGACGAAGGCTCGAAGTAACTTTTGACTGTTGATACCCATCGTCCTCTGTTTTTCTTTAACTGTCTCCCATTTGTTGTTAAGCCATCCACGGCCATTCTTCGACAAGTACTGGATACATATTAACGGGCGCTCCAGTCATAGCAGATAATGTACTGGTAATCTGTCGGACTCTTGATGATTTGTCCGTCAAATTGGATTGTGTTTTGCGGACAATGAAGAATTGTGGGTTTCATGTACGCCCAAATAGCCGAGTTTTTTTGGCTTCGATCCATAAAGTGTTTCACATTCACAGTCGTTCAGAGCAATGGATTCTGCCAATGATTGTGCCAACGCTATTGCAATTCAGCTCATGCCAACATCTACCGACCCAAGAATTGTGATATTTTCTAGGTCTAGTGAACCACTACAGCCCTCTCCTACCTGCCGCGATCCGCATACCGCTCAATCAACTGCTAAGGTGTACCGCTTGTCATTGGTCACAAATGTGTCAAAGGACATTTGTCGGAACCAAGTTACCACTCATCTTCGATCTTCTTGATCATTTTTCTCCCAGTCTTAGAATAGTGGTTGCATCAAATGCATCAGATTATGACGGGAGTGTTGTAACTACTCACATTTCCCCCGATGGTTCTGGAAAAGTCGCCTCACACGCAGTGTGAACGCTCACACCCACTGAAGAGAATTGTAGGCAGATAAAAAGGAATGCTTAGCAATTGTGATTACCTTAAAATATCCCACAAATCGCCTTACGATCTGCACTTCACCAATCATAAACCGCTGTCTTCTATTTGTTTCCATAAGGAGTAATTTATTATATCCAATCGATCAGTTATAACGATGGACTACACTTTTGTTGTGCTGTGATTTTGAATTCCATCACCGACCTACCTCGGACTTTGGTCAATCAGGTGCTGTTCCACAGTCGATTGACTGGTGTACTAGCTCGAAGTGGGGCATGAGGGCGGCTGCCAGTACAATGGAGAACGGTGTTAACTAGGCCGCTATTGATTCTACTATTGCATTATCTGTTACATTCGAACAAGCTAGGTCAGACACCCAAGGTGACAACGTTTCAACAGGCTGTCAAGTTTGTACAAAGATCTTGGTGAACATCTCGGCTGAGTTGAAAGCTACATCAGCCTTGACTGTGTCGTGAGTCATTATCGGCGATCACATCATGTCTTATCCACTAATAAAATAGTCATTCCGTTGGCTCCTCTTCAAGCAGTTCTGACACAGTTTCATGCAACTCACCCTGGGATTGGTCACATGAAATCCTTTGTACAAAGTTTTGTCTGTTGGGCTGAAATCGATGTTGTGAGAGGAAGACGGGTTAGTAGCTGTTCTCGCTATGTTCAATCTTCAAGGGCTCCGATATATTTCATTTCATTCTTCGTCATACTCAGCACGTCCCTAGCCTCATCCATACGGGCTTCGTTGGTCTGCTTTGTAGAATCAACTGTCTTGTTCTGGTCGACATACTTTCTGAGTGGTGGAAGGTGTTTCCAACGGAACGTACAACGACGATGAACACTATTTCAGTGTTCCAACGGTTGTTATATAAGTTCTGATTTTGTGATACACTTGCGTCCGATAACGACATGCAATTTACTCCTGTGCTGCCTAATCAGTTTTCAGCGTCCTGCAGCATTGAACATGTCCTTTTCTTCACCATGCCATCTTCAATTCGGCGGTCAAAAGGCAGGTTTCGTCGACACGTTCAAGTGTGCACTTATCGAAGCTAAGGAGGGAAATGACCGGGAATGTAATTCAACGGTTTTTGTCGGGTTATGGCATAGCACCCAATCCCATTGCCGAGGATAGTCCGACATCGTTTACTGTAATGTTCGGTAGACAGCGTTATAGTGTCTGATGCACTCTCACTCGGTGAATCGCATGGTCCTACGGAAAGCGTTCTTGTGAAAGAACCTTTCGGTCACCGATGAAGTGTTAACGAACGATTGCCCACTGTTGCATAGTCAGTATATGTCCGAAACTACAGAATAGGACATACATGCTGGCCAGCTGGAGTTATGGACGACCGGAAATCTAAAGTTCTATTTTACTGCTGGCACCAACCGGTTGATTTAATACGCCAACCAAACGCGGTCTCGAAAAACAAATACCTATGAAACGGACACCATAGAGACATCATTTATCTCACTTGACATACTGATGGACACTTTTAACCCACCCTTAGCATGTAAACCCGGCTGAGGCGTACATTACCCAACAAGAGAATTGTGTAATCCGGACTGTGTTCTAGTGGAACGAAGATACCAGTTAAACCATTCCACATCAGTCCACACCTTCTCTCCTGTGAATAACATTATCTTTTTCGCATGGTAGGTATTGGGACCAAGCTCCCTTTCCAGAGCCCAATGGCTGATTGTGTTGTTCTGATTGGTAGCACGTTTCCTATAAGTGTATTGGTAGTTTTGTCTTTTACCAGTTTGTCGCCCTCCACTTAATCATTTGCTTACTGCCCATTATAGTTGATTGCTGCTGATTGTTATTGGGCCTCGTGATCACTTTGTCTTGACCATGCACATGCTCAACTGTGCTTGTTTTCTCTGTATTGTTGCGGGTAAACCGAAGGATTTTGAACTAAGTGCATGTGATCACTGAATGCAGTCAATCGTGCAATCATTACCAGACAACGAAAATATACTGGCCTCTTTCGTCTTTAGACATGATGTTCCTTGATCGCCTACATTGAGTACGGAGCCTTAGGGGTAATCAATGTATTCGGCTGTATAGCTTGACCTACAAGGTGATGGTCCGTTTGGCATACGGAACAACGGCTCCATAGTTGCCAGCGCTCGGTTCTCGCATCATTTTATTCCGAACGGATGTGATAGTCCATGCTAAATTAAGCTAAGCTTTATCTTTCGCACTACGTGACGTTTGGTGCCATGTTACGTGGTAAATCACGTGGAAGTGCGTCGCAGGTGAACATTTTGGCACGCGATACATGTTGAATTTCTTCGGTAGGCTCTTTGAAGGTCTCAACACGACTGCCATCAACTGTTGTGTGGTTTACACTTCTTCAGTGGACCAAATAAATCGGACAAGATAGAGTGAGTTGCCGAGTTTAATGCTTTCTGTCTCTCTCTCTCTCTCTCTTTGATGACCGGTCAATTTAGATCAGCCGTTTTCGCTTTAACTACATTGAGCACGGTTTTGTGCCACGTCTGGATACTTCCAAATTCTGATGGTTAGAGAGTGTTAGGTTTGGGTTTACTGTTGCTTACCTGCGGGTCTGGCGTGTCTTTCATCGTTCTTATAACGTTGCAAATATTCTGTCAAATTGTGTAAGATTGTGTTGTTTCTTTAAAAGATTTCAGACCTCTTCTGACTTAGCGGAGTATGTTGAGTGACAACACGCTAACCATTATCATTGCCAGTAATATGTCGCTGACCGATACTGATGCTTAACGGTTCTACAATAGTGAAAAAACAGTCGCATTTACATGGTAACAGGTGTAGAAACGATGTGGTTTAATTTATAAGAGATCCTACGTTGAAACTCACTCATTCAACCTGTTGGTGCCTACACCTAGTAACCGAATTGTAACTGACAGTAAGTTGGTATCTACACCACAAATTTCTTTTGGTTTTCATTGCTCTACCTCGTTTATTGCTTTTGTCTCGCGGACAATCTAGACAGTCATTGGCAATATTTACGCTGTGCCCGTATGTTAATTGATGTTTCCAAAAAATTCCTAACCACAATCTGTGAGTCATGAGCTTCATAACCCTGGAGACCAATGTGCTCTACAGTGGCTTACCTGCCAATTAACACATTACTTTCCATTCATATCTTAGATTTGTCTGCTACAGTACCGACCAAGAGTGTTTTGCTCCACAGACGATAAGTTTTCATCCTTAACACAGAATCCTGTCGTCTAAGTCTTTGTTGCCTAAGCGCTTGAACTTGTTCGTTCAAGTTCCCACAGGTTCACACTCGAATCTGCTACGTTACTTTTCACTTCTAATGAGCTCATGGGACTATTCGAATCTAATTGTTTGTCTACTGTTTAGATCCGATGCGTGTGATTGAGGGAAGGCATCAATGTTTTACATATTCTGTTCTGAACAGCATCGTTTCACAGCCGCTGAGTATCAACTATCACGGTTATCTCTTGCAAGCATTCCCTAAGTTTCTGAAAGATTTCTTTTTCTCATCAAGCATTTCTTCTTGATAAAAATCTTCGTAACGTCAGAACAGCAAGCGTTTGTTTTATTATTTCGGGTTACTACTGACGCTACGAATGATTCTAATTGAGAGGTTTCATGTAGAGTTTGTTTCACTTTGCTTTTACTTAGTGATTTTTTGGTGTAATTCGCCGTAATTGTTTAACGGAGTGTTTAACCAAGGTGCGCAACCATTCACATGTTTTCCATTCTGCAAAGCGAACAACATTGAACCTGTTCTTACTCTAAACTTCTGTACTTCCCTCGTCCCTTTGGCAGCTTGCGTCTGGGGCATTTGATTTCCTGGCGTCCAATTCTCACATGTTTGGTCATTCCGGAGGAAGTGTTACCGTGGACATAATGTCAGCTTATTCGGCGGTGATGTACGCGCAGGCTGAAGAGTGTGTTTTACTCAGAGCAGAGCAAGGTAAGTTGTTTTCATTTGCTTCTTTTTTAGCTCGCTTGTTCTAGGTAACATGCCATCTCAATTGGTGGCGAAAGTAGCTTCTAAAACACGCGAGTGTTTTGAGGATGGATTGAAGAAATGTAATATATCAAGCGTGAAACCGTCGATTCCCAAAGTAGCGCATAATTCTACTCATCCAGCCCAACTATTTTCAGGATTGGTTTAGCAATCTATCCGCAAAGGTACAACTATATGGTGCGCTGTCCCAGTACTATCAATCCAAAGCTTGTGCGGATTCCAAAGCTTTCGGTGAACGTGTGGCTCGCTTGGCGGTAAATACGTTTACTGATTCATTTTGCATATAGTGTCCTATGATCACCTGGTTGTAGTAAAAACATGAGTGCCTGTTCCAGTTCCCCGTGTTGTTTAACCAGAGTTTAACTTCCGGTTTCACTATGCACTACTGAATACTAGTTGGTTTAATCATTTTCCATTGATCGACTGTTGGTTATATAGTGATGTGACTGTTAGCATCGTATGACTCAGTTGTCTGCGAAGTAAGGCTACTTAGTAGACCGAGTATGAAAACCTCAGCAAAAACGGTTGTACAAATCTCATCTAACTCTCACTTTCAGTTCGGTTTACAGCATGTAGACACTGAACGCTAAATTTTAGTATTTAAACTTAAGGGCTTCTTTATAAGCTACTTTCGTCTCTTGTACTTGTGTTTCCAAGCTATAACCCATTTTTCCTGTTATCGTATAACAGCTGGGCATAAACGCCACCTACTGATGTTTTGCTTTTGATGGTGACGGTTATGATAGAATCACCTTGTTCATGTACCAAGCATTGTATGCACGGGATATACTTTTTAGGTAACCAAGCGCGCTGTTGACTGTTACAGTTGTACGGAAATATGCT
>LUCH01000028.1:404430-435521 GCA_013368495.1 Paragonimus heterotremus | reverse complement strand
GACGTGAATGTTGTGGTTGTTTGAGCTAGTTGTTTGTGAAATGGGTGTATTTAATGACGTGGAAGCTGTAATGGAAACTGTCTTGCTGTTGACGTCTTACTTTCACTTACAGCTTGGTTGTGTGTGCCAGGTATAGACATCTTGATGTTAACTGATTGTGCTTCTTTGTAGTTAGGTTCCTTTCTCCGCTCTCCTTTTTTCTTTTCTTTACTTGTATATAGTTTGGTTTTTATTTCGTGGTTGTGTGGCAGTTAATCATCAATGAGAACCTTTGATGTATTGTTGTCTCTGATGATGGTGATACTGATAGTTGTCGTGCATCGGTTTGTGTTGAAATCAAGTTATTTGGTCCAACTCTATGTTCGTCATTGTTCTACCTAGACAATCTCTGTAATCCCTGGTTTTGGTTGGTCTTAAAATGCGTTTGACGATACTATCCGCTTGAGCCGGTAAACTTGGCTCCCTTGAGTCTTGCACAATTTGGTTGCGAATATCCTTTCTTCTAATCTATTACCATTCACTGTTCAGGTTGCCTACGATTTGATGAAAGCAACACCTCGTTCAGGAAATATATTCGGTCGTCAGAACATACTGGAACAGATCAAACGAGAGCGCGAAGCTGCCATGAAAGACAATGATTTTATCTATCACGAGCACATACCCACAGCGAAAGAACTAACCCCAGTGCCTTCGGAGGGGACGTTAGGGAAAACGGAGCTTCAGCTTCCTTTGCTTAAAGGCGAAGTGAAAGACATTTTCACTCAGTTGGTGCCTTTGAGTGTGCTAGAAGTGAAAAACCATGCTCAAGTTGTCTATCGTTCTTTGGTGATCGCGGAAACTCATCGACTTCGGGAAGCCACCAATGCACTCAATGCGTAAGTATGTTGAACAAGTTTGTTTTATGTGCAGCTTCTGCTACGTAACCAGTTTACACTGGATAGATAAAACGTGATTGTAGACACATTTCACAACTCTCCCAAGAATAAATCCAGCCTTAGACTGGAGTTTTCTGCTTTATGGTGAATAGCAAACAAGTCTACATGCGCTGCCTCTGAGTGCAGACTGCGAATTTGTTACGAGCTTTCTTCACTTTGCATTAGCAGACTCTTTTTGGTATAGTCTTCTGGTCTGAATGTTGTTCGTGGGTGATTGCAGTCGAACCTTTAGATACGGTAAGTCGGTTATGCATCTGTGGATGATGAATAACACGCTCGCTTGGTTAGTTCGTGGGCCAGATTTCAAGTCGCAGTCCAAACGAGGATATGCACCACCAATGGGCCATATAAAAAAAACCGAAATTTGAGTTTGACGTTTACGTTTGAAGCGGATCAACCGCATTTTCTATCGGATAGAGAACTATACGTTAAGCGGTCGGTGGTGTTCAACGTGTAACAGGAAATTTGACTGATCACTTTGTCCGTCACAAGGAGTAGTCTGTTCTAAGATGAGCTCCGCCGAGCTTCAAGCGGAATGTGACCCAAGTCTTTAGGAATGAGTTTTGTTCATTGGCAGTGAATATTACTGATCGACCAGGAACAGCGTCATCCTGCTGTCTTTCTGTATGGCTGTGTGACATTCGTTGCATTTGTTTCGTTTTTCTCCAGTGTTATGGTTTCTCTCAATTTACCCGCGGCTGTGCAACTCAATTCTAATGGTGAATTGGATAGTGGGCTGTTGACGAATGCGGCGAAAATTCGCCAACAAGGTGGTGTGGAGCGACTTCGAGAACAAGTGTATTCTCTTCCAAATTCGGCTGAACGCAATCGGGAAATCCTCCATCAAGTAAGCTAACTGCACCATTTGTACACAGCGGCTTATCACCTGTTCTTGAAGAGTGTATTTTCATTTTCCGAATTCGTGTGCGATACTCGTTCAAACGTAGTAAACTGTTTTCCTTCCATTTGGTTCAGTTCATTCTCCCAAAATTGCACTTGTAGGAATTTCTACTACTATGTTTAATGGCCTGTGTATACTGCATGTCAGCCTTCTCTCCAGCAGAGGGAATTTGTGTTACCAGCCTAAACAAGTATTTTTTTTGTACACCTCTTCTCACCTGGTATGCTCAGGTGGCATTCATAGTATCGCGCATTGTATCGTACACAGGAATGATATCGATACCTGTTGAGCTATAGACTGGCTTGCCCCGGTTTTCGATCCTCGAATCCTAGGGGTAGTTCCATGGGAACTTTTAGTCTCGTTTCACCGACTGAATTTTGTAATTTGGATCAAAATATACCTGTTCACACTGTATCTTGCGCGTCTGTTCTGCATAATTTAGTCTCCGTTAACGCTCAACTGTCCCTCTGAAATCCAAGAATATCTTGACGTGCGCTGGAGGTGAAAATGGTCTCGTTTTCCCGTCGATCGACAGTCTCATTTGTGACATTGTTTAGATTGCATTAAAGTGTCTTGGTTCATATAATTCTGTTAATTTATTGCGAACATAGTTGCAACGAGGTCTGGTCGACCATCTCTGCCATACGTTCAGCACATACATGCTGACCTAATCAGTTCTGAGTATGAATAAGTGGTACTGTGGTCCTGGCCGCCGCTCACCACAACAGCAACGGGGAATATTCAGTGAATGACCGTTAAACCTTTCCAGTCAATTGACTGGTTTTCGCTCATAAGATGACTTTGTTCTCTTCACACTTTCCCTTTTCATCTGGTGAGTTATCCTAGGCTTTTACTGGGAAACTTAACCTTATCGTGACGTGCGGGCTTTTGCATCGGGATAATCCGCTGGGTCAACCCGGTAATTATAGCAACAGACTTACTTATTATCAGGCGGGCCAATAATTCGAGGTCTTTTGAGCAATAGTTCTCTAGCCCTTCAAGTTGTAGTTTGTACCAAAACTCGCCCAACAAATTGATGACTTATACTAATGCTTATCTGCCAAAAAGTTATGCCAACATGATTGCATGTAAATAAAGACAAATAAGCGAACATGTTTTTTGGTACTTCATCTTCAGGCCATCTTCAGGCGATCAATTGTGGGTGATGTTCAATTTGAAATTAACCAAACCCCCGACTACTCATCAGCAATACAATTGTATAGAGGCGATAGGGTTGGGTTGAGAAATCGACGGGACTTATTACAGATTAACTAGGTTACTCGTCAGTCAATTGGCGGTGGATTTATTGGTCCGTTGTCACGCTCGTTCCTTGGCTGTAACGCTCCAAACAGTCCTCGTTTCGGTATAGTTAAGTCCAGGATAGGTTTAGCCTGTGAACAAACTGCTTTTGGTGACATACTGTTGAGTCGAGCAATCTTATTCTGGTAATCTTTGCCGTATAGTGTGTTCTCATTCAGACAGTCTCTGATAGGTTACCTGGCATACGATAGACCACTCGAAATGTTTGGTCAGTATCTACTTGATACTCACTTTCTACCAGGTGGGCGAAGATAGCACTGCCTACCAGTCAGGCCCCACAGTACCCCCAGCCACTGTGGGCGGTGTTTCCGGATTGATTTCGAAAACTCTCTTGATAATTAGCGGAGGTAACCTGCCTCACCCGAACAAGTGAATAATTGAATACATGTAGATCAGGTCAAACGTGAGTGTTCAGTTAATACTCTTGTTTTTTCGTGCAGTCATTTTTGTCCGTAATCTGTAGTGTAGTGGGAATTTTATTTGTCTTGAGTATTTCGCCGGTTTTCACCACAGTCCGAATGATCCAGAACCGGAGTAATTGAAATGTATTGTGTATAACTGTAGTCTGGTGCTTTATTTGAAATGGACGGACTTGCAAAGCTCTGCGGTTGAGATCGGGATCAACTGTAAGTGGTGCAGTCAAAAGCCCTGCTTCTCTTTGATTGGTTCGATTTCATTGTGCTTGTTCTGATAATGTCTTCCACGATTTTTAAAGGGCTCTATCTGATCAGTTGATTTATAAACTTCTCAATCGAGGTACAATGATCTTAGTAGACGAACTTGTTCCTACAATGATCACTTAGTTAATCTTTCTTCACTACAGCAACAGACTACTCTGGACGATGAAGAAAAGACGGATGACAATTTGAGGGCGCAATTCGGTGAGCGTTGGACCCGACAACCTTCGCGTAAATTAAACGAACAGTGGCGGAACGATATTCAGAAAATGTGCAACTTCCTGGTGGAAGTGAGTTATTCTTAACATTACATCTCTTGGAATCATTTGAATAAGATACTTATAGGACGCCTCAGTCGCATTTCGTACCCACATCACCTATGAGTTTGTTATTATCGTGAAAACAAAACAAACACTTATCGAGCGAATGTGATAATCATGACAAACTGATCCATCTGGTATATGATACTCATAACTACATCCAAGTCTACAAAAATTAACGGTCATTTGTCGTTGGGGGTATATAATCGGTTGCTAATGCCTGGTCATCTTTGGTTGGGTGAGTTTTAGTCGATGGGTGCCCCGCACTGGAACATCTATTTTCGTGCTCCTTCAGCACCACTCATGAGCATGTATATTAATGTATACTGTAATCAGTTTCTCATATACTTCGTAGACCCGGTTTCATATATTTCGCTGTAGCAATTTCTGCTCATTGTGGTCTTCATCGATGAAGTTGTGTAATGCGTGATGTGCATTAAACCACACCGCTGTGACCTGTCGAACTTTCCTTACTTGCACTGTTGAACAGGAACTGGACAGAGACAGTTGATCCAGATTAGCTGTCTCGTAGTTGCTGTTCACGACTAGCTGCTCTAATACAGATGAGCTGGCTGAATATCTACCCAGCCGACTCGAATGAAACAATTCTTGAGTGTTTATATTACTGCTTCTCGCCACCGATCGACTACATGACTCTTGCTGAATGCGGCTCATCCATCCATATAGTCAGTGCTTTATTCGGCTCAGAACGATTCACTCGTGCAGTTGGCCTGTTGACCGTCAAATACCGAAGTTTGGCATATGGTTGGAACTTGGAAGGTGGATTGATGATTCTCGATCCCATCAAATGAAGTTTAATGGAGAGATACACGTATAGCCACTCAAGGTTGAATGATCAAACAGTCACATAGACATTCTCACGAGACAAGATCATGGTGGCTCAATCCGTGCATGGGCTGATGTCTAGCTCACTGAGGAGATTGTATTGATTTCTTTTTAATGACATCGTCAGTGGTATGGCCTGCAGGATTTATTACAAGAAAATCACCATTAATATTGTCCTTCCAAAATGATTAGTTATTTCCGTGATAATGCCTTGATCGGTCGCCACTGCTCTGTATTAGAGCTTATATCGTCTTACCCGGGAAAGTGGTATTTCCTGAGCGAACTCATAATGATTGCGGTGAACGCTCGGACTGTGATGTCCAACCACACGGGAAGATGATAAGCAGCAATTTCGTGTGAAAGTAGATCAATTGAAGACTGCTTGGCATTCCGTGAAGGTCAGAAAGGTGGCCGAGCCCAATCAGCGAGTGCACTTACTTAAAGGTTCGGCGGAACAAGTATGAAAGTCGTGCTCATATCAGGCCAGCTTCGCCCCATTGACCCAGACGATTTGTTTTGTCTACGGTCGTGCAACGCGATATTTTGTCAGAGTGTATTTAGGAACTCTCTAAGTTCGTAGGCGTTGACTGAGGTAGTGAAACTGAACGTACTACTCCGGCTGGGTCATGTACCCTCTTGTATGTTGTGGTGACTTTGATGCAGTTGAAAATATATATCCGTTTAGGGATACATAGGTGCGAAAAAGGAACTCTGTAAGAACAAAGGAAGATTGACTTGTTGTCCATGTTGCGGAAGTGGGCAGTCATTGCCCTTTGCTCTATCATGCCTATGTATATGGGTAGCTGAAGGGTCTGTATGAACTATTTATGAGCATACCCTGACAGGCTGGTGACCTTGTTTGATAACTTCTTATATTTACATGTGATCCCTCCTAATCTGTGATTCAGAGATTTGGCTCGCGTTCAGTGGGGGTGTGGCTAAACATGCTGAGTTGGACCGTGGTTGCGAGGCTCAGGCCGAATATGTATGTCAGTGTGCCTGCACAGCCTCGCGCACTGGTCGGTAGTGTTCGAACCTGTTCACTTCTATTCTTTGCCAATACTTTTTCCCTAGACTGAAAAAACCGATAAGATGTTGGCAAATCGTTTTGAGGAACATGCCGCACTCTTCGAATTGCTCAGCAAATCTGATGACGAGATTCTAGCAACCCTGCGGTCTACTCACGACTCGTCAGCTTCGCTGTCCGGAAATGAAAGCGGTCGTCAGGCCTTGGCTCAGTTGTGCAGTCAAGTGGAATCGCTCAAAGCGGATCGAAACAGTCTCACCGAGCAGTTTGATGCTCTCAAACTTCCAGAAACTGTCGGTTAGTTTGTACACAACTTTACAGTGCGAATCACTGATATGGTGCACTCCATGATGATGGTAGCACGACCACTTTGTTGGGCTGTTCGCATCCACTTTTGTCTGTTTACCCTTTTTGACAATATCATTTTAGAGAATATATGCGTCAAACGCAGACCAAATAGAGTTGAAAAAAGTAAGGGATATGTTTTATACTTTTAGCCGGTATCTACAGTGGAAGTTTAGACTTTTGCGAAATATTGCTTCATTTATCGATAGTTGGGAGTGTCATGCTTTTCATTTTAATCACGTGGACTTGTTCTGTAACTTATGTGTATGAGCACTGGGTACATAAGATACAGTGCTCGAACTCACACTTACTGAGGTTTCGGCCTACCATCTGTGCTGCATCTCACACTCCCATTGATCGTGCACATGGTGAGAGAAATGTAATGTAGACTTCGTTTCGATCGCCATATCTCGCCATTTTCTGTAATTCATTATCTCACCTCATCTACCCCCGCGATTATCCAAGCGTACATTACTTTCCCATCTTCTCTAAACCCTTTAGTGACGTTAGCAGTTGTCCTCGGTTAGCTACAATTTTTATTGAACTTAGACCTCTTCACAACTCGGTTAACTCCATTGCTCCTGTAGTTATTCCACACTCGATGGCGTCAAGGAGAAAAAAGTCGTTGAGCAGTATATGAACCTGTTTTCGTCCACATCACAAATTGGCTGTACATTCCATTGCTTCTGTGACTGTCTCGTCATTTATATAGCAAGCCCAGTAAGATGTGAGTAGTGCTAAGTACTCTCGTGTGTGTTGTGCTTGCGGTCATCAACCAAACTTGGATTCAATCTATTTACGCAAGACAAATCAAATCACATACAAACCGTTCCTAGTGCCTTAGATGCTCGGTAAATTGTTATCATTGACTTACAGAGTATCACTCAGATTGCTACTGTGCAGATGCCTGTCTTGCAGACTCTTAACTCCTTTTAATTTTTCTCTCATTTGTTTCCATATCCATGACATTACTTGAAATAAAAAGACCTATTTAGACACTCATGGTAAATTCCACTTGGGATGTTAACTGTTCAAGGTCATCCCAAGCACATAGGGATATTACCAAAGTAGCATGTTCTACGAAACTACGGGTACGGTAGAAACTTATACTTACTGTACTATGAGCTTTGAGACGGCAGTTCTTGCGGTCGTTCTGATTTAAACTTGATTTATGTTTTCAAAATTCCTTGTTACGTATTGATTCACAGTTTTTCTTTCCATACAGTTTCTTGTTGAAAGAGATGATGGCATCATTTGTTCACATGGCGTTCACTTTTACTTTTCTATCGAAAACAGTAAGCAAGCTTACGGAATTCATAAACAAAAACGGTGAAGTTAACGAACAGAATATGCTGGATATACTCAATGTGGAACTGGAAGGCTCCCGTGAGTGTGTACGTGCTAGCGAGAAACGCCAAGAGGAACTATTGGCCGAAATACAAACTAAATACGAAGAATGTTTTGGACATCGTGCGTCTGATGATACGGGCAGTCTGGTCACTCGCTTGAATGCAGCTGTAGACGCATTTTTCGCTCTGGACAAAGACGTTAAGGAAGGCATGAAATTCTATGCAGAATTAACGGAACGTTGCTTGAAGGTTCAAGAGAAGGTGGGTGTTAAAAAATTCCATCTTTTCTAGCAGACAACCCACAACACTTTTTGGTTTAACGCGTATCTTACCTCTATCTGTAAGTACGTGTATGTCTACCAATTGTTCAGGACGTTGGTTACATACACTTTCAGGAATGTGTAGAATGATTAGTCGTGCTTGTGATGCCAAACACCGTGATTATCTCTTACATTGCCCTGCCAGTCATCATATCACACGTAAGTTGAAGTCTAGACTAATAGCACTTAGACAAGAGCAGTCGTAGCAACCATGACCTGAAATCGTAGCCACTTGTTTGACAGTCAGCATCATTAAGTAATTCCTTGCTTAAGCCACAACGAGTTAAAAACCAAAAGAGTTATCGGTCTCGCAACGTTTCGACCCTCTCGGAGAGCCTTTTTCAAGCGATTTAAATCAGAAAATTTACAATGTACAAGCTTCAAATTAGGCAATCATCAACTAGGACATGTTTGTGTGTTTCACCTGCGGTGTGTAGACAGGCTACCAGTAGGCTGTAAGGGTTCCCGGTTCACCAGAGGTCAACA
This sequence comes from Paragonimus heterotremus, assembly GCA_013368495.1. NCBI lineage: Eukaryota > Metazoa > Platyhelminthes > Trematoda > Plagiorchiida > Troglotrematidae > Paragonimus > Paragonimus heterotremus. The sequence goes on along the minus strand of LUCH01000028.1, from coordinate 426,995 downwards.
CACACACAAGCACACATTAACTCTCTATGCTTATTCGCACCTGGGGATCTTCACGTGTTGACCTCTGGTGAACCGGGAACCCTTACAGCCTACTGGTAGCCTGTCTACACACCGCAGGTGAAACACACAAACATGTCCTAGTTGATGATTGCCTAATTTGAAGCTTGTACATTGTAAATTTTCTGATTTAAATCGCTTGATAAAGGCTCTCCGAGAGGGTCGAAACGTTGCGAAACCGATAACTCTTTTGGTTTTTAACTAGTTGTGGCTTAACCAAGGAATTACTTAATAATGAACATCAGCACAACGCACAATATTTTTTCCCATATCCGTTCCGTTTATGGTTCGGAAGTACTAACAGTCAGCATCATTACCACCGGCCTACCGCGAGCTGTGGTCGTTATCGTTTAACCAGTCGATAATGCTTTGTGATTAGTTTTGTTCTTGCTTGTTGCTTTTTCATTTTCTGTACTTCCATATTCTGCTATCATGCATTGTTCTACATGTCACTAAACTTTCCATAACTGGACGGAGTTTGGGACTCGAACACTGTTGGTAGTCGATTGAATGTCATCCCCATCGACCTATTAAAAACCCATATGTGAAACGTCGCTACTAAAATCATGTGAATCTGTCAGTTGGTTTATCTATCACCTAACGATGATATCTTTGTCGATCAATGTGGTTGTGTTTTTACTGAAGTAATAATACTATATCCGTAAACACTGAATCTTGAAGTGTGAATTGGGTGTATCATGTGGATTCAAAAACGATTACCGTAACGATCGACACCTGTCCACTGTTGAGCTTCACCATAGTTTTCACGTACATATCTAAAACTGTTTTGTTCCCATCCCTTTAGCTAACAACTCGTTCCAACTGATCACTTAGCCATTATATCCCTACCTGTTTTTCCATCTACCGCTACTGATTCTGTTCATACAGATAGATGATTTTTGCCTTGCACGAACCACCGAGAAAACGGAACATATGGCAGATATCACGAGCTCTTTGGGCCGTGTAACAATTGCTGAGGGTCCGGCAGCCCCACCTGTTAGCTCCACCGCTACTGCGAGTAAGTAAATTATTTTGCCCTGAGGGTCGTCATTTTATTCCTGAAAGTTGGTTTTGAAATACGCTAGATGTACTTATCCGATCGAATGTAGTCCAGACGAACGTATCGGCCCTCGTATTTCCCCTCTCTCCATATGTCTTGGGTTAGTTTGTCAGGTGTATCACAGAGCACACTCGCATGGCTTATGCGAACTAGCGACCTGCAACTCACTTTCACTCGGGTCTACGGAATGATTCCTGATTCGGGTAAACCAACGTAGGCAATTTACCTTGTATTCTGTGAATTGAATCAGGGAGGAATTCACCGAACTCATTGTTAATTTGATGGTTTTTACCTTCCACAGAATTTTAGATGCTCTATGCTCATTCAAGAAAGTCGTCTTAGTGATCCTTACCTCGAGGCTCCCCATCAATCCACTTTGCTAACTTCGTAATAGTGTTACACCGTATTACAAAAATATCGCATACTCGAATGGTGCCATAAGTTCACCGGTGCCATTTTGGTCTTTGGAATGTGAATATTGATTGCTCTGCTCACACCTACACCAGGTTGACCATGCACCTACTAAAGGTAGGTGATATACGAGCTTTTATCAATCTTGAACGAGAGTTTTATTCTTTTGGAGAGCAAATTGCATTCTTTACGGGCCAACTGATTTGACCAACCTGTTTAAAACGATTCGATCTGCTCATTAGAGGTCATAAACTGGATTAGTTTAGTCAGCGTGACCCAACTAACAAAAATCGATGTCACCAGAAAATTCCCCTTCTAATATTGTCTCTATGGTGTGCTTGATGCTGGAGCCCAAACAGAAAGGTGATAACGTACAGTCGTGTCGAATACCGCCGATGGTCGAAACTAAGTCCGACAAAACCTTATGAACATCTGTGCGTCTTTATTATTATTGATCCCGCTATGTTAAAACTGCCAACGTCCAATCTCCCAAAGAAAGCGAGCACCGTTGCGTTTCAAAGGCCGAACAATATGAAATTACCAGATGGTCCACTCTAACCGATTTACTTTTATGAGCACGTCATGTTCAGTGCTCTGTAAGTTTGGACTGTGCGGAAAACACCGGTGTGGAGTTGCACTCTTAACCCGCAGTTTAGACATTCTAACTTCTTAATCTCATCGCTTAGCGTGGACAGGTAACTCCAGATTTAAGCTCCATGCACATGTTGTTATGTGCATCTATCAAGTCAAAGTGGGGTTTATCTTTCAGAGTTAACTATTTCATGTCTACATCGTCGTTTGCATGAATGAGGGCGGCAGATGACCATATTGAATCACATAAACAACAATGAGTCTTAAAAGGATATACTGACAGTTCAACTGTCACTGCCGTTAGATCTGGCAAATAAGTTGCTTGTGCGATTCCTGCCGTATACTCCCTCAATGTCTTGACTGAATGATTTCAAAATCCTACCGGCCACTTACATTATTTGGGTGCGACTAAACATCTGTGAGAGAGATGCATTGGGACATCTAGTCAGTCATGTCTCTGACATCACCAGCCTATGAGGGTTTCCGTTGTATGGATGTCCAAACAACTGACGTACAAAAACCGTTTAATCTTTGACGTAAAAGGAGAATGAGAACGGTCATTAATTTCCAGCGGTAGTAGTGCAATTCGTTGTCCCACCGTGGACGATTTTACTCAATCAAGATGCTTTTTATTCTTTACCAGTGCGGTTACTATTTTTTCGGATTATATGTGGACATGTGGTTCACACAAGTCTCTTATTTTCAACTAGGTCAAGCTTTCCATGTTATTGATATGCTTACATTTTCCAAATATCTTCATAATTCTTTTCTAATCTGTTAGCACCTACTCGTCCTCCACCGACCTACACTCAACAACCAACTTCTACTGCCACCGCACCAGCTCCAGCTGCTCCGCCCGTTAGTGTCTCTACGATGCAACAACCCTTTGCACAGTCACGGGTTGGCTGGGCTCAGCCAGCATATGCTTATGGTGAGTGGGAATAATGTTTATTGTTAATTACCGATGATTTTAAACTTCATCTTTTTGTTCACCTATACATTCTTTTCGTTCCGTTTTTCACTATTTTGATCATTGTAGTAGACCGTTGTGCGTATTCATTCACATCATGCCGTCACACCTAGTTTGTTGTATTGTTGACATCGAAACACTACAGTAACCACCTTTAGCTACAGTTAGGGGCTCATATCTGACCTCGAATGTTTCTGTGAATAACAGTTTAGTACACATGATTGCTCAGTGAGTATTCCAGCCCTAACCAGTCACAAATAGATTAAGTTAATGTATCATAATCAAACAGGGCCTAACTGCATTTTTGGGTTGGGCAATACAGAAGCCTATTGTCCAAGTGTGTCCGTGTTATTTTCATCCACGTATTCAGATCCATTCACACAAGCTGACTTAACTAGTTCGAATATTGCACACTGAAATTCAGTGACAGTTGATGTGTGCGTGTATGAATGAGAAGGGTTCGTGTGCCAATGCAGAGGCTCTGCGCGTACATTGTCTCTGAACATGTTGTTCTACCACTTTTTGATTCGTCTGGACTATCCATGACACCACATTGCACAAGAACAAATGTTGGTGGTATTGCGCTGCGTGCCTTGCTGGAAACCTATCTCTGTGGTTTCTGTTGTATTCAGTATTCATCATGTCGTCTATTCTTTCTTAGTCAATTTATTAGAATTGGTACATTTTTTCATATCATTTCATTAAAATCCATGTACACGCTGGATGTTTGCCATTCAGGATCACCCTATCCCGCGTATGGTAAGATCGTTGTCTACTCATCTCGATGTTCGCGCTTTTCTGCTGTCCTTTTATGGCATTCCGTTTTCAGATCTGTTTGCTTTGTGGCGTACGATGTTTTTGTTTGTGCACGATCTTCTTTACCTTCGTCTTCCAGTCGTATGTTTGTTACCTGTTGTTTATGTCTGTCTATCCGTTATTCCTCAATTGCCACATAGAAGTGCCTGTTCATTTTTTGCACGGTTGCTTCTTTGTTTTCGTGTACCTTTTTCACACTGTCCATTTGTGGCATCTTACGGCAATAGCAAACTGATAATCCTAGACGCATCTCTTTTTCCCTCTAACTTATTCGGCAATTGGAGTTCGCATATGCCATGGTTTGGAGTATGCTGCTTGTCGTTTCCCTCTCGTGACCTTGTTGTTCTACGGTCCGGTGTCTGATTGCCTTCGTTTCTTACTGATTAGCTTAATGCACTGCGCTTTCTAGTTTTCCAGTTGCTTATCTGGCAAATTGCTCAAGCCTTTGCAATATCTGAGCTTTATGTGCGTTAGTTTCAACTTTTCCCGTATCGCACTGTTCGGAACAAATCTTTCATGTGATTCCCTTTTGTAGAGAACTTGTTACTCCTAACGTTATAGCCCCTAATGGTACTCATTTCGTTGCCACCATACTGCCTTACGTGTTCTTCGTGCTGCAGTTTAGTTTTAGCTAGCACGACCGTCATGTAGGTTTTAGCTTTAAGGTATTGACGTAGTCCAGTCTGACTCATTCTTTAATGTTGGTAAAATCTAACCTCGACAATACCATCTCCGACCCCCCAGACCCGCTATCTGACACCGTTAGGTGAGGTGGTGCTGTTAGGTAGGTGTCCGTTGAATCGAACAAAATCTCATGTTGTAAATGCACAAACGTCACCTATAGACGATAGAAATGCGTTATGTTAAATTATAGTATACAGGTAATACGTTTTTACAAAGTATGGACGTTGTAGTGTTATATGCAATTAGAGTGAAAATAAGTCATATTGTTTATTTGCAAGCAATATTTTTCATTATACTCTGCTGGCCGTTCACCAGAGGTCTAAACGGTGCCAACAGGCTCGAGTTATGACCAAGCGGGGATTTGGTTGTTCTCAACACAATGTGAATTTGATTTTATTTAGGGATTACGGTTCTAATTCTTGTGGTGCCGCATCACTTGTTTCGGCGACGACAGGTAGTGGCAGTTCGAACGCACAGATTGGAGTTTCGCAATCGAACTCCGATAAGCTTTTCAGCCGCCACGGCATGACATTTCATACCCCCGTTATGAACTTCCCTGACTCGGCGACATTCACACTTATTTTGATGAAAGTCAACCATGCGAACCGACATTGCGCTGATGATCTTTCGTTATTTTTCGGTCTTCAACCAAGCAGAATAGTGTTCGCATATTTTCTCCGAGAAGCGCTTTGTTCTGTGTCTGATGTAGCCTACTTTACAGGAATAAGAAAATGTGTAAGTACGAAATGAAGTAGCACAACTGGACACTGATTCTTTGAGTTGAAGGCTTACGATTTGGTTAGGGGTAAATGACATTCTTTGCTATGTAGTGTGAAAAATCGTCTTCAGGACCATCTCAAACCTTCCAGTTAACGATTCGTTCGAGGTCGAATAATCGTATAGAAGTTTCTGGACTATTTTTCACCTCACAGACAGTCTACGGATCCACAGCTCCGATCTTTGCGTACTACGGACTAAGAGTACTCGTTGTCACGAAACGTTTTTGATAAAGCGTTGAGCTGTGCGTCTCCCATATCATCAATACAACTCTTATAGATTCCAGACATCTTATCAGATTCTGTTTCTGCTGAGCTCATATCAGCCTGCAGAATTGAGTATACCGACTATCCCTTGTCTGCTTCCTTTGCATGCTGCGTTGAATTGATCCATCTAGACGCTTCATTAACGCAATATTAATAAAAACTAGTCTTCCATTTTGTTTTGTTTGGTTACTGTTCAACCAGTTACATGAACAGCATAAGCGTGTCGGCTAGCCGATAGCACGTGTTACAATCTACACACGTGAAAATTAACGTCAGAATTTGAGTGAACTAAATAGATGTTATTGTTGAGTAACAGGAGATTTTGGTTTCCGTATAGATTGAACATCACCTACAATTGATCGCAGCTGTCGTATTCCCATAGATTTTCCAGTCTTTTCGAAAGGGGTCTACTGGAAAGTCTATGGGAATGCGACAGCTACAATCAATTGTGGATAGTGTTCAATCTGTGTGTAAACCAAAATCCTCTACTACTCGTCAGCAATCGAAACACCGTTCAACAAGTTGATGATTTCTGTGATTTCAACCCGGAGAGAACTCCTAGTCATCGATTAGAATTAACAGGACAGTTACTGTGTCTCCTCTCAGGGTGATCAGGCAACCTGATCATTACTCACAAGCGAAGGTGGTTGAGCGTTCACATGTGATAATTCGGTTGTGCATAGTGTCAGGTCAGTGGCGCAGTAGTAAACACGGTAGCTTCATGAAAGCGTGGCTGGAGTTCTAGTCCCGGCAGTGGCAAGGATATGCACTACTGACGAGCTCTAATGAGAACGAAATTGGAGTTTAGTACTTCTTTTAGAAAGGGACCGACTGGAAAGTCTAGGGGAATGCGATAGCTGTGTGTTCAATGTATATGAATTAATGTTTATCACTCAGTATTCTAGTGACACGTTAAAAATTTCAAAATCTCATCCGTGCTAACGAACAACCTCCAGTGATAGGCAGCCATTCGATTCACGCATTGTTCGACACATTAGTGTACGCACGCTGTTGTAAAATTGTCAGCTAGCCAGTTTAAACGGTATCAACTTAGTGAAAAACCCCATCTCATTTCCTTTCGTCAACGAGCCACCCTGTAAGAACCCTTTCTGCTAGGCATATTCGTGTTGTGCACTAATGGTATGTCTGGTGGAACTATTAGCTGAGTTCCCTATCGTGGGAGAGCTGCTCGTGGCGAGGTGACGTTATTATCGAGGTTTGGCTTGTCTATTTTTAATCGGTCCCAAATCACTAATTAATTAATAGCACTTTTACCTAGGTTTGACTATTTCTAGCTTTCCATTGTTCTGCAAAACCATTCGTTTCCTTCACACATTATTTCTACAGAGGTCAGTGTATTCCTACTTACAGACCTTGAGGCGTATATCATTGCTGAACAAAGTTGCCCCTGAATGGGCCTTCTTGAATCTTCCGACTTAGCGCAACAAACACACGACTGAAAACATCTTTTTGTCATACTTTTAATAAGAAATTTTACTTTATGAATTGAACTCTAGTTCATCATGTCAAATTAATAACCGTAGACCCAAAAGCAACCAATTATTGCTTGTCATTTTTTGTCAGACCTGGCAAGTGCACTATCGACCTACTTATTGATAACTATCGTTTTTTCTTTATCGTACACATCTGTGTGATGCTGTCTTGCTGAACTGTACGTCCATTGTGTTTATAATTGCACAGCTCCTCAGATGCCTCCCACCTATCCTGGTTATGGTAAGATGTTCACTCTTGGAACGTGTCCGCATAAATTTATTGTATTTTGCTCATTGCATGTGTGCTAGTTTTTATTGTGGCTAACTGTACTGTGATCAGCGAGTTAATTGAGTTTCGGAATGCTCACCTCGATGCCACCGCCCCATTCTGCTTGCTTTCGTTGTGCACCGTTTTTATTCACCAAACCTTTTTCACTGAGGGGATACACGTCAGTCGCTTGTGTTCTTGAGTGAGGGTAATTTTGTCAGTTTGTTTGTTTGTTTGTTTTGTTCCTTTGTAACGCTTTTTATTACATATACAACAACTTGTCACTTCACTCTTCCTACGTTGTTTTGTTTCACTTTCTGTTAACTGTAGTATTTATTGCCATCTGCGGATCACGCTACAATGCGGGACCATTAGTGCAATAGATGATTGACGATAGCTTGTAGCATTTAACAAATAGTTGTACATTCTAAAGTGAAAGTATTGTGTACCATTGATAGAATGCCTCGGAAATTGGAGATGATTCTGACCATACGGGTGTACCATAAGCCTAAATATGAGTTCGACGACATTAATAGGGAGTTGGACTAGCGCAAATGCTGTCACATAGACTTTTTTTTTATGCACTCGGGTTCACTGACCACATGTGTGAGTGTGTACGAAAGTGCATAAACAGGGTTTGTTAGAGCAAGCCCCGGCGAACAATAAGGTTTGTGCCAGACTATTCACCGTCTTGTTTGAACCGGGTTGCGGATCATCAGATTTGCCAACTTCTAGTTATTCAGTGATGTAAGGAAAAATCACATTGTATACTTTAGTATATGGTATGGTAACTTATCAACAAGTTTATATGTTGTTGACGGTTAACTTTGGTTGTGACAACAAGGTGTTGCAATGGCATCGGTGGTTTGCATTCTGAAGCCCACTGCATTCTACTGTAGGTGGTAGCTTAGTGATGGGGACTGCTTACTTTCAGTCACATTGGATCCGGGATCGATTTGGACAGCCTTACAGTTTATACCTCGTATATAGCCTTTTGTTTTGCCTGACAGCAAACATCTTACGGTATAAGAACGGCAAACTCAATTGTAGTCGTCATCTTCCTTTATACACGTTAGGTATAGATAATAACTGTGCTACGTGTTCGCGCTGGCCATTTATCGTTATCGTTGACCAGCGGGTCATAACAATAACAAGGCTAGATCACTATCCGCTGTTCTTTACTCAGTCGACGCTCTCATGAGCACCGTTGCAAACGAGTAGAGTTAAGTGTCTAGTACTTTTGAGCAAAGCTGTGATACGTTGAAACCGGGTAGATATTAGCATTTTGCATTGTTTATTTAGTACCGGATAACGATTATCGAGAATGCACATGAGACTAGTGCGTCGAAGTGAATGAGACAACAAGGTAGGGGGCATGCATGTCAAACCTTTTTCCACTGAAATTTAGAAACTATGAGGGACCGGTTATGTACCTGTCATGTTGTTTCAAGACGGCTAATCGTAACCCTTTTGGCGAAGCGCAGGAAACATAGATTAATGTGACGCATTAGTGTTCTGAATGTTCAGTGGAAATTAGTCCGATGATTTGTGATCGATACGTGTTTGGCAACAAGCGGAGCCGGAAGTTTTCGTTCGTTTTGTGTGAGCAAGTTAGGCTATGCAGTCATTCTATGCCCATTGTGGTGGATTTTTAGTCACCCTAGAGTTCAAGTACCCCTCTGTTGTGTCCGTAATTTTTTTTACCGCAGCTACACATACGTGTTACTTTCTGTGAGTGTTTACTGGCGCTTGATAACCAATGTGAACTATGACTGAATTAGAGTTTCTAATTCTGCTCGCGTCATGGCAGTTGATAAAACATGCATCACAAGTTCTGTCCAATGAAATCGCACATATGAGTCCAGCACAGTCTTGCTAGTTTTGTATTAACAACAGTTTGCCGAATAGGAATCGCATGAGTTGGAGTAGTTACTTTCAGATACGATAACAGTTACTGTTGTTATTGAGTTGTCGTTTGTTGTCCGTGCATGATTCCGCGGAATTTAGTGGTTTTCATCGAATCGTTTAGACAGTTCACTTCGAAACTATTTCCATACCGTCGTTAACATAATTTTTCTGAAATTAGATCTAGTTATTCAGACTTCTGTAAGCTGAAGTCAGAGTACATCTTAGATACTTGCAGTAGGTTTCAAAAATTGTTTCAGTGACGAATCCAATCGTCTGTTTCACACACAGATGTGAAGTAAGCTTGCTGTCATAAGCCTTAGCGTGATCATCTTTCCTGTATTGTTATGTAAGGTCATTCTTCCGAAGCGTTTTTTTTTGAAATTGTTTGTCATTGTATGTTTTTGATTCGGTTGTACATAAGCACTGTTGTTTTCGAACGGTCAACTTGCTGACGATAAACAGTGTGTTTAGAGGACTCATAGCCAACCATATTTTGGTTGTCACTTGTAAGTAAAATAGAAGACACAGAAACGCAGTAAACTTGTTATCGGTGAAGTGTTCATCATATTAACCCGTCTGCAGACCTTCTTCTCCTTCGCAGTAGCTCTTTCTGTTATGCATTGCCATCTCTCATGGCATTTGGTTGTTGTACACGAATTGACAACTTACAGTTGGCATTCGACCTTGTGTTATGAACGTAGTTTCTGCATGCACTGTTCGCTTTTTTCATTTGTTCATGGTAAATCCCTATGCTTGGAAGTTCTCTGTTCCGGCTGTTACTGTTTGTTCAACTACTTGATGGTACAGTATCTCTTTACGTATTGTTCGAAAAATGTGAAAAAAACTGCTTGTTAATCCTTCTTTCCGCACATTTATCAGCGGGGATATGCAATTGCATACTCGCAATTAGTCTCATTGAATGTATAAGATGACCGTCATCATTTTCACATGCATGTTTCCATTTGTTTGGACCAATAAACGTCTTGCTTGCAATAAATGCCTGTTGTATTTAAGAAACATTGATTCTTTGCTTTGTTGTGTGACAATTTTCTGATATACCGTTCAGTATCCTTTCAAAAGAAATCATAATTAACTAGTCTGAGGTGCTGGCTTATTCAATTTCCCCAGTCGGAAATTAATCTTGGTAAAACTGATGCCTAAGCCTCAGTTTTAAACTCCTCTTGCTGCTTAGCTGTTGCTGATGTGTCAAACCTTCATGTTCACTTCGAAGGTACTATTGCAGTGGCAGAGTTGGTTTGATGAAGCGATAGTAGTACGACCTGCGTTTTCTGTTCTACTGGGAGTTGATTACAATCATCTCGTTAATCCTATATGCTTACGAGAAGCTGACAGTCACTTAACGTTGGTGACGTTGAATTAACCGCTGGTGCGCTTGTACTCCGTTGTGACACCTATGATCGCTGAACGTAAATTCCAAATGGAACAACATTTATACGCTGAAAAGCACATGCAAAAAGTGTTAACGTGAATACAACGAAACCAATTCTTAATTTCTGGTGCCATGGCGTTTGCCGCAATTGACCAAAAACTGCTCATTTTTTACACTTTGACAAAAGCATCTTCATCGTTGTATATTCGTTTTGGAACCCTCCAAATGTCCTATTCAAAAATATTCCGTAAAGCTGCTTACCGGTCCATCATGTTTTCAACAAATAATTTAATATAGAAATTGAGCTCCTGTACCTTATCAGTGAACAGCGAACGGCGCATCCGAATCACCATCAGCGTATTATACGTTTTCCTTGTAAATGTAAAAACAGTCGGTAGAACAAGTCGGTATTTTTGTAGTGTACTCGTTTCTTTTTCTTGTTGCCAGTTCATTCCATGATTCCACATGCCCATTTACCCCTTTCCAATCCATAAACATTGCATTCATACTGCTGTGGCCAATCATCGTCTGCTGCTATCTTGTTTGTTTGCTTTTAACAAATGTTGCTTCTTACCTCATTAAAACAGGAGCTGGTTTCGAGAAGATTCACCTGATGTGTATGGTGCATGCTATCCAGCATGTTGCGGAAGTTATGCGCCCTACATTTGTGGACCTGAATGAGTTGGCCACTAACACGAAGCATCTCATAAAGCCACCTTGATTGAAACGCGACCTTTCTGGTTTAAAACATCGCCAACGACATTAGTTATTACTAGTTTGGGTATGCCGATTGAAGCTAGGCGCTTCTATCAAGAGCATTATGAAACAAGTAGGGTTTTTGAGGTGGGATTGAACGATAACACCCTGGTGATTCATCAGACAAAGACCGCCTTTGAAATGCTTTCTGTCTCAGCCAGCTCAGTTGTGGTTCTTTCACGCCTGGTGAACACTTTTGTGTGATTGTTGAAACAAGGGTTGTAACTGACAGGCTGTCGTTGTTGTGAATGCCTATATTCTCGTGACCGTTCGACTCAGTCCGTTACAAAAAACGACCGACATTCTGCCAAGTCCTGGATGGTTATCAATGATGCCTTTATTGTAAATCTTATCTGAGGTTTCATTCGACTTACTCTACAACTTTTCTCCTAATGTTAGGGACTGCCACAACCATATCTTTATTACAAGTGTCGACTCTGGGCACTCGTTCAGTTTATTCAAAGGTTTTTTCTGACCTAACCGCATTTCCCTCGCATAAGAGCATTCGAATAAACACTTAGTTGTTCTTTTCAACAACAAACTTATTTTCAGTGAACTGAAGTATTCCTACGTAAATACAGATTTACTTGCTTTGAGATGAACTGTAGAACAGTTTCTGCACCAACCACAGATTCATCAGGATTTTGATCACCTTGTTCGCTACGTGATGTTTTTGATTGCATGGTTTTGTGTATTCTCCTCCCGTAATGTTCCTTAGATAATGTTTCCACGCATGTGAACGCTTTTTTGTTTAAAATGCATCTACACCCCAATGATTGGTATGTTCGACTTGTGGGAATCATTATTTTTTTTCTTATGTTGTTCCTTTGCATTTTCGTGATAAATTAGTAAAACGTTACTCCAGAACTGTATCACCTTCCTCTCTGAACCTCATTTCTAGGCATGCCTATGTATGGCTACTATCCTGGATTCGCACCGATGCCATCTGCACAAATGCCTCCCCTACCCAATTTCCAGCCGATGATGCCTGGACAGCAGGTTTCATATATGCCCGGTCAACCACCTGCCGCTCCTAATCAGCAGAACCTAAGATAGACATACTTTGATTGAATTGCTACGTAGCACTGTTTTTATGTGCGTAATTATTCATCCTGTGGTGACGGACCGCTTGATTTTGCTTATTTGTTTACTTCTGCACGCTGACGCAGTTGTTCTTTTGCACCTGACTAATATCAAATTCGTTTTGTTGACCTCACTAACGCATGATACCTTTGTATTCGTGAACTGATCATCTGCTCCCTTCTTGAGTACGAAGACTTACACGTTCATTCAATACTACATTCTGACTGCATTCCAGCGTGTCCATGCTACATTTCTTTAATCGTTCTCAGTTGCTTTGTGTCACGCTGTTTTTCGTAACCAGTTCTCAGTGGACTAACCTCATTGACAGCATCCATACTCACTGGAACACGTGCCTTCTGCGCACATTTATCGATGAAACGAGGTTTGCTTCCTTCGTCTGGTTGCAGGCGGACAGATAAGTTCGTTGTTCTGACATGGTGTTTCTATTCATATATATGTAATTTGACTTCGGTTTGCATTGATTATTGGGCATTAAGACGATCAGAATGTGTTGCAATTTGATGAAGTCCCAATTGGTGCCTTTCCTACCGATTCAACGATGTGACGGACAATTGTTTTCGATAATCCTTTCTCAAGCCAGTACAGTTACTTAGGTTTCAACAAGACATGTCATAAAACCAACCGCAAAATCAAAGAAGTGGCTGTTAACGATTGGCAATAAAGGCGACTACTAGACTCCACATAATATTTTTTTGAACCGGATATTACGTCACATGGTCAGAGTAAAATGTTTGTGGTTAGAACGAATATGATTGATCTGTGACCCTGGAAGTTGCTGCGACTGAACAAATTTCTTTTGAGAGCACGGCTTAAAGTTTCGCAATTTGATTGCAATCGATTCAATGGCCGCTAGAATGCGCTGAGGGATTGTTTTCGGTTGAGCGATGGTAACTCTGTAAATAACCAGAAATTCTGTGGTGACGTCTATACGATAATTAATATCGGCAAAATGTGTAACAATGGCGCTTGTGATTGATTTATGGCAATCAGTTCCGATCCAAGGCGGATAATGTTCCTTGATCCTTTTTGACAAGCGCTTAGTCGTGGGACTAACATATTGAGCAGTACAACAGCAGCTTGAAAATGATTGCACGAGCATTGCTTGATGGTGGACTGATAGCTTGTCTTTCAACACTTATTCATTATCGTACCAAATCATCTACGCTTTGTTTATGCGACTTAGATAATCTGTCAGGGTGATTTTCGTCCGCTAATATCCACTCTTATTTGCCCTGGTAATCACATAAATTCCTGCTTATTAACAAAAACAATAACAGTTTATGTACTTCGGAACTCAAACGCTACAAGTCTTGGTAACACTTTATCTGTCCATCGTTTTTACGAACTTTATTTCGGCATAATCGTCCAGCTAGTCAGCATCATACTATATCATTAAGATTGGTCGAACGCTGTACGCTATAGATAGGGGCACCGGAGCATGTGTGTGTTTATTTGGTCCGATCAGTTATCGTCAACTGGGCATAAGCTTTATGATTACAATCATTAGTATTCAACATGTGCTCCGTGATGAATCGTTTTTCATCTCCTACACCTTGTTTTCGCGTTTCGATCGTCTGGACGCATTCGTTTCGCCGTGTTTGTGTTTTAGTCCGAATGTTTCCACACCTATTGGTTGTCATCACAACTATGTAAGTGAGCATCTCACGTGTGTATGCATGTGTATACCCTTCATATACAGTTTTCCTTTTGGTTACGTATTTTATCGGCAGTGTGCGATGTTGGACGTTGGAACTCCACCAAATAACACATCGATCACTTTTGCGTTTCCTTATCATGTCAACAAGAAAAGCGTTATTTGTGCACAGAGCCTGGGGTTGTACAACACAAAGCGATCATCTAAAAGATCTGAAGGTGGTTCAGTGGATGAAGCTTGTGAATTGAAATGAAAATATTCCCACTTATGTCACGGGAAAACCCAATGGGACAGTAGAATAATAGAAAAAATGAGATTATTATTGAACTGAATTTAAGAGAAGACTGGCGAGGACTCTCATAGTGGCGGTGTAATCGTCTGTTTATGAACAGGGTTGTTTCAAATCGCCGTGAACTGAGAACCTATCAATTTTGAAAGGTTACTATACGCTCTTCTGTACTTGTCGATTGCTAATTAGGTTTATGTGTACGAAAGCATACAACACAATTGTTCTGGTAAGCAGGTACATCACCCTCACAGAACGCCACTTCAAAAGCAAACGAGGTTAGGGACGGGACCACCCGGAAGTTCTATTAGAATGTCAAGGTGTGAGCGATGTTCAAAGCGTAATGCTCTGGTTATCCTACTGTTTATCAACAACGTTATCCTAGAATGTAGTACTCACAGCAGCATGCTGTGCTAGATTGTTCCCACCGAAAGTTTGCGCTCTGTCCCAGTAGGGTTTGTTCATCGTATGTGGTTTTTTATACTACCGGAATCTCCAGTCCATACATTTTTCGAAATGCCCCACTGGACGTTGCGGATGCTAGTTGAGTGAACTCCCGGCTCTGTTCGTTCTGCTTCCTTCATTTGTATAGAAATATTTTTCCAATTCACGAAGTCCGGTGGACACGTGCTTAAACAGCTATTTTGTCTGGACGTGTTCATATCCATTCTGAACCGCAGAATTCCGCTGCCAAGGTTTTACTGTATTCAACTTCGCTGCTTTCATCAGAACGAACTCCTCATGCTCGTCGTGCGTAAGTAATTTTGCGTTTGTAATCCAAAATATTAGTTCAAAGATTACTTGACTGAATTGAACGTTGTCAGTGGTTGGTATGCAGACCTGGGTGGTAGTGTGGTCTCATCTGTTGCAACATGGTTACAGCTGATGTTGCCGGTTAATTTCACATTTTGAGGAGCTCTTCAATCGATCCCTTCGATAACGAGCAGTAGGCTCGAGTCTTACTCTTGTGAGGATTTGCCAGTTACACATATTCTTATTAACACCGGAGTCTGAGTTCTGGTTCACGTTTTCATGAGGCAACCTCGTTGACCTCACAATAGACACGGTTGAATTATCGTACGTGAACGCGGTGCCATATTCGCTTGTGGGTAGTGTTCGGAAGTGACCGGCTGGAATGTTTGAGTACGAACGATGAAGTCAAATATGAGTTTTGTTTGCTTTACACTAAGCAACGATTCCTGTCACTTACCACCAGCTGTTGAAAGCCTGCTTCTTTTTGGAGTGAAAGTAGGAAAACCAGCAATTGTGGCACTAAGCAGTCTCAATCTTACGGGGTTTGCGTAGGATGTTTTGTTTTAAAGACAGTTATCAATAGCAAAATGAATTACAATAGATCTCCAAACCTCAGCCTTTCTATCAGTCGGCTCGGCTCATTTTGCCGCTTGTTTGTTTTAACGCGTGACACATTCTAAACAGTGTGGTTTACTCGTGCTGTTTGTGACAACTCTGATGCTGTGGTTGAGTGTCATCCTGAATGGTCACCGTTGATATACTGGTTTGCTCGAGTAGCCGATATTGTTTGTCTGCAGCTCTCGACAAATCATTGGTTGACCTCCTATCGATATTGCCATCCAGTCAGCATAGTCCATCGCTGATTCTTGATAACACTTCCTGGTTTATGATGACGTTCCTGTATTCGACACTACCCGTTCTCTGAACCCGATTTGGCTTCTCCTCTAATGTGAGTTAGATATGTGTTACTAGACGCTTGTAGAATCTCAACGACATAATACAAGCTGTTCAGTATTACTAATGTTGTGAACAGTGAAAAGACCAAAGGAACACGTATCTTTTTTAATCAACATTCACTTCTTCAGTACACTTCTAGATCTAGTACATATCACAAAGACTGCGTTCATACAGACGTTGGTATTTAGGATATAAAACCTTAATAAATTATTGTACAACCCAATGATAAAGCGATTTATGCATGTTGAATATCGGTCTCTCTTGCTGGTTCGGTTTTTGGAGTTTACGGATTCTTTCGTAAAACACTGAAGAAGAATAAGGTTATTCAAGGCTAACACGGATACTAGAATATTACATATAAAAGTCAATACACAATGTATTACCTGTGTAACATGTGCACCACTGTCCAGCGCCCGCGCATCCCAGGGTGACAACGAGAAGAGCTTGGGTGTTCCTGCCAATGAGTTCGCCCCCTACTTTGGTTGACGGACGGTGAGGAGAGGCTAACCACCCACTTTATCTATTGGGTCGGATGTGACAGTCGGTCAGCCTCGATAGGTATTAGCTTGCCTGCGGAAAAACGCCAGGGACACACCTTTGAGTCTTGCCTGATAGCCGTCCATGAAGAGGCCAACATCTGCAGTGACATTGGCTACGCTGCGTCAGTGTTTGTGTTGCTGATCCGACGGAGGGTACACGTAAAAATTAGGCGACCAAATCCATTCATCATTCACTAGCCTGACCAGAAAGTGCTATGAGTCGAGCCGCCACTCACCGCAACGGCGATGTAGTATAACCTAGAGAATGATTTACCAAAAAGGACAGAAATTGGTGGAAAAGGACAAAGCGGAAGAACTGCAAACTGGATGAGTGCAGGCACATCATTGACTGCGGATGTTGGCTTGTACGCGGGTGGCCGTTAGTGTTGATCTTTTAGTCTGCCAGCGCCGGGCTTGTACACTTGACACTGATTTCGAGCTCATATGTTTGAGGGATATTAACCACTAGGGTTGCTTGCATCTGTTATTAATTACTCATGGTCCCACAAAATCTACGGCTTAATGTTCGGTGGCGGTGGAGGATTGGCAGAATTCAGTCGAATTGGTTGCTCATATTTGTACACACAACACAATGTTAGCTACGTTAGTGGACGAAATGATGTGTAGGTTACAATACTCACCAGCTGTGCCTTGAAATCGAATGCATTCGAGAACATTGGAAACCGTTCGCCTTTTAATGTTTATTCGCAATCATTTTATTGGATTGACTTGACTTTTGTTTTACCTTGGAATAGACACCTGCGGGGATAAAGTTACGAGAGTGATTGATTGACAGCGGACTGCAAGGGAATATTCGGCGCTTGCTGAACACCGTGCGATAATGTTTGCTGTCATTTATTCTACATTGAGTTGCGGTATGTGTTGGTGTAAGCTATCGGTAATTAACGGGAAGTGATAGGAAATTAAGTATTCCATAAGAGACTTGTTGACATCTTAACTGCAGATATGAATGTTGAAAAAAGATTACGGAGTTCCCATCTGCTGTATTCCTATTCGGGTGCAATCAATAGTAGACCTTACAGGCCATAACAACGGTAGGGAAAACACGTGACTCAGTAGAAGTACAAACTGTATTGTCCTATTTGCAAGCGTCATTCTCACGTGCGTGGACGAATGAGTCGTTGGTCGTCGAAGGTGCGACCAATCAGAACGCAGCTCGAGTGTCAGCACGAGTGTGGGGTACACATGCGGCCTTGATGCGTATACAACACTACCTGCACGGGTTGATGCCCTCAGGACAAGGTGATATGTGTGTTACAAAGTATTTTTGTGCCACGAATACTAAGTTTCTTCTGTAGGGAAACCTGGTGAAAAGTAATTCGTGGAGAGCGCTGTGCGAATTGTGAATATATTTCGTGAAGGGAGAAGAACTGAGTCACAAATCACCCTGTCCAAACTTGACTTCACCCGTCGTTTTGAAAAGCTGTGCCACTGAATTAGTAGAACCACTTGCGGTACATCTTAATCGCTCTTTGTCAGCTGGTCATCCACTGAAAGCTTGGAAACAGTTCACAACCACACATACTTTCGTAGGTGGACGCAGAGATAACGAAAAAAAAACTACCGACCAATAGCGCTGCTTTCAGTGACTTCTAAATTAATGGAGACAGGAGTCTATGATTCTAGCATCCTTATTCACTTGAACTAACTTCTGGGCAACTGTCGGCCCAAGCTTTTCTTTCTCATGGTCTCGGTTGACGCTAAAGCTGAAACTCGTGGTCAGGCTGGAAGTGAAATCACACTGAGTTCCAGAGCACAGCAATATTTACTCGATTGGATTTCAGAGAACAGTCGCTTGTGTACTGTCCGACTTAATACTCCAGTTAAAGTCTGTCAACACAAATTAGAAAGGCGTTATGTATTCATTATGTCGATGTATACTTCAATGGCTAGTTGTTCAGATGCTACTAAGGACGCATTCTGTGACGCCCTCGTTGACCTTCTGAGACAGACTAGACACTCTGACATCATCATGCTCAGCTTGGCCGTCTTTCTCGAAGGAGAAGCGGCTGGGAGATGCCAGTCTGTTAAAGACTATCATATTTTTTGGATCAACTACCTGGACTCGGACCATGCTGTTGTGCGTGCCCGTTTCGTTTTGTCATTTGCCCAGAGGACACACGCTCGTAAATGCGAGATACTTAACTGATATTCAGGCGACGGGAGTGTGAAGAACGCTTATCAGGAGGCGTTGGTGAAGAAGTTGCCCAGTTCGAGTCAGATGAGTGATCCTAACGAACACTGGAAACAAATCGCAGCAGTTACGAAAGTCTTTTATAAAGAGGTGTGTTTCGGAGAATTCGTTCAGTTGCGACAGAAATGAGTTTCTGTCACGCCAATAAACCTCATGAACAGGCCTCGCTCGATCCCACTTGGAACTAAGTGTAGCGAAGACCCTCGAGAACCTAAACCCACGCTGACCAAAAGATTGTGCAAAGTCCGTGAGAGCTACTTGGTCGAACAGTCGAAGGAGATAGAACGAGTCTTTTTAATTGGGAGTGGCAGAAAGCTATTTTCCCTGATCCGTAGTTGTACTGGTCGTCGAGTCGGATTAAATGAGACCACATGTGAAAAAGATGGTTCACTCATCATCAGTCAATCGCGCCGACCTCACAGGTGGGCCGAACATTTCCGGGAACAGTTCAGTTCCCGTGTAAGCGACGGGACCCGAATGGCAATTATTGTGTTCCAGACGGCTCTCCGTCGGAGGCAGTAATAGCCCTGGAGCTTAAGTTATTGAAAAGTAACGAGGTTCCTGCACCAGATCTCTAACCTACCTCTCTTTTACGTGATGGTGCAGAGAGGTTAGTATCGAAACTGAGGAAACTTCTCCATACGATTCGGGAAGCTGAAGAGATACCTCGTGATCGGTGTTTGTCAGCAGTAATTTCCATTTTCAAAAAAGGGGACCCGAAGTCTATGTGACAGCTTCAGAGGCAGCAGTCTGTTGTTTCTAGGTTACCCACTGGCATCGTTACATCGGCTCACTGGGCTCAGAGGAAGTCATATACGTGAGCAACAGGCAGAATTCCGATTCGGTCGCGGTTGCGTTGATTACATTTTTACGTTACGAGAGATCCTGGAGCGTAGACCTTCTTATGGACAGCCGAAAACAGGGTTCTCTATGGACCTAGAGGGTTCGTTCGATTCGGTTGCTGGTAACTGTCTTCTTCGCAAGGGAATTCCAGGGGAATTCGTGAATCTGTTGAGATCACTGAATGTCCACTCTGCAAACAGCATGAGGGTTTTTGGACAACTATCTCAAGTGTTCGTCAGGGGTATCTGATTTCCCCTTTCCTGTTCACTTTGGTCACGGATGACATTCTGGAAAGTGCGCGTGGGGAGTCCTGTGGGCTTGATATTGGACTTCTTTTTACACTAGGTTGATCGATCTAGAGTACGTAGATGACATTATCTTAGTCCCTCTTTCGAAGAATTGCAAACCGTGCTGAACGAGGTGTATGATCTGGCTTGTTTGTATGGAATGCGCCTCTCATCTTCAAATTGCAAAGCATTGTTTGGAGACTGGGGAATTCTCACTCCTACATTGTTTCTTGCAGGCAATTAATTCGAGACTGTTCCCACCTTCACATTCCTGGGTAGCACCATCTCGTCAGCTTGTGATATTGCTGATGAGATATCAGCGAGGATAGCAAAAGCGCGAGTTGTCCTTGCCAACTTGCGTCATCTTTAACGTCAAAAAGACGTTCGGTTGTCGCTAAAAGGGAATGTATGTGATGTTTGTTTGCGTTCTGTTTTGCCTTATGGTTCGGAAACGTGGCCTGTTCGCTAGGATGATGTCAACAGGCTTGCAGTGTTTGACCATCGTTGTTTCCACCAATTAGCCCACCCTGAGTGGACTGATCGCGTCAGCAATATGGTCGTTTGCCGGCGCGTATTTAGGAACCCTTGGGATGCGCGATCGATTGGTTAACTAATCGCACTGCACAGCTCGCGATGGCGGAGTCACGCATTTCGCATGTCAGCTGAGCGTTTGCTTTGTTGGGGAATGTATACTCAGACTACCAACAGTTAGGTAAAGCCATGTAGTAGTCAAGCAGCGAAGTGGTCACGAAATATGGAGGCCCTGAATTGTCCGTTGAGTAAAGTGAATAAATGTTGCCTACTTGATTGGTGTCCTCGTAATCACTAAAATGGCTGGTTGGAAACACTATCCGGGATGGCAATTTGCCCTGGTCAACGAATTGCATCCGCACCATTTCTGGTTCTCTTTTACTACATTCGTCGTTACTATTAATCTAATTTTTTCAGCAACGTTTCTTCTTCTTGGATATTCCACGTCACTCTCGAGGTATGAGGCGGCCCGATGCACAGTACCTCATGGTCAGGCTCATGGCCGTTACGATGATGGTGATGGTGAAAGTAATGTATTGCTTACTAGATGACTATCTGCACCAGGGTTAATGACCTCTAACTTTTTACCAGAGTGCGACATGGCTTTCATGCGGCACAAATCTGCTGATTCCTTGTAACTTTTGCACAAAGACAGCCGACCTAGGACTGAGCATAGGTTTCGTTTATCTTAATTTTTTCGAAATCTTCGACAGAGTTGATCAATCCATCTTGGTGCAGAAACTGAATATTTCGAGACTCGATATGCGTTTGCACATATCACTTAGGGATTATGTGACTGAGCTTCGGTTTAACATCAAGGTGTGTGGTTTGCTGTCAAAGAGGTTTCCTGTCAACAAAGACGTTCCTGAACTACCCAATGTAGTCGAATCGTCGATGTTACTGTCCGCTGATGACACAACCCTGGTGAGTTTTTGTGTGTCCGGAAGATCCGATAACTTTATACAACGATTTGAACCTTCAAAACCGGGTCCATAGAACATAACTTGTCGTCCAATGTCAACAAGTGTGAAGTCATGCGAATTCATCACCAGACTTGTATTCACTATTACCTGTCGGTATCAGCATGCGGAAGAGGCCTAGGGATCACGGTGCTCTGTCTACAAATTGTGTTGCCACCACTGAAAAGGTACATGTAACCCTGAACCTTGGGAATAACCTGTGGAACTTTCCACCCTGGAGTGTTTCCCATTGTGTTGGCCCCCATTATCCATCCATACCTGGGAACGGACATACAAGCTTGTCGTCGTTATCTCAAAAGAGATCTGACACATGGAAAGATTGGCATAATTAGATTAATTCTCAAGAAGTTACACACACTTTAGGGGAGACCAAATTCTTATCTACGAAATACTCCACACTCTGGATCATCTGATGGCATACCTCTTCCCACTAAATAAGGATGTACGTTTGCCGGGGGGGTATCGTTGAAACTAAGTAGTGGAACAGGCAGACTGCTACGCAGACGTCTGCTTCAAAGTTAAGGTCTGTTTACATTGGACGAATTGCCCAACTCTGTGGTCACGGCTGAATCGGTTGAGGATTGTAAAGTAGTATCTGATTGGTACATACGTGAGAGACAATCTGCACTACAAATTTTCCAATCGTTATTCCAGCCTAGTCTTACAAGTCATTAATTGCGCATGTCTGACTGAATGTTGTTTCAGAGTGTTTCGGTGTTCGTTACTGAAGTGATTGCAGCCAGCAGCTTCATTAAGTCGACCTTTTACTCAGTTCTGTTCACTTTTCCTTTAGACTTATAAGCTGCCCAACACAATTTTTTGCCGACTAACACAGACAGGAATATGCGAGCAAAAGGTCTTTCCACTCCTCTGAATAAAGACGATGGAATCATGTTGAAAAGTCGACGGAAGGAAACAGGTTTTTGCGAGAAACGCAGGCAAAAGGACATAGTGGACATTGTCGCCTAG
>LUCH01000028.1:377247-390502 GCA_013368495.1 Paragonimus heterotremus | reverse complement strand
TATACATCTCCCTCGTTGATGGGCAGGAAGCACAATCCGACCATCAGCTCGATTGCTTGACTACTTTTACCTGTGGAGCTCTGTGCGCGTATGACGTGAGCACTGTAAACAATGAAGTGCAGACAAGCTCGGGGGAAAGATCACTTCCTTTTACGCGAAGTAATTCCAGGCAAACTGTGAAGGGGGCTCGGACACGTTCAACGTGTGCGCATACAAAGCCTTGTTTGTGATCTCTTAGTCTGGTTGGAAAGAAACAGCATGGTGAGCAATCTAACCAAGAGGAATAAAAATCTGGCATCAACTTTGACCTGTTCGATTAGCACGGTTTCCTGACTGAGGTTTTGTCGGCCCGATATACTGAAGGATAAAGCTGTAAGCGATGGGAATATTATGTTGTTCATTGTTGTGACGGTTTTTGCCTGCAATTACTCCAACTTCTTTTCAAAGAGGAAAGTGACAAAAACCGTAACAAAGAATTCCTTTCTTTCAATGTCGTTCTTGCTTTAATTTTTATACGCTGCATACTCTCTACATTAACTATTTATTCCACGATGTTGGAATGAAACTCAGAAGTGTGCTATATGTGTATATATTGTTTAAACATAAGTGAAATCATCAAGAACAACACCAAGTGAGAATTAAACTTTTACAAGTGGGAGTGAACAAAAGCAACACCAAGATCCTGCAGTTTGATTCAATGTAAATTGTGTGAAATATTCATAAGAATTAAGAGCCGATAAACAAAAGGTCAAGAAACCGTGTTGCGAACTGAAAAACGAAGTCAATCGATAAACACTCAGCCACAATAGTCGGACAATGCTGATCATTTCTAGCATGCTGAGATGGACAACTGAGTTGTTGTGCAGAAAAAAAATGTTCACACAAACGAATCAGAACGTCGGTTCTGTAATCAACAGTGAACAGAAAAAAGTCACCACCGAGATAAAGACCGGATAAATTTCGACATGCACATTCGGACAACTGCGCCTACTGTCATATGACATATCAGGTTAGGACAACAACATCCCGTTAACAAGATCCACATATTATATACTGACAACACTATGGAATAATCTACGGATATCAGAGGAGTTCAAGTTACAAATGTAATCGTTATTGACAAGGGACTCAACAAACATTCAATGATGACAGTAACAACCAAGTGACGCCTTCAAATGATCAAACTAATAGTATGTGAGTGAGCAGATAAACACCCGTATTTCACAAATGCATGCGGCTTGATACCGGGCACTAGAACATCACAGAAAAGAACCTGGACGAACACAAATAGCGGACGGTTTGTTTGCCATGCAGATGGGAGTTGAAATGTAATATGAAATGCAGTTGAAAATCGTGGAGTACGAATGAAATCAATCAATGAAAGACAAACGGGTTTCGATCAACAGTGGATGATGCACTATAACGTACGGCGGTCCACAATGCAATAAGCAGGATATCTGAAGGCATATACGGATCAATCCCGTTGAACACAGTGTACATGAACAAAATGGTTTTGTTGGAGTAAACAGGCAAAGGAAGTAGTTGGGCCGTAAGCAAACAGGTTCTCACCACACCGATGGCATTTGGTATTCTCGTCAACTACCAGTTTGACAGATTTTCGGCAGATTGAGTTCTGCGCGGAAACAATGGAACACCGGGTTGACAGACCGTGAATCATGTAGCTAGTCGCGCTATGGGACAAGACGTTGTGGAAAGCACGTTTCAGAAAACTGTCCAGCTGATGGAGCTGAATGTGACCAGGGATAACAGATAAAACCTGTAAGGGATGGATAAAACAAACGGATTATTATCGGGCGAAAGAGTGGTGCAAGTTTTCAGAAAGCAAGACAATACAATTTGAACATCAATATCGCGTGCACGCTTCTGACGGTTGCTGCATCCGTTGTCAATTTTGCAGATTACAGTTCGGAAAAAAACAGAATAGAAATCGAAGTGGATACATTCTCAAACAGAGGAAGACAACAATACGTAAACTTGAAACATTGAGCCGGCTGAAAGGGACAGCTAGCGGACACCAACTGTAGTATGAATTAAACTCACGTATTCAACTAGCGTAAAATAAATAAACCAGCGGGCACTTGGATGACAAGTGAAAGAATATGAAAATACTGTTATTCTCAAGTCGTGATTATGAACCACTGAGAATGCACAAATAAAATGTGAACAATCGGCAGGGGTTCCAGAAAAATCGAACAGGACGGTTACTAGAAGTAACAAATTAGTGAAAGTCATAAGCGAGCTGTTTCGAAGATGACGTCATTTCAACATTAACAGTTCGATTGCTTGTTTGCAAGATGTAGGCAACTTCCAATTGAACATTTTAGTTCAGAGAGATGTTTTTAGCAATTAGGTCCCACCGTTTTCTTTTTGATTTTCAGGACCTGGCTTTCTCTCTGTACAGCTGTATTTAGATTTGACTACCAGAATGGACAACTAACTTATCCCTGCCTATGATGTAAAAACACATGCTGCGGCTGAAAGATATTTTTGTTGTATAGTTTTATCGCTGATAAACAATATCCCGGTCTAAAATCAGTGAAATGCTACATCTTCATTATTTGCTAAAAACTCTAATCGGGGACTGCACGAAGCCAATCAACTCAGGAACTCAAACCAAATAATTAATTGATATTCTAACGACTGTTCATTAAAACCAGGTTGTTCACACATTTAAATATATGTTGGAACTGATCATTTAGACATGCAACCGGCGCGGTGTGCCCTGCTGATAGGAATCCTCTATATGTAAACGGGTCAGCATACAGGAGGATTTCATTTGTGGCTGTTCATTTTTAAAAGTTAGTAAAACCATTGTTACTAGTTGAAATGCTCGATCTTGCCACACAGAGTACGTCAAGCGTTGTACACAAAAGCGTTCAACAAATAGAAGGCATAACCATGGATAGACCACTGGATTTTTTTGGTTGATACGTTCATGGCTATGCACTTGAACTGCCTATCTCATTAAGTCTGGATGATCTGAAGCTATACAGATGATCACTCGAGGATGGTGTCTCAAGTGGAAAAGGTATGAAGTAAAAGGAAATACAAGAAAAAATTTCCCCAGGCCATATGGTTAGCATGGTCTCCTGTTATCCGCTTAATACCTCCGAAGGTCAAGATGGTCACCTAGCCGCTCTCCATTTCAGCACCGTCGGAAGTAAATGTGACGAATTGCTTTTGATTCTGATCGCTTGAGAACCATGATAATAATACGTTATGTAATTGGCCCGAATATGAGTAACTGAAAACAGACTATTCGTCAAACCACTCTTTGCCCCAGATGAACTCATGAGGTTATTCGAAACGTTAAACCCACATCACTCTATAATTAGTTTCAACAGTTTGGTTCACGTAAGTGGCTTGTCTTCAAAAATGTTGTCCGATCCCATCAACCTCTTCATTCCGACCCATATAAATGTATATAAACATGAATACACACGGATCTACACATCCCCAAGTGAGTCATGTTTCAAACATATGCACCACGTACCTCTGCATACGGTTCGTTCGTTCTGGATGTTGAAGGTGCAATTACGTCAATGTTGAATAGTTATTTCCCAAAGTGTACACATCGATTTCTCAGCTTGATTTGATTATGAAGGGATGAACGGTTTATCTGTCGGGTACGTTTTTACAGAAAGTCGACCCGATGAATTCATTAGAAGTTTGAATTTTCTCTAAGTTTCCTTCCCATTCCATATGAAAGTCACTAGTTTGCATGCTGGTTTACAAAGAGCCAAGAGTATAAACTGATAACAGGGTACCAAGTGAGCATGCACCGCTACGCGAAACTTCGTGTCAACAATTTCCAGGAATGTTTACTCAGAAAATGGATCAGGGTCCATTACAAAAAACACTGTGGAAAAGTCCTTCTACACCAAAATTTCAGTCATATAGAATATTCCGATGAATACATTTAACAGGACTAGCGCTACACTTGAATGTGTCCACAGTACAGGAAAGCTTAGTTTGTTTCCTTACACTACAAAGTTTGAGTAAAGAAGACAGTAGACTGGTGGTGCACGATTTATGTCCGAACAAATTTCGCTGTAGCTTTACTACTTATATATCGGTATAAGAAAGTCAACTGTCAGAGTTTATAATCAGTCAATATCATGGTGGCGACAACAGTTCTTTCCGGACTCACAATACAGGTTTGAACCTTCGGGTGGCAACAGGTTCAACATAGCGCAGTGTTCGCTTGTTTGCCGTTGAACACATAACGATAAGTGTCGCCGTAGGATCTCATTGGTGTTGTGTCATTAGAATTTGACGCGCGATTGACGATGCAAGCTTCTTGTTACTGTGGTCGGCTGTGACGTCGTGTTTGGGTGACCTGCTTTTTGACCCATTTCAGGATATGCTCCACGACCGTGGTTTGCAACTGACGCTAAGTCCTGCCCATGTAGGACACCCTCACTCACACACTTACTGGTCTTATTCCTTCGGGTTTACACCGGATATGTGGTGTGTGAGTGGAACCCCAAGTGGTGCAGCGCAAGCCACTTGCGGTGATGGTTTAAAGCGCAGATGTCCTTTGGCTTCGGTCACTGTGACAGGCTAATCCGTTTCGGATGCCGCCAACCATATACATCTATATTCAAAGATAACCTTGGATTTCGCTGTCTGGGGTGCCGGTTATCTCACACAAGGTGTTGGAGTCCGGAATGGTCTGAACATAATCATTGGGAAGACAGCGTTTTATGTTCTCGCGATAGAAGTGACCAGACGGTGATGAATTAATTGGCATACATCCGGATATGAATCACGCAATATCAAACCACTGTCTTCTTTATATACATTCTTGACGGGAAAAGAATATTTCAACCACAAAGTTGTCTCTACCTCCAGCTAAAACGAAAATTCTACATTTTCTACCGGTCACTGTATCAAACAACATTCTGACAGCTGGATACAAGCACATGCCGAAGCGACTGAGGTGTACCAACAAACCCAGTGATGAGTGACACTCAGCGTGAACGAAATGCTACATCGCAAAGTACTTATCGACCAAAGACCACAACCTCAGCATTGCGTCATCGTTTACTGTGTGGACCGACGTTAACAAAATTTGAGATAATACCATACGTTATTGATCAGTTGCTGGCAGCCTGTGCTATGCATACACACTTGTCTGACTGTGAATCATTGTTTGCCATAGATCACCACTCACGAACAAGACCGATTTGTACACTTTATTTAAGGGTTGTTTATAAAGATATATAACAGAACATAGTTTTTCGAAAGTTTATCTTCAGGCCGGTACAATTGTTGTTTGTTTTTTGGTTCCATGCAAGCTACACGTTTACGGCTGATAACAGTGTGTGAAATGAATTCACATCACAGCAGGTGTCATCTGAGTATGCAGTTCAAAGATGCCTAAATTGATCAGTACACTACCAGAACAAAAACAGAAAAGCAAACAACTGACTGACGACCAGTATGCAAAGAACGTAAGACCCGATACAACTGCACACAAATAAAGAGAACAAAATAGTGTGATTGGTAACGTATGCGTGGGTGCATCCACAGTTAAAAACAACGCCTACAAACGATCACACATGTAGCTGATTTGTTTCGTAACGAAACACAACAAAGTGAACGTAATCGAATTTCTTCATCGTGAAAGGTGCATACATTAGTGTAAAAAATGAAAGATGGACAGAACCTCGTCCATAACTGGTGTCAAGTTAGCCATTTGGACAAAACAATGAATGGAGTGATTTCCAGGGCTGAGTCGACACACAGTCACACATGCACATTCGGCATGACTGAAAAATGCAAATGTTCCGAGACAGACAGCACAGGCTAGTTTGTCCGGACTTCGGCACTGTTCGCATAGGCGACCGCTTCTGAATAACAGTCATTCTTTGGTTACTCGATTCTTATACAAATTAGCCGTGTTTACCACACCTTCGCTCGATTAGGCACCACAGCCTGAATACCGTACACAGTCGGACAAAAAAATGAATCAGTATGAATCCGTTTTGATAAATTATGTTTTCGTTTCAGACGCCAAACTCCGGTGAAGGACAGCGTCACCTTGAAATATTCAGTAATTCCAGACGTAAAGTACTGATACTAAATCTCCTCCCGACAGACCCTTGCAGCTAAAGCAGTTGACGGAATGATTCAGAAAGACAAACTCATTCCAAATGATCAGACAGCATTAGTATGTGGACTGGATCGACGTCACTACATAATGAGAGCGCCTATTTAATCGCTCATCCTTCAAAGCCTCAAACGAGCAATCCTTCAGCTAACGTTCTTGGTGAAGTCGTGACTCATCAGACAACCTTCTACATCTCAATCGATCTGCAAATTTTAACAGTTGATAGCTGATAAAAACGTGCAGCGTCGAGTGGGACGATGATTAGACGAATAAGTAGTATTGAGCAAGGGTCACGTGATCCATCGGTATCGAGAGCTAAACAGCGATTTGTTTAATTCAGTCTCGGTGAGTAGATGTTCAGGCAGCAAACATGCGAACGTTCATCGATGTGTAAACGAGAGCCATTTCCTTTTCATATTAGGTCAGAGCCAGCTAAGGAATGTTAGCTGCTCCTGCTGATTTTTGTTTCACACTGCGAGTCGTCGATCAACGAACTCCAAGTATGAAGCTTAGGAGAAGTGTACAGTTTCCACCAAAAATGAGCCTCTACCAGGGAACATATGAGCACAAGAACTAACGAGGATCACGTTTTTCTGTGGCGTTTTGGAAATTAGTTCAAGTCGGATTATACTTCTCGTATAATAAACCAAAACACCATACATACTGGCTTCATGGCTGAAACAAAAAACAGCTAAGCAATCAAGACTATCTAGATAATCGGACTGCGACGGTGCAATAAGCACACATTCATTTACAACCACTAGTGTATAATGTTTAGGTTGACCGATCATCTTGCTAACTCCAATCGATTAAGCATCAGTAAAACCTAAACAGTGCTGAGAAAGTTAAATCGAGTTAGTGATATCAATTTAGCAGGGAAGTGCTGGTCGGGTGGTTATTGATTAGGGGTGACAGGATACTTTATTGCACCTCTTGATGGAGCAGTTGGACAAACTGGAGAATGCTCACGAGAGAATGTGCTGAGTTTTGATGTGACGATCCGACCGAGCCAAATGTGCGTTCAGTAACGTAATGGCCAACGTGCTCATTTCAAAAACAAGTGGAACGGAGTTTAACCAATGGTCACGGCAAACATATGCATTAGTACCAGGATTGAACAAGAACGAAGATCAGACCCAAAGCTTCTCCTTGAAAGGGCTAACTAGAAGGTCTGTGTGGTTTGACTTTCCGGAATGTCACGTCCGGCTGAGTTGCAAACATTAGAATGCGTGGACGAACAGTCAATAGTTACCGTTTATTGAAACGACGTCTTCCAAGAGCTGGCAAGTACTCAGTTGGAAGCCAGTTCAACATCGCCATCATCATCACCAACAGGAGCATTAGCAACAGTTACAAAGACACTATGCATCAGTGGTTAGTGCTAATGTTTAACTACCATACAATCGTGAAGAAAAAAGCAGGCTGAGGCCAAGTATGACTAGTCAATGGGATCTGGACTCAGAATCGTCGAGCATGCAGAGATCAAATTGTGAGTGATAATGCGAAACCACAAAAAAAGAGGACATAAATGAGCATGAAAGCAAGTAGAAGACAAAGGAAATACGTCGGCGGAAAAAAATCAGTAGCGCTGTCCTGTGACAATAAATGGCTAATTTTGCAGAGCTTACCAGGTCAGCCGAGCAGAGAAGGCACGATCAGAAATCTCGCAGAGACATTCCTAATAATCATACCTCGACAGTTAGTCAAATCAACTATTTCCAACTACCCATTACGTTAGTTTCTAACTAGTAATGTTCCGAACGCCACAAAGCATCTCGTCTGTCATCAATCACCGGTGTCGTCGAAGAATTAACCGCACGGGATAGGAACGCCTCAACAAGGTTCGTCGGTGTGCCTTCGAGACAAGCAGGTTATAGGCATCGCTCAGCTAAACAAGCTCGTTGGCTCGGACACGTCTTACGTATGCTAACTCGTCGTTTGTCATTCCACGCCCTGTTTGTATCTGCTCGGCTACGCTAAAAACGACAATCTGATGGTCAATGTATGGCGTGGGTTCCAGGCATGGGGTTTTGATTTCAAGGACTACTTTAGTAGGTTGTAGTGAGTTGCCAGTATTGTCAAACATTCAAAATTCGAAGACAATGGTGCTAGTGTAGCAGGTCTCGTTACCTTTAACGAATTCTCCACTTTCCACGCCAATTCGTACCGAATATATTTGGCACTAAAACCAGATAGTCATAAATATGCTTAAGAAGAATTGAGAATTCATAATTTCGGAAATTGTGGACAATTGGAAACTTCGATTATCGGTAACGTTTCCGTCCTGACAACAAAGTTTTGCTAGATCAGACCAGTCAGTCACAAAATTAGCGGTATCAAAAGCAAGCTAGACGCAAGCAACTAAATCAGCAGAGGTCATGAGGTCAACACACAGGTCGAAGCGTTAACCACAGAGGCACGTGAAAAACAAGATAAACGTGAAATCGATACAATCGAGTTGAGCACAGAGTTAATTGATTTTGAAGAATGCAAAGGACGGATCACAATGGAAATCCGCTGACATCTTCAGTGCATCCAGTAATCAATACAAGTAAGTCTTAGTTCGGCGCTTCCAGTTCTACTCATGGTGCATTTGGTCATCGCAATATCGATGGCCTCTGCGATTAAGCGCTTCTACGTAGTTCTAAACCCACATCTAGTTACCTCGACATTTTCCATACCAGTTTCATAACCTGCGTCTAACGTGTGACCAATGAATGCAAAATGCCCGATTATGGCTCGGCATGCCATTTAAATTTGTGCTTAACTGACGCAACAAAGTTGATATTGACTTTAAGCCACATCCATGGGCCAGTCAAGTGATGGACATCGTGAAACCAGACAGGTCTTCGAACTTACCCGAAAAATAGACTGAAGGCTACTCAACATTGAGATTTCCCAAACATGTAACATGCTGAAACAGTCTGGAAAATTTAACGAGTACGTGTTCAGGGTAAAACATAGAGGATTACTGAAGAGCACATTTTGGCAGGCAGTATAGATGCACGAGTGGCAGACTGCGGGCTAAAGTCGTTTTAATAAAACTCTGAAGATGTCGATGCAAAACAATAATGATTTGGTTGGACTAAACACTACTGATAAGATCAGGAAGTGGTAGCAGATAAAAGAAGAAATGCAGATGCTTATTGAATTGAGAGAACAAGTGTCACTTCAGGATTATATGTAATTAAATAACAGGAATGTCAGTGAAGACGGTGGAGGTCGAAGAAGCATCTCCACTGTTTAGCGACACTCCACTTTAAGTCCAACAGACAGGCAGCATAATAGAAAACAGTGACTATTCACACAGCGCAAGATGGATTATGAAGAGTGAACAGGTCGGAGTTGATTTTCTGTTTGTTGATGCTAAGATACTTTAGCGTATGAAATAAGCAGGAAGAAGTAAGTTACTAGCTGGAAAAGGTCCAAATGAAAACACACAGGGCAGGGAGAATAGTAACAAACTACTCACCTTTGGGAAATCTAACGGAACATTCGGACAGTTCATTATATCCAAAGCTAACTGTCCGTATTGTACATCCGAACCTCTGCATGACGGAATAAGAGAAAATGACGATAAAAGAAAATAAAACGATTGTCATAACAGTTGAAGGTGCCTAGTACACTTCAGGAAGCAGTCAATCTAAATCGACAGTATAATGTCTGGACCGAGAAAGGCACACTGCACTGTGGACTCGTTGTCTATTCTTCTGCAATCTTGATAGTTTCCTTTCCAAAATTATCAGTTAGTACAACTCTAAACGATGACAAACAACTTTTTTTTTACTGAACCTTTTGTTCCGAATAATTTCTACACTTTTAGGTTTCGATTGAAGAAATCAAGAGCAACAGAGTTCTCACACTTTTTGGACTACAATAGTACATTCAACAAAGTGAACAGTAACTGTTTGCAGTAACGCCATGCGGTGTGAACCCCAAAAATCCCATGTACCTCTACGACTAATTTATGAGTTATCGTCAGTTTGCATGTTGAATAGCATCCTGCAAAATACTATTCATTCTACATTTCTCAATTCATTTAACATTTCACATATGATTTTATTGAGGAATACATTTTTTATAAAATATACATATACATTGCTTTAGGAAGTATACCAAATCATTCGAGATCAGACTGAGGAATAGAAACCTGATCATGGCCTATGAAACACAACAGTCGGCTAGCATGAACAATGAGAACAACCATATCTACAATATAACTTAGTGACTGAAGATTCGGTGCAGTATTTCGAGTGTGTGCGTCGAGTTTGCGCTCGAATGTAACTACTGATGACATAGTTGCGATAGGCTTTGGTAGACCGTTCTGGATTAGACACAATCGGACGGTAAAAGCGATTCTTGCAAGTCAAACGGCTCATTTGTTGAAATATAGACGAATTCCTTATGAGATGACCATTTTTGCTTAGCACAGTTATATTTCAGAATGGAGGTTAGGGTTGATGCAGGATTCTAAGTATCGATATAAAGTCTCTTTTGGTACACCGGTAGCATGTCGTGAACTGTCATAGTTTGCATAACTTATGTGCATAGGATGGGAAACCTAGTGCCGTAACACGTCTAAGTCTACGTTGTGTCTTTTTGATAAAAGTAACGCGTTTCACAAAATAAGGACAGCAAACTTGGGTAGTTAGATCAAGATGGGAACGCATTAAAGAGTTGAATTTAACAGTGCCTGAGTGATACCATCCAAACAGCCTTGACGGTAACCTAAACGGCGAGTTAGTTTTTCTGGTCATTGACACACTGTTGGGCAACGAGTTAAAGCCACTTAAATCAGTCGTGTCTAAGTCCTGCTCGTGAGGGGTAGCACACGGTTTTTCCCCTCCCCCCCGGAAAGTATTATGTGCAACTCGAATGACGGAGAAGTATTAGCTTACATTTAGCGGTGTTGTCTACGGCCTAGCGGTGTAGTACATTTAAAGGTTCCGATGCCTACCTTTCCAAACACTTTTGAACCAGTGTCGTAAAAACCTTGGGCGCTGTATCCACGAGACTTCTGGTGTCAACAGAGAAAGTGGGAAATCTCACACGCGTTCGCTCGCAAATCGAGGTAAGGGACGAGGATTTGATACATCTATCTCCTGCGGGAGCACTCAAGTAGCTTAGACAATAACAAAGCGCTGCAGACAGATCTGACAATTCGTTGATGAGAATGTCCAGAGCCTTTTCATGATTATTCATCTGAAATAGAAGAAATTGCACTTACAGAAATGTATAAAGGAGCTATTGATCAAATACAAAAAAATGATGGTCATAGCACGATTTAAGTCCACAGGGATGAATAAAGCCGCAGACAGACAATATGATGCAGCATTCATGGAGTGCTACTCTTGTGGGTGAATCTAGACATATTCAGGAAAACGCATTGAGGCCCAAACATAGGCATTTGGGCGGCCTCAGGATACTGTACGATGAATCGGTTTCCAGTTGGGGTGGGCTTCAGAAAGTCATCAAATCTCTTTGATAACATGACAATCCTAAATGATTGACCTACAATGTCGTAGCAATGTCACCACAAATGGCACAATTTGAAAGAAGTTTCGAGTTAAGGCAATATGAAAATACTGTGCTATGTTTCGAAATTTTACACTTTGTGAGAACCAGCGGAAAAAACAATCACTTAACAACTACGATCTCATGTGTTAACTGCACACCTTAAAAAAGCTGATGATCCAACAATGTAATCTCATAAAGTCGAATATGCTGTGGCATCCGATAAGTGAGTAGCCAAAGATCGATATGAACGCTGTACCCAAGAGACAGTTGACACTAAATATACTGTTGATGGACTAGTCACATGTCGAGCACAGATACACGACAACATATTCAGTTGGATGATGTCGGACTGAATACTGGCCAACTCGAATCATATTTGATTGGACAGTCCTTTCAGCTGAAGCACCCATCTGTCCATAATCGTAAACGTAACAAGGTGCACGTTCATCGCTGTCTTTTATGAAACAAGAGATTAACTGTTCAAATCAAACGAAGACCCACCAGAGAGAATTCCGAAATCAAAACGATTAGTCACAGAACCACTTGGGGTGGAAGAGGTTTGCAGTCAGTCAAGTATATACCAAGTGTTTATAGACGATGTATAGTTCATGCCATACGTAATCGTGCTCACACAACCGACGACAATCTAAACCAGGAATGTGATTCAATCCGCAAAAAAATCGACGGCGAATAAAGGCTCGCAGAAGTTTACCGAAGAATACAACAGTGCAAGGTAAGTCAAAGACGTAGTGCAACCAGCTCCAGAAGAAAAATGTTCTATAGAAATTGTCACCAGAAAAACCCAGCCACCGCCATACGCCATGGGAAACAAACTGTGTTGAACCACTGTGTGCTGAACAACCTACATAAAGTATAACACTATCAATCGGGAAAATAGGTATTCGAAGCGTAGAACGTTTCTCAAGGTATCTACCAGTTTATAGTGATCTTCAGTGATAATTATATAAGCCGAAATTCATGATTAAGTGGGCATTCAGTTAGCCAAACAACTGATACAGCCGAACGGACAAAAACAATGGATAACGATAAATCTGACATAATCGATCGTTCAATACATCCAGTCACCTGGATACCGTGTTGCACCAGAGAATTCGCTTGTCGCGTAACCATGTAACACCAACATGAGGTTGCATTTTACGGAGCTAAACTGAACAGACAATATCGATCGATTCTGGGTGTGCAAAAATCACAAAGGGTTGTTGGTCTTAAAATTAACCACATAGCTCAGACAATCTGTTTCTACCTATGGTCACTAAGTTATCCGCAATAGTGAAAACAAACGTGGTTGATGGGACAAAACAAATTTTTAGCATTCCATAAAGTAAGGTTCCTTGCAGACGGACTCCTAGAAAATAATCCACTTTATTACGTTCGACAAGTGGTCGATAGGACTATAAAGTTAGGAATAAAACTGGTTTGAGTAGATGACTTGGAACAAAAGCTTAAAACGAATTAATAACACTACACATAACTGGCGAGACGATGTTGTCGACCTATACTGCTACCTTGGCGAAGTGGTCGGGCTTGTGTACTGTTTTGATCCGCCGGGCTATGCTGACTAGGACTCCGGTCCTTCCAGGT
>LUCH01000028.1:324314-374323 GCA_013368495.1 Paragonimus heterotremus | reverse complement strand
AACAGGCTTGCTGTGTTTGACGATCGTTGTCTCCGCCAATTGGCTCATATTAAGTGGACTGATCGCGTGAGTAATGTGGCCGTTCGCCGGCGCGTATTCCGGAATGTTCGGGATGCGCGATCAATTGGTCAATTAATCACGGTACACAGCTTGCGATGGTTGGGTCACGTACTCCATATGTCATCTGGTTGTTTACCGCACCGGGCATTATATGCTGAGGCCGCCGACAGTTAGGTAAAACCGCGTGGTGGTCATGCAACAACGTAGTCACGAAATATGAAGACCTTGATTGCTCCATTGAGCAGTGGGTGGGTGTCGCCTGCCTGGATGGGGTCCTCGTGATCACTGAAACTGCTGGTTAGAGATGCTACCCGAGATGGCGATGTGTCGCAATCAATGGCGTACCTGTATCCACACCATTTCTAGTTCTTCCGTTCAGTCTTCTTTTAATAATTTTCAACCTTCTTAGTAAAGTTTTTCTTCTAGGATATTCCACGTCACCGTTGAGGTGAGCGGCGGCCCGAGCCACAGTACCTTTTGCTCAGGCTCATGGCTGTTATGATGATGATGGTGGTGTCATGACATCCACAGCAGTGTTCTTTCCTACAGCAAACGCGTTTAGAGAACATATACACGATTGTAACAAAGGATAGATGTAAAAAAGGATCGCCAATTATGCTTGTATCTCTACAGCGTTTGCTGTGAACGCTAGAGCAGAAACTGTGGGAAGCGGCGTTTTACAGAGTTTGTGGAGTTTTCTAAACGAGTGGTCTTTGTCGGGCATAGGTTTTCGTGAATATGGACTGAGGTAGGAGAGGGCGATACGCGTAGGAAACGAAATTGTAAATCCTGAGAATTTCAGCAAACTAAGCAAACAAGCAGGAAATACAATATTCCTCCTCGGATAACGTTGTTTTGTTTTTCAACAAACGCACGAAAAAATCGATGACTCACTTTTCCGTGTAAGATAGCAGATTCGTACAGTAATTTGCCCCCACCCATCAGCGAAATTTTGTCAAGCACTTCACCTGCACAGTAATGATCGGAATAGCGCAGAAAATGACAAAATTCACGCCTGTAAAAAAATGAATAGGCACATATGAGAATTTGTGTAGAGACAGAAAGAACACAAAATCGTAACGGATATGAGCTGAACGAGAGGTGGAAGACAGCTTTTAGTCTGCTGTCTGGCTCAGAGCGAACACATATTTATTGTATTTATTGTATTCTTGATGGATGGACATGGACGCAACAACTACTCACCAACTACTGGTAGCGTCCAGGTTGGGCCAACTGGCTTGTCTACCTGGCAGTGTGCTGTGGTTGAACACAAGTGTTCCTTGGATGGTAAGCTGAGAGATAACCGTGCTTGCTCAGACTGAACAGGAAGTAGCTTCAACTTAGTCATCGTCATCATCGCAAAAACTTTCAGCATGACCAGAAAGTACTGCTCATCGGGTCGCCGCTCACTTTAACAGTGACGTGGGATATCCTGGGGGA
Source organism: Paragonimus heterotremus (assembly GCA_013368495.1). Classification (NCBI taxonomy): domain Eukaryota; kingdom Metazoa; phylum Platyhelminthes; class Trematoda; order Plagiorchiida; family Troglotrematidae; genus Paragonimus; species Paragonimus heterotremus. The sequence goes on along the minus strand of LUCH01000028.1, from coordinate 372,823 downwards.
AAACGTTACTGAAAAGGTTACAAATAAATAAATGAGACTAGGCAGAACCAGAAATGTTATGGATGCAGGTACGCCATTGACTGCGACACACTACCTTCTCGGATAGCGTCCTCAATCAGCGACTGGAGTGATTACGACGACAACAATCAGGTAGGCGACACCCACCCACTTTACTCAACAAGGCCTGCATATTTCGTGACCACGTTGTTGCTCGATCACCATGCGGTTTCACCTAACTGTTGATGGTCTCAGTATATAATTCCCAGTAGAGCAAACGCTCAGCTGGCATGCGAAGGACATGACTCGGTCATCGCGAACTGTGCAGTGCGATTAGCTAACCGATTGATCGTGCACCCCGGGAGTTCCCAAATACGCGCCGGTGAACGACCATATTGCTCACGCGATCAGTCCACTTAATATGAACTAATTCGTGGAGACAGCAGTGGTCAAACACAACGAGTCTGTTGATAATTTCGTTACCAATAGGCCAAGTTTCCGAACCACAGAGTAAAGCAGAACGCGCAGGAATACTATATAAATTCAGTTTTAGTGACAACCGAACGTCTTTTTGACGCTACAGATGACGCAGGTTGGTGAAGACAATTCATGGCTTGTTATCCTCGCTGATATTTGCTTAACAATACTACAGGCCGACGTGATAATGCTACCCAAGAATGTGAAGGTGGCCACAATTTCAAATGGATTGCGCGCAATAAAGAATGTAGGAAGGGGGATTCTCAAGTCTTGAAAGTGTGAAGCGCATTCCATACAAACTAGCCCGGTCACATACCTTGTTCAGCACGGTCTGCATGTCTTCGACAGAGGGATTAAGTAAGATAATGTCATCCACATACCCCATTTCGGTCAGCCTAGTGCCAAGAAGAAGTTCAGCACCAAGCTCACTGGATTCCTCAAGTGCACATTCCAGAATGTCGTCTATGACAAAATTGAACAGAAAGGAGAAAATCAGACACCCCTGACGAATACCATCAGAAGTGATGGACGCTGGCAATAGTCGTCTCAAGACCCGCACCCTGTTTGCAGGGTGAACATACAGTGATCTCAACAGATTCACGTATTTTTCTGGTACTCTCTTGCGAAGCAGACAGTTTCAGGGAACATTTTGAGCAACTAAATCGAAAGCAGCCTTTAGAACCAAACAGACCACGACTTTTGGCTGCTTGTACGAGTGTCGATGCTTCAAGGTCTGTCGTAAGGTGAAAATGTGACCAACGCACCCTCGACCGAATCGGAATTCTGCTTGTTTCTTAAGTATCTGGTTTTATCTACGCTTAGTGAGCCTACGTAATATGAGACCAGTGGGTAATTTGGACGCCAGAGACACCAGACTGACGCCCCTGTGGTTGTCACATAGACTTTGGGCTCCCTTTTTGAAAACGGGAATTACTGCTGATGAACACCAATCACGAGGTACCTCTACAGTTTCCCAAATCGTCTGGAAGAAGTTTGTAAATCCTGATGTCAACCTCTCTGAACCATCCATGAAAAGAGATCTGGTCCGGGAACCTTGTTGCGCTTCAGTAACTTAGGCTCCAGAGCCACTTCTGCTGCCGACGGAGGGCCGTCTGGAACACAATAACTGATCGGTCGGACTTAATCATTTACATGGTTTAGTTGAGGCCATCTGAACTGTTCCTCAAAATATTCAGCCCACCTGTTAAGTCGGTGCGACTGACAAGTATTACACCAACTCAACGGTCAGTACAACCACGGGTCATGGAAAATAGCTTTCTCCAAATTCCAGATAAAAAGGCTCTCTCCATCTCTTTCGATTGTTCGACCAAGTGGTGCTCACGGTATTTGCACAAGCTTTTGGTCAGCGTGGGTTTAGGTTCTCGACGGTCGTCATCATATTCAGAACCAGGTGGGATCGAGCGACGCTTGTTCATGAGGTTTATCGAGGTAACACAAACCTACTTCTATTGCAAGTGAACAAATCCTCCAGAACACATTTCCTCATAGCAAGCCTCCATCGCTGCTACGATCCGTTCCCAGTATTCGTTAGGTTCTCTGAACTGACTCGAACTGAGCAATTCGCTTACGATTAGCGTTCTTCACATGCTCCTCGCTTGAATGTCAGTTAAGTATCTTGCATTCGCGATTATATTTTCTCTGGGCAAAAGACAAAACAAAACGGGCATGCACAACAGCATGGTCTGAGTCCAATTGGTTGCTCCAAAATGCACGACGGTCATTAACAGAGAGGCACCACCTGTAACTGATTATTATATGATCGAGTTGTACCCATAACTGAGAACAATAGGGTGGTCCCACTGTAGAGATTGAATTGGGCGAACCCATCGATATAAAGTCAATTAGTAATTCGTTAAAAAGCCACGGCCAGTCAGAGTCGACAATCCGAACAAACTGGCATGTCAGCGCATTGACCATTCCGGATGGCACGCCGGCGTAGCATCAGATTTTGTTATAACGAGCATCGTAGTAAACAAGTTGTTTAACTGCGCCCTGTGTTGAAACAAACAAGCTAAAAACAGAGCGAGCCGACCAGTAGGAAAGCCGAGGCATAAGCACCAACCATAATCCTTCATTTTACTGATGAATCTTGTCCATAAAATAACCAATAGAAACTCAATAAAAAGGATTACTGCTCGACGCCACAAGTTCTGCTTTTGCTTTTGTTTCGAAAGGTGGCAAGTTTTCAACAGTCTCCATATACTACAATACCTTTCTTTTGTGCTGAAATATGGTAATTCAAATACAGAGGCTTTGAGTAGATAATGGTGTTGGAATCGTAGACTCGCGTCTCTCACACTTAGCACACATCAGGCTGGAGACTTGAGAAAGTGCTTGACAGAGCAGCTTGCTGACCAAACTGTCGGAGAGTGCGGACATTTAAAGCGTTAACGGTAGTTTTGGCTTTAGAAAATAATTACCACCTGAAGACACAGGGCAGGCAGAAAAATTGGGGGTAACAGAAGGAGAAAGTCGTAAGCGATGAGTAATGTCAGTGTCAGAAGAACGATAACTTCTCCAACTACCACGTCGCTTATGTAGCGAAAAGGGGTAGACTTGAGGGATTTCATCCCGAGTCTCTGATCCAAAAGTCTGCAGTGCGAGACAACAGGAGACTAGGTTTTCTTGGCGGACCCCACGCAGTGTCACTGTCTTAAGAGTCTGACTCACTCGACACTGTGGAGCTTGTCTATCCCGAGTGCACAGTAATGGACTTATTCGAGGTTACATCCAGCGTTTGAATGATACGGGAAGTTTTCGACCGTATTGGGTATTCCGGCGGTCACAGTCAACTGTTGAACGATCGCAACATACCTCTTAGAACCTCCCTCTCCTTTTAAACGGAAGACAACAGGGTGGCAACCATAAAAACAGTTCTGCTTTACGCCCACAGGATAGCACCACGCTATTTAGACACTCCTAAGCAGTTAGTAGTGCGCAATACAGACCTGTAAGTGTTTCGTTTGACCACTCTCCATTTGGTTTGTCTGACATGGCTGCACTTTGTAGGACCGAAGTCCTAGTCAGTGCAGCTTTCCGAATCGACGCAGTGCACAAGCCTGACCACCAGATCAAGGTAGCAAAATAGGTCAAAAGAACGCAGAAGTACTGCATTATCACCAGTCATCACAGGGAACAATACATCAGTGGTTAATACTGATGCTTAATTGCCACAACAATGAAAGAAAAGGAAGCAAACCCTGTATAAGAAGAGGTAAAAAAGAAGAGGACGGGAAAAGAACTAACTACTAAAAATAGCTACGTCTACATTCGAACAACCAACATCAAGATGCCCACATCTTCCAAACACAACCAAGCTGTAAGTGAAAGTGAGACGTCACCAGCAAGACAGCGTCCTTACGGCGTTCACTGTCCCGCGGCACTAAATGCACGCACTTCACAAACAATTCGCCATAACAACGACAACCTTCATGTCGAGCCCGATTATCCATCATCTCATCTAACGTCTCCAGTCACCTACTCTGTGGATCGCCAGCGCCTCAGCCCGGAAGACGAACCTGGCCTACAATGGCCAACCCCTTCGTGGACGACTTTATTTCTCCACACCAGGACATCATCTGAAAACCTCACATCTTACGCCAGTCGGCCGCAACATCGCCAAAGAGTGCTGTGTGGCACACGACCAGCTGACATCCTTAGTAGATGGCTTAGCCACCTAAGTCCATACAAATGCAGGGAGTGGACAAAAGAAACCGTCTGGCAGATACTACCAAATACCAGATTCCTAACCTCTTCGTTGCTGATTCGATCGTGCCATCCGATACGAGCGATAAAACGCAGACATCGGTGGTCAAGTATCTGCCGTGATGTGATACAGCCCCCACTGTCGCCTTATACACGCAACCCTTGAACCTCATAGATAGGCCTCTCTGTCTCTAGAAGTACTCTAGATTAGTGAATACCACCGCAACCTCAGATGTATGCGTTTCCGTTTCAATCCTAATACCCTCGAAGCTGCCGTTGATACAGCTACCTAACTAAACAAATAGGTCAACGACCTCCATAAATTCATCATCCAACACTAAATCTACGTACTCACATCGGTCTTGCACAGGAACTTTGTAGTTTAAGGCTCTGATGCGCGTTCCAAAGTACTTAGCAGAGTGCGAAATAGCCTCCAGCAGTGTTTGTGCTGCACCAAAATTGTCAAACACTAACGCCTTGTTGTCAGCATAATCAAGATCAGTCTTTCATGAAGTAGGAGGTCCACGCCGGCTTCCTATGAATGTCGGAGACAATCCTCCATTATTTAGTCTATGACGAAATTGAACAAAAATGGTGAAAGTGTATAGCTTTGACGTATGCCCCTAATGGTGCTGGAACTGGTGGGCTGTTCACCGCAAACCTTAACCTGAGCTGAAGTATGGAAATAAAGCACCGATAGAATGTTCACACACTCGGTTATTACACCACCGCGTTTAAGTTCATCGATTGATCAAATCGAACGCATACTTACAGCCCAGAAGTATGGCAATTTCGGGCCACCGGTGAGTAAGACAGCGATTTGGAAGTTGGGGGGAGGGTAAGACACTGATCAATACATCCTTGAAACCTTGTCCGTTCTACTCTAATGTCTGCCTCCAGAGCTGCAATGAGTCGACGAAGTACAATGGATGTCAGAACCCTAGTAATCACTCAGATCAAGCTAATCCCCCTATGGTTTTCACAAGAGCCCGTGATACCTTTATAGAATATGGGGACTATTACCAAGTGACCCAAACACAGAGGGATGGTCTTCGTCGTCTACATACGTTGAAACGATTGAGCCGAAGCCCCCACTAACGTCTCCTCACCTTCTTTAAAAAGTGCCGACACGAAATCATCTAGACCAGCAGCCCTATCATGTTAGAGAACCAAAATACAATTGCGGACTTAGTGGGTCGTTCCAAATCTACCGACCAGGGTGCTACATTACAAATTCGTGACGGTACCGCAATAAAAGCAGGAGACCAACTAATTTGACTCTCAAAGTGTTCCGCCCAGCGTTCTAACCTTCTGCACTATCTATAGACGAGTGTGCCACCTGCCTCGCTGATAGCTTAACTGACAGACGGTCGCCTTTGACTACTGTCTCGCATAAACTGAAAGTGTGCTGTTCTTTTTTGAGGTAAACGCGTTTCCCATTTACTTAACTTCCTCCATTAGCCGAACCCTACGATTTACGATCAGGCAACGATTCAGCCTCCTACAGATATCCCTCCTAAACATCTTACATGAACTACCAAGAGAAATGTTCCGCCTGGCTTCTAACAACTCTAAGGATTTTCCTGTAATCCAATGTTTGTTTAGCCCACCGCACCGAATTCTGCAGTACGTGCTTCATAAATGACTCGTGATATTTTGGTTCAGTAGTTATTGGGAAGTTCACTGGAAAGGACTCCCAAGCATGCTTTCAAGGTTAGTATGGTAATTATCCTTTATCGACGACATAGTCAGTCTTTCAACAACCAGCCGTTGCTATCGGAGCGGTAGCTGCCCAGCGAAAGCGAGAACAAAACGGCAACATACCAACACTTGACCTGAATCCACGTATGTGTTCCAACAAGAACGACAGTCCTGGATGAAGCCCCGCCAACTACAGTTATGTGGTCTGATTCGAAGAAGTCGAGCGCGAAGGATAACAGTGACGCGTACAATGTCTAAAAACTGGTGCAGGCTACAACTAACCTATGCTTGATGCACACTTACAACAGCCGCCAAGCTACACAATACTAGTCCAAAATTGCCATCCGAATTAGACTTGGCCTTACCAAGGCGACTGACCTGGGTTTTCATATATCTGATCAGAATGACCATATCAGAACCAAGTGTCGACCTGAGGAAAGCAGCCAGATCCCAGATCTGAGCAAAAGGCGTCTTTGACATAGACGTCACTACAGCCATTTGAAACATGAACAATAAAATGAAAACACCTCTGAATGTTTGATACCTAAAGCTAGCTTTAGTGGAACCTGCTAAGCGGACGGCACAATCTACTGCTAACGGGAATCTAATCTACCAATGCGGCTGAGGTCGTCGTGCTGAGTACTATAGCTTCTTCAGCCTGAGCAGTATCGGCAGCCATAGAATCATCCGACGGTGGGTTTCTACAAAGTGGTTTACCTCATTCCCAGCAGTATCGATGCACGAACTCGTCAATCTCACGATTCACGTTGTTTCTTGGTAATTTCTCTTTATGTAATAACTTGTTAAATTGCACTGGAAGTTTTCGTGTGATTTTATTTTTAGCCAAAATTGTGATATAGGTATTCCACTTGAACTTCACAGAGATCTCATCTTACTTCAACTTTGAAGGACATTTTTTTTACAGACAAATAGACGAAGCGGCTACGGCTAGTCAGTTAAGCCTAAACTTAGCTGACGTCTTCTTGGGAATAATAGAATGATAAGTCCCAGATAATCTTGCCAAAGCCTTATGGTACAGATAGTGTGTTGATAAACTTTTGATTTTTACGGATACTGATTATGTTGGCATGTTTTTAACCCTCTTAACTCTATTCACCCGAACCTATCCTTGTCTCACGAAATTGAATGAAACGACTGTTTAGCTTTCTTAGATGTGCACATCACCAGGCGTGAGTATGGGACATTACAGTGATTGGCCCATCCCTAACCGACACGGAACGGACAATATCTTCAGCTTTGCCCCGATAGGAGGCAGGATTCGATCAAGACGTTATTTCATAGAGCCATGCGTATTTGCACCCCTAATAATCTGTAGACGGAATAGATGCTAAGAAAAACGTTACTGGCAAATGGATATCCTGAAAAGTTCACAGACAGTTACAGTATAAAGAAAAAGTGCAATGAACCAGTTTAAACGGCTCAAAAGAAAGATATATACCTATTTCTGCAGTTCAAAGGAGTTCAGCTGACAAACGACATCACGCACAAATTACAGTCTGCTCTATCCCGTACGTATGCGGCTACTCATCAAAGGATCAGTTCTACACAATCGCGAACACAGTTTGTCTAACTACTCTGTGTCCCACTTGCTGTTACAGTGACGTTTAGACAGGCAGAACTGACTGACAGCTTTCTCAGTGAGTAGGACAACACGTTCTGAAATGGTTAAGACAACCGATGAATCCATTACTCGAACCCCCCATCATTGATTGCTAGACACTTCATGATAACAGGTCGCCAGGCTGACACACCTAGATCGTACAAAATGTTCACTACAAAATCAGAACCCGAAGCTATTAGCTCTTAGCAAAGCTATGCTGATCAGAACTCACCAACCGGCGATATGTGTACAAAAGTGTTTGAAGTAACCTATCGGGTTGCCGTGGTGTCGATGATACAATGAGTGATGTGACTGCATGCGTATCCCATTCCTGTCTATCTTTATTTATTCGTTATATGTAAATTGCATGTTTTGCATTTGCGGTTGATGAGAGTAAACGAAATGTTAACATATCGCAATATATGTCTTCTTTCTGCTCTAATGAAGTGGTTAGAGGGAACCCAGTGTTTCATGTGTGCTTTTAGTGTATGGACTATTTCAACTGGATGGTTAATGGACAATGAATTCACGACGGGTGCCGTTAGTGGCTGACTACTCATAAATTGTACAAAAAAGATACACATCAAGTGTCACTTAGACTCACGAATAAGATCCAAGGCCAAAAATGTAAATATGTATGAGGAGATATAAATTGGGACAAAAAATCGCGTAACACAAAAAAATCATGGAGTCGTGGATAAGCAAAGGAACACTTACCGAAGTTGTCGAAGTTCAGGCTGTGATTGAGCACTCTGGTCTTCACGTAAGTGCTTGGAAATCAAATCAAGGTATACGCTCGCCATAAAATTGTGAAGTTCGGGGGACTGCATGACAAGAAATTAAACATGAACTGACAATTGATGATTGAATCAGTTTCTAAGCTAGCTATGTAGTTTCTTCAGCTACAATCATACCGATTTCAGCTATTGAGACTACCGTTCGTAAACCACGTGAGTCACGAACGTAACGAGATTGTGTCTGCATCAATAAGAAACGGATTCCAAAGTATAAGCATAAATTCGATAGAAACAGTTACGATGACAGAAAATGTGATTTCGTTCTTGCAGAAGAGTAGCACATAGGGTTTAAAGGTGTCGATTAGGTCTTAATTATTCTGATTATACAATTGGTAAGAACTCACTGTCTCATGACATTCGTAGACCAGATAGACCAAGTACCGACGTCCAATATCGAGGTGATTGGGTACCAACTTCTTCAGCAGATTCATCGGAGTTAGCAGCTGAGACGGGGCTAAAGACGAGTCGATACGTTCTGAGGGACTCGACTTCCGTTGATGAACCAAGGCATTCGAAATCGGCTTGTCTATCCGAGAGACATGTGAAACTGAGAACAAGAATTTCTCAGCAATGCCTAGTTGACCGGAATCCACGGCTTGACAAAAATGTTCCCAAACTAATTCAACATAAACAGGCGATTCAGAGGTGTACTCATTCCACTCAGGCTGATTAGTCGTTTTCGCCGATTCACAATTGGATGAGACCAACCTACACATGTATACACGGGGATAGAAAATGATAACTAGTTATTCAAGTAGATATGATTAAGGAAAATTCTGAAACAGTCCAATCCGCTTGCAGAAGATAACGTGAAAAAAAGGGCAACGATAATAGAATCGATCACGTTACAGCAAAGAGCTCGTTGAGAAGAACGAATGATCAGTCAGATAGGTTGACGGGTGAAGAAAACAAGCAAAAAACACGTTGACGGAGACTTCCTACAGTGATCTTACTTAGGTCGCTGGAGGTAGCGAGCACATACTATAAAGAAGTATCAGATTAGACAGAGATCAGTAAAACGCTCGGGTGCTCACTAGATGACTAAGATTGCATGCAGTAGTTAGGTGAAGGTTATGCCAAGCTCGAATGTTACTTTAACGAATCCGCGAAGAAGAGAATGGATGAAAATAAGCCGGTAAGACGAATAAGGATAAACGAGAAATCAAACTCACAGAGATTTCTCAAGCGATAGAAGACAAATTAGACGAACATGACACTGGGAGTGAGCATGAACAGAGCAATTGGACACTATTATAGAAAGATTACTCATCTGAATGGTTGGAATAAGACTGCGACTGATAGAAAACGCATACACAAGAAACGCCCGGTAAACAACTGTGATTCAGAAAGCTCCTCCAGTTAGGCGCGTCAGTGGCGAATTTGATGGTATATAAAGCAAGCAAAACGTAACTATGTATATCAACCTGAGTGCAATAGGCCACAGCGTACAAAAGCAACAGGTCAATATTGTGCTCGAGTTACCAAGTGCGGTAGAGTGTGATTAGGTAGGAGAACAGAAATAAAATTGACCCAATTAGTGTAAAATTTATCATGATGTTGAATGTTTTTGAAGAATGGGATTACATTCTTAATAAGTATTTTTGGATCTGTTAAGTAAACAACCCATTCAGGGATTACTGCAAGTATCCAAGGTTGTGCGAAGTGGTAGGAAGGCCGATACCGTATACTTCATTTACAATGTCTTTATATATTGAAATTTATTAGAAACCGTGTACGTGTGTAATAATCCCTGTTTAATTACACAAAGATCTTCAACAGTAAGTTTAGGGCTTCTGTCCGATACATAAGAAGGGAACGAGGAGTCCTCGATGACGATGTGATATGCCAATCGATTCCGAAATGATTTCATACGTCTCTACCGAGGTTTGTTTACTCTCTCTCTCTCTCTCTCTCTCTCTCTCTCTCTATATATATATATATATATATATAGCACACGCATCAGTGAACACACTTCCAGACTTCTATTTACCCCCGGGAACTGGTATCACTCGAAGTGCAATCAAGAAGCGCCTATAAGGAACAGGTTGGAGTGTCTGTGGAGCTAACGTATTTCATATAATGTATCGTTCAAGAACGAAGCTAGGTCTGTGGTTTGCTGAGGCTGTTGCAAATCATCGAACAAACCCGGTGCTGTGAGTTCAGAAACAAACGGTCGTCAATCTGTTTTCCCCCTGATAAGTCTGTTTCATCTCCAAAAACCTTTTTGGTTCTCGACGTTTTCATTTTTCTATCGTTTACCTCTCTGACAGTCTTAGTTTTCTATCAAGTTTAAAAGTACTCTTCTGACAGTTGGGAACAGTGGTGGTGGTGTTCGCGGCTCGGATTGAGGATATACGTATTGGGATGTTTGCCGAGCTTGGCGTTTAGGTTAGAAACGTTTTATTATCAAACGAGGTGAAATCATCCGTGCGCAAGCGTTTCGGGGCATAAGTTTGAGCGGTAGAGGCACTCAACATGCGTTGCGCCCACTGTGGTAGTAAAGAAAACAAACGGTGGCGTCCCTATCTGTGTCGACTTCCTTACGGGCCTCAACGACTGCTTGGACACACAGTGTCCGTTGTCACTCTTGGAGGATATGTTTGTGAAGCTAAATGGTGGCTTTTTTTTCGGTAAACTGAATTTCGTCAGCGCATACCTGAAAGTGGAAATCGTCGAGAACCTCAAAACATTTCTGACAATCAGCATGCACTAAGACTGTTCCAGCACAACCGGTTGGGTTCCAACGTGCAGACTGCACCATTCATCTCCCGTCAAATCACGCATATGAAGTTCATTGCAATGGGGTTTGACGCTGATCAACTCATGACTAAGTAGTCCATGGTCGCGTCGAGGATTACAGCTTTCGCATACGTCAGAACAGATGAACCTTTTTCATACACTCAGTCAAGTATTTGGGATTCGTTACCAACAAGACTAGCAGCCGCTCTGGCCTTGGCAACATGGAGTCCATTAACAAAATGTTGCCTTCGACAGAAGTTTTCACGCTTCATTCAATCTTGAGTCCGGCCAGTCACTACAGTGAATTTACGCAGATTGTAACCGAAAACCAGGATGCTATCCAAGTAAGTCTTCCGTGTTGCACTATCGATTCTAGATCATCGAAAGACTTAGAATTGAACCGCACCGTCTGGAGGAATACGATCCGGCTGTGGATTAGGGCGTGCGGAACGCAAAGGAACTGTAGGTGTCATACGTCATCGTGACATGACCATATGGGGTTGTGGTGAATGCGGTCACGAATGCGATGGCAGTCTCGGACTGGTAGGCTATTCGCGTACGCATAGCACATCGTCAATGAAAAGACGATCAATGCGTGAGGCGTAGGTATTTCGCTCGTATCAACCAACGACCGCCGTCGTTTGATAAACCACTCGCTCTCCTTTTGAGACAGTTGGATCATGGTCGCCTTCTATCCTTTCTTTCATCCAGCCTCCCTGATGCATTATATGCTGAGGGTTTTTCCTGCCTTTCGGCCAAACAACTTTTTTTCTTCATCTTATCTAGAAATTAATATGTAGTTCTCTATTGGACTACTTCATTCCTTATGGTTTCAGTATTTTTCTTCCCAGTTTAGACTTCACTAATGGAGTCTCGGTAGTTTTTCTGAGAGGTAAAGGTTTCACTTTCGTAGTAGTTAACCAACTGGCTAACCAGCATGGGCCGGCCGGACCACAAAGGGCTCTATTTACATGCCTCCTGTTCTTACTCCTTCGAATTTACACTGGATATGGATTGTGCCAGTGGGAAAGTAGTGCAGCGAAAGTCACTTGTGGTGACGATAATGCACAGGCACCCTTTAATTCTGGTTACTGTAACAGGCTAATCAGAAACGGATGTCACCAACCGTGGGAGATGATACATAAAACGATCACAAACACATGTACACTTACCAACGAAGCACAGCTACGTAGAACTGGACGCCTGGGAACTCGCTGTCTTCAATTTCTCCATAGGCTAACCTGAAAATGTAGAAAAGCAAGAACGTGTGGGCACAGTCGAAGAGAAATGCACGCATACCCACAATCACGGTATAAAGAAAACCGAAAGTTCACATTTTCTTGCCATGTGTGAAAACAAATCACCGCGAAGCTTATTTCATCTGGGATGACAGAGGGCCAGAGAAAATGAGCACCTGTCTCTTGCGGCTCACCGAAAGTACAGAATTGCTTGGCATATTTCAGCCCGGTTCAAATGTAAGATTAGTGCTACTTGCCTAGTTCGAGGCCGCTGTGAACAAGACATTGCTGTATGACTTCGATCACTGCTATGTGCAGTGGATGTATTCGAAGCTACAGCAGATTTTTGGATGACGCCAAGGGTTTTTCGATCGTACTGAATGACATACAGGTGGTCATAGTCAGCCGATGGACGATCAGAGTGCTCTTTGTTCGAGAGTAACTTTTCTAACCCCCTTTGTTCCTGATTCAGAGGATAACAGTGTCGCGACTAAGAAAATGGTGGATTCACCCAAACGTCATTTATCACAATTGGTAGTTTGGCGAGGTAAACGCTCGGCCGGCATACAGAGCACGTGGACACATTATTGCATACTGTGCAGCGTGAATGGTTGACCAATTGATGGCGTGTGTGAAAACATCGAAAGCAGTCCTTCAAGTGAAAATAAGAAAAAAATTATGAAACATAAAATCGCCGAGGAGTCAAATTGTGTCCCTACTTTAATTCCACGCGTGCATGCGCACACCAGCTACTTACTTCCGCCATATAGTAAGAGCTGAAGGTAGGTTGCCTTGCCATTGATAGATCAATGCAAGAGCATGGTGGGCGTCGGATTGTTGCAGATAATCAGTTAAATCTTCCACATCCATGTGGACCAGACTGGAAATGAGGTCGACCAGGTCGTATGAAATGGCGTCATCTGAATCAGTTATGTCACTTGAACGCAGCGTGAACGAATCCAGATAACCGGAAGGTAGTATCAGTTCAGTCAGCGTGGGTTTGAGACCACGTCTAGATAGCCGAACATAGAGTTTGACTAATGCGGTCTCCAAAAGCTGTGCGAAATGGAGTAAAGAAAACCACCAGATCTACAAAAGCATCTAGTGTAATAAATGGAAGTTCATATCGAGATCAATAATAGATCAAAACGGATTAATCCGTTACGTTGAAGTTAGCAAACGGTACGGACATGACATCAAACGCATATAGCCTCAGATAACGCCAGCTTCAAATGTGGTTTTAGTAGCACGGGTATCATTAACCGGAACCAAACAGACAGAGATCTACTATCCAAATTGAGTAAAAACTAGAATTTCGACTGTACTTTGCACAGTTTTACATACCATTGACTTAATCCTGTTACACACTTGTATTTACCATCGGTTAAGCGGAGGCTAGATAGAAAAAGTAAGAAGCGCCGACGTAATTATTTATGAGTGAAATGAGCGTAAGCAAACGAACTATCGTCAAATACTTCCGCAAATGGTTAGGTGACGAAAAAACACCGTCTTAAAGTTTTCGTAAATAAGTTATTGATTATTTTGTTAGTAGTTAATTTTAAAACGAAAAAGGTTGAGAAAACAAAATCGGGGGTGTGACAAATCCGTCGCGCCGCGAACAGTAGTTGTGGACAACGGACAAACTACAGGGTAGTTTGATCACGGATAACAGGAGGAGTCGGAACAAGCAACTTTCGATGGAAACCAGCCTAGCCAGGACGGAAAATGAGAGGTGGAGTCTTACAACAAACAATCAGACTGACCAACTCAGACGAAAGTGCATACGATGCGCAGGTAGAACACCGTTGAGTTTTGAGTTGTAACCACGGTATTAAAATACAGTCACGCGACAGGCAAATTGTAGGCGTCTTATCGAACTAAGTTCTCCCGGAGAGACGCTTCTTAAACATCGAAAACTCTTAAAGATAGAAGAAAATCGTTCAGTAAAATAGAACGTCATCCGTCATCTATTTGCATTCACGTCAAACCGTCAGAACCATTAAATAAATGAAAGATGTCAAACAAACGTACCAGCACAAGTGTAGCTAAATTTAACTGAATAAGGGCAGACCAGATGAAACGAAAATGGCCTTCCAAAATATAAGTCTGGAGTGTATTGGGGAACATAGAAGCTTTGCAGGAATTCGAACAAAATTCATTGACATTAAATTTAAAAACTAACTAGATGTATCCAAACATAACGCACACATTTTATTTACTAGTTAGTTAAGCAAGTTACGGTTATGACCAGCAGAGTGGTTAGCTCATGTTCTTAGCCCTTTTTCTATGTGAAACCTTCACCTGTGGAAATAGCTATTCTCTGGTGTAACCACATCATTCACATCACAAAATTGCAGTGTAGCTTTGGAGAAATGTGACAAGCTGCCAGTGACACACTTTCAGCCTATTTTATCGACTACGGGTAGGACCATCACGAACACCACGAGTGGGTTGAACGAAGTATAATTACGTTCGTACACACAAAACAAGTGGTGTGCATGCTACATGAAATCATCAACTGCTGATATCCTCGGCTAGTCTATGTGTATCAACGCATAAATCTGTCTCTGGCAATGAGGCAACTCGGATCTTTTTATCAGTAGCTTGATTACTGTCCTCAGCACGCTATGCCCTACATTCGCGAAAATGTCCTGATGATATGGAAGATACGATCATTCACGGCAGAGCGGTGAAATAGCATCTAATAAATGTAGCAGATCTTTTAAAGTTTGACCAAAGCAAGGCAGAATCTTAAACCGTTGAAATGTCACTTGAGGCAAGAAGAAATCGCACAACAAGGGCATCATCTCGGTGTCCACACTGAACTTCGGAAAACAGAACAGATAGATAATTTCGAGTGTTGATCAAACGAAACTTCCTCGGGTTTGTATCCTATTTCCGACGTCTTATAAAAGTTTCACCAAGATTATGACCTCTCTGGACCTTCAGTTGGAGACAGATCCGAACTTTATCTGACCGAGGAATGCAAACGGTCTTCGGATTTTCAGCATGAACCAATGTGTGCATCCCTTGCCCTAGCTCTCCCATACACATTACATTTAACCGGTGGGTTCGTTTTGGACACAGATGTGGGCCACAGTACGGTCGGCGCTGTGGTGGCTCAAAAGGGTTGTGATAGGCTAACTAAAGGGATAGAAATCATCGCACTACTAAGAAGGTGCTTGTTTTTTCAGTGGAAAACCAGCATTACGCTTTTGGAAGAGTTCGAACAGACCACCGGTCCCTACGCTAGTCACAGAAGTTTGAAGACATCGAAAGACGGAAGGGCCAGTAGCAACAGCAAGTGCAAGAGTACGAATATGAAAAGAGACACCGCAGATGTTCTACTGAGAATACCACACAGCGATCATGGAAAGTGTCCGTCGTGCATTGCTCACTATAACATTTACTAACTTTAAGGGTGCGGAGTAAGGGCTCAGGCGAATGATCCGGATATTTCGCAGATTTATGGAAGGAGTGGAGATGGAGGTGACGGAAGAACACAAAAACAAGGGAAATAGGAAGCGAAAGGTAAGCGATTTAATGTTGTGAGTTATGTAGGAAAACCTTGCGTTGATAGAAGGTTTTGTTTTTCAGCTCTGGATTGCAATATACCGGAAGAGTCGTGGTGTCTTAGTCACTGTGAAACGGTCACTTGTAAATCTCCATAATCATATTCAGCTTTGAGCCGAACCTGTGAGTAGAATGGTTCAGGCTGCTGTTGCTCCTGGCAGTGGTTCGGGAAGATGCAGAGTAATAAATAAGTATTAAAAAAAAGAGAACAGACGAAACCAGAAAAAAAGAGGACAAAACAATGAGAATTCCGGAAAGAAAAACAACAACCTTGTGGATAAAGGACTGTCATTGACTGCGACAAACTGCCACGTCAGAAAGTAGTTCCGATCAGTGGGATAGCCAGTCGCGAATGCCCCAACAGAACAGACGACATTTTCAAACATTACTCAGCGGGGAAATCAAGACTTTCATGGCTCATTATCACATTATCGCCTGGCCGCCTCGCGATTCTTTCTAACCGACATCGACCATGCTGAACAACGGATGGTGAGAAAACACTATCTCGATACGTAGAGTGACACAATCAGAAAAGACTGTACATGCGCATTATCTAGGTTACTGGTCGCAAACATGTACATTCCCCAAATACGCGTTGATGGACTGTTTCGTTGGTTGCACAATCAGCTCACTTGATGCACACAAACTGAAGAAGAAAGCGGTGATCGAACGCCAGGAGAAAAGATGTACCAACTTCAAAATGGGTCAAGTCGCCGATCCATGGGGAAAGACTGGATGCGCGCATACACATTGCAAACTTTGTCTTAAATCGAAAAATGGACGTCTTTGCGACGCCACAAGTGACGAAGGCCGGTAAGTACATTACCTGCTTCCGATAATCTTTTAGATAGATCGCCAGCAATATTACAGACTGACGAGATGACATTACCCAGGTAGGTGGGACGATCGATAATCTCGAACGGACAGATACAAATACCAAAAATCCGATCAGCGTCGAACTAAGCTTACAATACCATACACGCTGAAGGTGCGAAGTGCATATCATACAGACCAGCTATATCATTTAACCGATTCAAAATGATTTGCATTATCTCTGCAGAGGGATTAAGTTATGTCATCCATATAATTAACAGTAGACAGTTTACTTTTTGAAAGAAGCTCCACTATGAGATCCGCGAAACCTCTGAATACTTCATCCAGAATGTCGTCTATCAAAAAATTGAAAAAGAAAGGGAGATCAAACACCCCAGTCGAAAGCCAGTTGAATTGGGGAATGCTCCATATAGCTGTTTACAAATGAGCACCTTACGCTCACAACAGGTGCACGACTTCAATAAACTGACATACTTCACCGGGACTCCACTGCAACGAAGACAACCCCACAGTGCACATCGGATAACTGAGTCAACGTCAGCTTTTGGGTCCAAAATGCCACAACAGAAGGCTGGGAACACGACAATCAAAGCTACTGTTTGTCGTAAGGTGAAGATATAATCGATACACCCACGATTAGGCCATCATCATCATCATAGCAGCCATGAGCCTGACCAAAAGGTACTGTGGCTCGGGCCGCCGCTCACCTCAACGGTGACGTGGAATATTCTAGAAGAAAACGTTACTAAGAAGGTTGAAAATTAGTGAAAGAACTAAACGGAAGAAACAGAGATGGTATGGATACAGGTACGCCATTGACTGTGACACATCGCTATCTCGGATAGCGTCTCTAACCAGTGGTTTGAGTGATCACGAGGATTAGAGACGTACCGACTCAACACATACCTAGTTCACTCCATGTTTCAGAAGCCGCGGACGCGAAATGCACAACTCAATAAACAGAGCCCGTGAGATGTGCACAAGTGTAATAGACGATCGCCACTGCAAGTGCGTGACACACGGACAGCGAAAATTCCACCTAGCTATTTCTCGTCTGAAATAAGACGACCAACTTGTGTGTTCACAACATTAGCAAGCACAATGAAGTTCGAGTGTTTAGTCTGTCCCGGAAGATCAAACAGGCAGACGTAGAAGACGTTCCTGACAGCAGCTGCACTATGGTCTGTTGGGGCACGTAGACATATGACAAACAAACACCTTCCTGGTCTGTATCGACCGCCTTTGACCGAAGTGCTAAGCCTGGCGGCACAGAGAATACCATGAACTGGAATCCAGCCAAACAAGCTCTGCTCTGTATTAGAGATTTGTGCAACCTATACTCAACCTTGACCGCGAGATTTGACTTCGTCGTTAGCAGAGATTTTGGAAAAGAGCCGCTGCATCATAGCATTGTCTAGGGTCAAGATTAAACGAATATTAAGGCTAGGACCGTAAATACGCGTTTCGGAGGCACAACGCATGCAATTACAGAGTCAAAACACCATTTTCAAGTGCACTTTGTCGACCTACTTGGTGAAGAGTACGGACATTAAAAGCACTAATGTTTACCCGTTTGCCTTGGCTTGAGGAGATGGGAATCAAAAGCAGAAGAGAAAGAAAGTGAGAGTATGTGGATTTGTCTGTCATGGCGGAAGGGAACAACCTTGAGGGACTCCATCAAGAATTTCTGATTCGAAAATCTAACAGGGTTTCTCGGGGGGCCTTACGCGGAATCAATGAATCAACAGTCTGACTCACCTGGCACACAGAGGCTTGTTCAGCCCGAAGGTATAATGAAAAGTGTATTGCTATTGGATTACGATTGCTACTACGCGCAGCGAATTTTACATAAGGTTTTTAACGATGCCGAAGTTTTTCGACCGTACTGGATGATACTCCAGGAGTCACGGTCAACCGTTTGGCGATCGGAGTACTCTTTGTTTAAAGGTAAATTTTCTAACCCCCTTCTTTCCTACTTGGAAGACGGCAGTGATCCAACCATTACAACGATACTGCTGAACGGTCGTAAAACCGTGCCCCCCTACCTAAACACTATGACATACATCATCATCATAACAACCATGAGCCTGACCAAAAGGTGCTGTGGCTCGGGCCGCCGCTCAGCTCAACAGTGACGTGGAATATCCTAGAAGAAAAAGTTACTAAGAAGGTTGAAAATTAATAAAAGAAGACTAGCCGGAAGAACTAGAAATGGTATGGATACAGGTACGCCATTGACTGCGACACATTGCCATCTCGGATAGCGTCTCTAACCAGCTGTTTGGGTGATCACGAGGACCCCATCCAGGCAGGCGACACCTACCTACTTTGCTCAATGGAGCAGTCAAGGTCTTCATACTTCGTGACCACGTTGTTGCTTGACCACCACGCGGTTTTACCTAACTGTCGGCGGCCTCAGCATATAATGCCCGGTACGGTAAACAAACAGATGACGCATGGAGAACATGACCCAACCATCTCAAGCTGTGCAACGTAATTAGTTGACCAATTGATCGCGCATCCCGAGCATTCCGGAATACGCGTCGGCGAACGGCCACATTGCTCACGCAATCAGTACACTTAATATGGGCCAATTGGCGGAGACAACGATGGTCAAACACAGCAAGTTTGTTGATATCTTCTTTGTGAACAGGCCACGTTTCCGAACCATAAAGCAAAATGGAGCGCACACAGGCATTATATACCCTTCCTTTCAGTGACAGCCGGACGTCTTTTCGACGCCATAGATGACGCAGTTTGGCATAGGCAACTCGTGCCTTTGCTATCCTCGCCGATATCTCATCAGCAATATTACAGGCTGACGAGATAGTGCTACCCAAGTATGTGAAACTGTTCACAGTCTCGAGCGGATTACCTGCAATAAAGAAAGCAGAAGTGGTAACGCCCCAGTCTTGAAGTAACACTTTGCACTTTGAAGGTGCGAAGCGCATTCCATACAAACCAGCTCGGTCGCTCAACCTGCCCAGGATGGTCTGCATGTCTTCGGCAAAGGGGCTAAGTAAAACAATGTCGTCCGCATACTCCAGATCGGTCAATCTAGTGCCAGGAAGAAGCTCAACTCCAAGCCCACTGGATTCGCGAAGGGCACTCTCCAGAATGTCGTCCATGACAAAATTGAACAGGAAGGGGGAAATCGGACGCCCCTGACGGACACCACTAGAAGTGATGAACGCCCGAGACAGTTGTCCATAAACTCTCACCCTGCTTACAGAGTGAGCATACAGTGACCTCAAGAGATTCACGTATTTCTCTGGTACTCCCTTGCGAAGGAGACAGCTCCAGAGAACGTTACGAGCAACCGAGTCGAAAGCAGCCTTTAGATCCAAAAAGATCACGACTGTCGGCTGTCTGTAACAGTGCCGATGTTCCAAGATCCGTCTCAAGGTGAAAATATGATCAATGCACCCTCGACCGGATCGAAATCCTGCCTGCTCTTCACGTATCTGGCTTTCTCTGGGCTTAGTAAGCCGACGTAAAATAAGGCCAGTGAGTAACTTGGACGCAATTGACACCAAACTGATGCCTCTGTGGTTGTCACATAGACTTCGGGTCCCCTTTTTGAAAACGGGAATGACTGTTGATAAGCACCAGTCACGAGGCACCTCTTCAGTGCCCCACTACCTAAACACTATGACATACAAGCCTGCGAGTATAACTGTTTAACCTCTGACTACTACCCTTTAGTCTTTCTGACATAGCAGTACCTGGTAGGCCTGGTAGTCCTCCTGATCGATGCAGTGTCCAAGCCTGAACAGCACGTCAAGGTAGCTGAGCAGGTGGGTTTAATGCTTGGCTGCGTCATTTCCGGAGTCCTCGGGTTCACGTTTGTCAGAATTTTTTCTCTTACGGGATTGTTGTGAAACCTCTTCATCTGGAGTTCGCTTTATCCCGGTGACCTTACAACGCCACATCTGAAAAAAAAATGATACACACACGGCAAGCGGCGTGGAAGGTCTTGCGATTTACAGTTTCTAAAGAGCAAGAAAGTTTAAATGTGTCTATCAAGAATGCTCCTGCCTTTTTATATTAAATTCCCACAAGTCTTCCATCAATCCCAGTGCAGTTTTGGAAGTGGCGAATTTAGGCATGTAGGAACTTCTCTGGAACAAGTTTTTGGGTCCGTCAGTTTGCTGGACCAATCCTCTCATCTCACATTATGTTCCCGGACTATTTTGAGACAGAAATTATGAGACGAAAGGTCAGGTGAATAAGGTGCGTGCTGGACGAAAGTGACTTCGAAATCAGCTCTGAGATCCATCGTAAGTCTCGAGGGGTAGGCAGGTGGATGAACCAAAGATGTAAACAACTCTTGAAGTGGCCTCCATAAGCACAAGGAGAACCTTTCGACAGCCACACTTCAGTACACTAAACGAGCAGAAGAAACTGACCTTCTAGGTCCACCACGGTAATAACCATTCCTCGATAAGAAAAGTGTGACCACCAAGTTTCCAGTGGGTTTTTGGTGCGCGAATTTCATCAGAGGTGGTAATCTAACCATCCAGCATTCTGAGTTCAGAAACATTAGTAGGGTTCGTACATGCATACCTCGATCTCATCGTCGGTGATGGGTCGGGAAGACTTACAGAACCTTCCATCGTCAAAGTCAGGGAGCAGTATTTGAGAAAAATATGTGCGACGCCGTTTTTATCACCCATCAAGCTACATCGAGTAGGGTTTTTGTCAAAATCATGACGACCATATGCTGTCCTTTCGATGACTGAGATAGTCAAGCACAATAATAACTCAAGCTGACAGTAAGTTATTTCCTCTCCGTGCATTGCTGTCTCCACGACTGCCACGTTTTGCCCGTCAGTAACAGGCATGAGGTGCCAGTGACGTAGACTTTTCAGTCCCACAATCCGAAAACCATTTCATTCGTCCGATTCGAAGATGGGTCAACGGCAAACCCTTAACTCATCGAGGTATTCCGAAGCAGTCAAAACGTAATCAAAGATGTACAAAATAGCCTATCGTAGGCTTAACACGTCACTGACCAGACACCAACAAGAGTAACCGATGGTCTGAGTTATTTTTCTCATCACCATTTGAAGGGAGAGAAAAGATTGCAGAAAAAGCGTCATTATAATGTTAGGATTCGAAGGGGTTGAACATAAAATAGGTTACGAACACTGCTACATACACTAGGTAAACAAAGTTCTACTAGACAAAAACCTTTATAAGGAATATACGTGCTCAATAAACGAGACGGCAGTTGAAAGGGTAATTATTGATCAACAAAAATTCAAATTCACAACGGAATAATAGATCCGAAGGTCACTCGAACATCTGATTGTAATACACGTCCGCATCAGTTATGACCAAAAAACCATGAATGGGTTCACAGTTAGCCAGCAATCGACTACAAGACAAAGTACAGAAGGTGGGAATTCGGATATGTACGAACTCCATGCAAACCAAGCTGTGCCGATACCAGATAACTTACTTAGTGGTTATCCAATGCAATGGGCACTAAACCAAATCGTAAAGATAATTAACCTAGACCAAACCATACATGTGTGTCTTTACAAACTGGCCACGCAGAGTGAAGCGTTCCGAAGACTCGTACAACTGAACAGTGAAAGTGGAGGGTATGCAGTGAATGAAACCAGAAGAACTCCGATGAAAAATGACTGGCATCCCGCCAAACAGATCGAGCAGACCGCTAAATCTAAGCCGGTAGTTCCGTTACCCTTACTGGTCTACTGTGACCCAAAACCCAGCCCTATAGCGGACCTACTGTTTGCCATACATTTCTGTCACATAGGAAATTGTGAAATCAATGGAATAACAACTGTTAACTCAAATAAGCTACTGGAAACAGCTGATGCCGGTCATTTTCAATCAAAAACAGGCCACAGCAAGATGGAAATTGACATAACAGAAAAGATGTCCCCAGATGAATTCATATATGAAACAAAGGAGGTACTCCTACGTACACACACAGTTAACTGTAGTCTGGAATGTGGCATTCGTGTAGCATGCACATACGAGATACCAACACTGCAACATGTATGTTATAAGTATGCACAAAGTGTGATCAGCCCAGCTAACTGCTGGCAATTGTGGCGAATTGCGACGCGAAGCATGGCTCACGACTCAAATGAATCGCCAGTCATTTATTTTCCTGAATTTACCCAGATGGTGAGACAATATATTCATGCAAATTTTAACAGACTTGTACAACAGCCTGATAGTACTGACAGTCAAGTGATGAATATGGAATGTATTAGTTTCGAAGAATTGGCCGAGAATGAGTTGGAATTCTTACTCAGTTCTGACAGACTAAACGTCAATCAGGAAGGTCAAGTAGTGCAAGCTATTCGAAGATGGCTTGACGCTCCAAACTATCGTGCAGGGGAACCTAGAATGGGGGTTGCCCAACAACTTTTGCAAAAATGTGTGCGTATAGACCAGCTCAGATTAGAGGATATTGAGGCACTTCTCAGTTTTGTAACTAGATCAAAGGGAAACAAACAAAAACAGACGGACAAACAAATTAAGAACAACGTTGAAGCAAAGAAAATGACCTCAGTGAGAACTGAATGTCTGTCAAGGATACGGCGGGTTCGCAGGCAACTGTATCGGACTTCGAGAAATTTAAGACCATTGGTAGAGACAAGAAAGTGTCAGAAAACTGAAATGTTAAGTCTCAGTGGAAGAAAACCTGAGGCGAAAGGAGACACAGAAGTGATTACTGAGGCGAGGTTACCACATGAGGCTATTTTTATATTTGGCGGGTGGAAAATGGGTGGACCCTGTCGGGACGTAAACGTGTTTGATTCAAGAAAAGGTAAATGGTTAACCTACGGAACGGATGGGTACGGAATTGTAACCAGCTCAGTATCATCAAGTCACAGACTATTACTACCGTACGCCCTCATGAGCTTTGGAATAGCCTTAGTTCGGAACAGATATATTTTCATTGCTGGCGGTGAAGAAGTAAACAAACGAACAACTAGCAAGGTGATCTGTTACGATCTGTACACCCATGGAACTGAGCCGACGCGGACGAAAATAAACGGGAACTCCGACTCTGACTGGAATTCGTTCCCCCCACTACACGAAAGTCGACGGGATTTGGTGTTGGTTAATCTTGACGACCATCGGATTTACGCGATAGGGGGAGATAATAACCGGACCGTTTTAAACACAGTGGAGTACTTTTCTGTGAGCGACGATTTTTGGAATGAACGACGCGGCTGGATTGAAGCACCCTGTACGTTAGTCGCCAGAGGAGGACCGGCCGCAGACTGCTTGAACAACATCATCTATGTATGTGGGGGTTACACGGAAAGCCAAATGGAAGCCCTGACAAACAGTTGCGAGGCGTTTAGTCCTATAACAAACCAATGGACGTTCATCCGACCCATGATACAACCGCGGTATTATGCACAAGCAGTGACTGTTGAAGGTGTTTTGTTTGTACTAGGAGGAGGAGGAGAAAGCGGCATAGAAGGAGCCATGCATACCACGGCTAGCGTTGGCTATAGTAGCACTGTCGAGCGGTATGACCCACAAACAGAGATGTGGGAACTGATGCCGCCCACGTCAGAAAGGGCCGATTTTGCTGCATGCTTGTTTGAAGATCAAATAATATGTTTAGGTGGTGGTGGCGAGGCTTTTTGCACTGATGATGTAGAAAGATGGAAACCATGGTTGCCAACGGATAGACCTGCACGAACGAATCGACCGTGCAGTCATGTGAACTTGGAGGGATTAACGGAACACCCAACAGTCGATGAATCCTTTGGACCTATATGGCTAGCCCAAAATTCTCGAACAAATGAAAACAGTGTTGGCTGGAGCAAGTACATTAAACTGCCGTTTCCCGTCTGGGGACATCGTTGTGTTGTACTCAAGAATTGTGACCTGATATTGCCATACTTGAACAGACCAGATTCACAAGCGTTGCATCAAAATTGCCAAATCGAACATTACCCTGTGGCGGGCCAGTGTTTAACTGTAAACAATCAACACATACTAGTAACTTGTGGTATTTGGGAAGACAATTCAAAAGTGTACACGGAGATTATGAGGTGCATGGCGCAAAAAACGACAGAGGTCCCGTATATTACGAATCAATAGTGACCTGTACTTAACCGGCGTTACTTGAACGTGTATGGGATAACCAATTGAGAAGCACATTGACACTTACACACACAAACAAGACCAATGAGTTCATAGAGTAAATATCGAACGCAGTACAAAAGGAGGGGAAGAGTATGGAACCAGCATCACCTCCGCAAACTGTGACACCGAACCAAAACATGAGAGTCTGGAAGTCAGTCAAGTTTGGTGTACTGCTTTTAGTTATACTGGTTCTTCTAATCTCTTCAGCATTTATAGTGAAAATTGGGAGACTTGTAGCTTAAACACAATGTGACAAGCCACCTCGCCAACAATCAGTGGTTAGGCTTGTGAGAAACCTGAATAAACAACAGCAACAGCAATCACGACGTTAAGCACCGCATGTTTAAATTCAGGAGTGTACACAAAACAATGACGAAAACTTTTTCAAGAAAATAATGATGATGGGTTTTTCATAGGTCGTACACCTGCTCACTTGTTTCTTCGCAAAAACGATGTACCACCCCGAAAAGTCTCAGCTATTGGAATTTTGTTCTCTTTATACAAACAGACAGGAACACAATGGAAGCAAAACCTAAAGCAATAAGGGAGGAGTGCAGTAACCCTATCAGAGGTTTCACAGTAGTTCCTGTCGTTTAAGAGTCAGATATTACGTTGCCAACATGTACTGGTTCTTAAACGGTGGGAAATGCTGTAGGTGAGCATCGTACGCAACGTACTGGCGATCCAAACAAATGAAAAACAAGCCGTGATGTTAAAAGTTTAATATCACTCGCAAGTGAATGCAACCGTTACATTCTTACAGACTTCCCAGTTGGTCCTTATCGAAAGGAAGTACGAGGCTCGAGTTCCGCCCTCGTTAGAGCTTGTCAGTAATGCACATTCTTTCCATAGCTTGGACTAGAACTTTGGCCACGTTTTCACGAGACGATCGTGTTGACTACTGCGCCAAACCCCACACTGGGCACGACTGAAGTATCATACGCAACCGCTCAGTCACATTCGCTTGTGAGCAGTGCACGGATTATCCGATCGCCTTGAAAGGAGACAGCAATTGTCCTATTAACTCCAATCGATGACTTCACGAATGGGCTTCTCTCCAAGTTGAAATAACAGAAACCATCGAACTTGTTAAGCGATATGTTGACTACTGATAAGTAGTTGGGGTTGACTGGAAAATCTATGGGGATGCGACAGCTGCGATCAACTGTGAGTGCTGCTCAACTCATAACAACTAAATTCCCTACTACTTATCACTGAACTGCGAAGTGTTGTCGCCAAAATAACGAGAATTAGGAAGACATATAGGGGAATTCGAGAAGAATGTATATTATCAAATATTATCAAAGAATACAATGTGTAATCCATCGGATCCAGGGGATGTGATTAGTAAAGCGTGCATGTTAACTTTAGCCTTTATAAGAGGATTACCAATACTATTCCGGCAGTTTCACACAACCTCAAGTTTATCACACAGTACGGTTATCAGTTCGTTAAGTCGAACAAGCTAATCAGAAGGTAGAAACTACGATGAGAATTCATTTCACGCAGGCTCACCAGTCAGCAATATGATTATCGTAAAGGCGAAGTCTATGATAATGATGACGAAAACCAAAGTCAACAGTGCATGAATTAAATGGAAAACGTACACATCGATCTGTACAATAATTGCAATCTTCTAAGAACATAATGCCTCAATAATTAGTTCATTAATTATAACGATAACCAGATAACAATAAGCCGAGGCTGACATATTTTTTGTAAGAGAAGTAAGACAATGAAGTGTTCAAAACTATACAATAGTCAGAATTATTTAGCAACACCACAAACAGCAAAACGTCAGTTACTTACAGTGATGAGTGACTGCCATACGGCTATAATGAGTCGACTACATTCTTTGATAATACATCAGAGCTACCACCATACAGAATAAACCAGAATTTAGACTATAAATAATCATTTTTTGTTGCGTACATGCAAATACGGCTCCGTAAATTTGCTTTTATGGTGCTTCTGAAGGAATCCGAAAAGAAAATGATCATACCGCTCAGACCATTTGACCACTTGGTGCGGATCCAGCGCCGCGTCCACATCGTGTATTGACAGCATCAGACATAATTCGGCCACTTGGCGGATAGTGACGGATGAATTGTCTCCAGGTAGTTGATTGCATAGCGTGTAAAATGAGTTCGGCTCAAAATGATAGCCACTGGGCAGAAGATCGGCATAACGAAACAACAACTGTGGGCATGGAAAATACATATGTATCAGATTAGTGTAAGTTAAACATTAGTTTACAAACTTTTATCTGAAAAACCTGGTCCGATACGACTGTGCATTGCAATCAATGAAGAGGTCTACGTCCGGACTGCACTGTCTTAACCAATTTCTCTTATTCATTGAGAAGTCCATCGATTATCATTACAGTGACCGATAGATCGAACCACATCACTGTCAAGTAGGGGTCAAAACGCACGAGCTGAAAGGATAGTCGGGAATGAGTGGAGCACTTGTTGAGGATTGTCAATAAAGTATACTACAGAGTGAACGATCGCAAGTCCTCTGACAATGCCACATAATGACTGGACAAACGCGGAAAACTGAAGTGCTTATTTAAATTCTGTTGTGGCCTCACAAAGACAGAGCACAGCTTGTTTAGTAAGAAGCATAAAGTGCAGACGGTCGGGTCCTGGAAACCACAACTCAGTGTACGTGAAAGATTAAACATGAAGTGAAACATCACAAAACAGTGCTAGCCCTCCTGGCTTATTGTTAGAACAACATAAACGACTCACAAGCTCATCAGGATGTTCACACAGCCGCTTTGCAGATAGACGTAACTTCAAATCCACAGTCGTTAGCACGAATGTTATTCAACAATACTAAGATATACTATCGATGTATTACCAATAGAAAGGCCACTTATGATTGACGCAGGAGGTTATCACAAAACGATCCGTCATTAACATACTGATGGTCTATGCGCGAGCAAGACGATGTGAACCAATCGATTTAACAGCAGGGTGGTCCTTAGCCATTAAACAGTCGATAACTCGACGAAAGGGAAGAAGAAACTGGTTCCAAGTTTGACCACGGTTAGCAGTACTCGGCTTGCCGGCTGGAGTCTAGCAAGAGCTGTGGCTGACTAGAGGCACTTAAGGATAGGACCGAGAATCGTGGACACCGGCAGCAGTGTTGTCCTGCTTGTTACAGCAGTCGCATTTCGTTGTCACTATTTAAGCTTCTGTCCAGATAAGAAATCACAAAAACACTACCAAACACAATAAATGTCTAAACTATAAACGATGTGAACCCCACAGTTCTTCGCTGTAGTTAGCGTTATACTTTACGCCTTACAGTGTAACCCCCGTTTTGTTTGTTTACAATTTTTACGGAGCCGAATTGGCACTCGGTATGGCTTGCGACTAATAATAATAATAATAATAATAATAATAATAATAATAATAATAATAATAATAATAATAATAATAATAATAATAATAATAATAATAATAGCGCACTGCTTGCTCGGATCGTTGGCGATGCAACCCGTTCCGTGCTGTTCTAAAACGAAATAAGCTGTTCACACACGTAAAGCGTTTTGTGTTCGCTGAAGCTCGTATAATACATCCAACATGGGAGTAGTGACTTATAAGTTGAAATTTCGTTTTTGTACTGTTTGCATCAGTTTGGGCAACACCAATATAGTCTGCACTGTCTATCGAACTTTCTTCCGCTATTTACAAACAATTTATTCACTCTCTGCAAAACTATGGGGTCCTCAGCCTTCAAAAATATGGTGGTCAATGACATATATCCATCTATACAAACAGCTAATCTGTTCCGTGATTACATCCAGCGCCAAGCATACACTCATCTATTAAAACTGCCTTCGCCGCCATCACGGCTAGGTCGACAACAGGTTCATTTGTGTAAACTGATGTAGATACTAACATCCACATGGGCACTGACTCCTCATCGCCATTATATTCTGTTGTAACTGCCGATACGACCTATGAGCGCGTAAACAGACAACGGAATAACGGTTAGTGATAAGGTGGACAACGGAACGACGGACTACGGACTATACGCGATTAATTAATAACTTCCCGAACAACCCAACCACCCAAAGCTAACACATGAACACAGGGAAAAGGGTGGCCTTCAAACAGAGCTCCATTATGTCGCTCAGTCTGAAGAAAATATGATCACAAACCCATTCATATTTATTGGGTTCGTAACCAACAACAAAGCAAAGTCAAAAAGAATGGACCGAACAAAAGCCGAACAATGCAGTGCAGGCGTGTAATAGGAATGACAATGAAAGTTGACGTGAAGACTGAGAACGCTCTTGAAGTTCAGAGTACATGACCATGGCAACTGTGAAGGTCACCTACGAGTGTACTTTGTTAATCCTTTTGCCACATACTATCTTCCAAGGATTGGAGACTTCTCCGACATATTCAAAGGCACAAGACAAAAGTCACAGCGACACTGGACAATTACGCAGAATGACGGATTGTACATTTCAATGAGATATTGGGGTAAAATGGACAGTATGATGAACACACGGACAGAGACTCTTATCAAGTAGGCTAATAGGTTGACGTCTGGCGAACCAGTCTCCTGGTACTCTAAGTTATAGGTTAAATGAAGACTGGCATCTTGTTCTGGAAAAAGTACCAGTTATGGTACACTGTCACCTAATCGTTGACTTGCGATGCAAGTCTCTGAGCCAAAAGCTTTGGCTGACAACCATAATCGTCCTAATGTTCAGGTCTTAATGTTCTGATAGTATGTCCACACATACACAACGACAGATAATCATGAAACCAATAATTCTACACAACAACTGTCTCGCAGTATAAACTGGGTCGCCCTATCTGCTGCATACAACAGGGTGGATAGGCGAAAAAGTGTAACTGAGGACCTCTCTCTCATTATTCTATCCAAGTTAGCTCCTAGGTCTGTCCCAACTCCAATTTCTAGGAATTATTCTAATGGTCCCACGACAGATATAGCTAATCATAATAACACTGTGTCTGTAAGTCTCACTTTTTACCACTCAGCCTAGGGCTGTCCTCATTTCTTCCTCAGGCCCAGGATGCGAATGAACATATACGCTTTCAGCGTTCGCGCTCTGAAACAGATGTCAACAGGCCACCCTCGCACGAACGTTAGACTCATTGGATGTCGCTGTCCGTTGCATTTTAAAGACTAGAATCCAGGACAGTAGTCAACGTGTATGACTGAAAGCACCCGCATTGCCTACTCGATGGTCGTTAAATGATTCGGATGAGTTCACGGCCGCCGCTGACATTCAGGCTAGATCAATTATAGTCCTCAGCACAACGGTCGTAGCCGCATTGATAGATTAGATTCCCGTTAGCAGCAGAATTTGTGCCGTCCGCTTGACAGCTCTAGATGTCAAACATTCAGAGGTGTTTTCATTGTATTGCTTATGTTCCAAATGACTGTAGTGACGTCGGTATCAAGAATACCTTTTACTCAGATCTGATTGGTCTCCTCAGGTCGACATTTGGTTATGATATGGTCATTCTGACCAGAGATATGAAAACCCAGGTCAGTCGCCTTGGTAAGGCCGACTCTAATTCAGGTGGCAATTCTGGACTAGTATTGTGTAGCTTGGCGGCTATTGTAACTGTGCATCGAGCATATGTTAGTTGTAGCCTGCACAAGTTTTTAGACATTGTACGCGTCACTGTTATCCTTCGTGCCCGACTTCTTCGAATCAGACCACATAACTGTAGTTGGCAGGGTTCCATTCAGGACTGTCATTCTTGTTGGAACAGATACGTGGATTCAGGTCATGCGTTGGTATGTTGCCGTTTTGTTCTTGCTTTCGCTGGGCAGCTACCGCACCGATAACAACGGCTGGCTTTTGAAAGACAGACTATGTCGACGATAAAGGATAAGTACCATACTAACCTTGAAAGCATGCTTGGGAGTCCTTTCCAGTGAACTTCCCAATAATTACTGGACCCAAATATCACGAGTCATTTATGAAGCACGTACTGCAGAATGCGGTGCGGTCGGCTAAACAAACATTGGATTACAGAAAAATCCTTAGAGTTGTTAGAAGCCAGGCAGAACATTTCTCTTGGTAGTTCATATAACAAGTTTAGGGGGGATATCCGTAGGGAGATGAAGCGTAATCTGACTGTCAACCGTAAGGTTTGGCTAGTGGAGGAAGTTAAGGAAATGGAAAACGCGTTTACCTCAAGAACGAACAGCAGACTTTCAAAGTTTATCCGTACTACGAGCGTCTAATTGTCAGTGAAACTACCAACGAGACAGACGACACACTAATTCGTAATAAGTTCGGGAGGTTGGAGTTCTGTCCGGAACACTGGGAGTCAAGTTAAGTGGCCTCCTGTCTTCAGTGTATTGCAACTACAAACTTGCGATTTAGTGTCCTAGTCAGCAGACACACACACAATGAAGCTGCTGGTCCAGATGACCTCGTGCCAGCATTTCTCAAAGAAGGTGGGGAAGAAGCCAACTGGCGTAAAGCGCGAGGTGGACAGATGATGGCCTGATGCAGAAGAATGAAGTCGTTCATTAAGGAGTTGACCACAGTGGGTTGGGATCGGTTCTCGGGCTGGGACCCTCGCGACTCACAGAGTCGATGGAGATGACAACTGATAAGGCTCAGTAACGTGAACATTGTCGTTAGTCGGACGAGTGCATTTAATGACAAGGGGCAGTGAAAGTCGTAAGCTGTCTTAATGATGACGCCTTACTTTCACTTATAATCCGGTTGGCTGTTTGCGAGGAGCTTTGAGTTAGGTCTCCTTCAGTATTTGCTTTTTGGCTTAGGCTTGCTTTTTTCTTCCTGGTTGTATGGCAGTTATACATCGGCGCCAACCATTGATACATCGTCATAGTTGATCGGCATCATAAAGGACAATGGTTTATGCTGATGCTTGACTGTCACACAGCCGGACGAAGGGAGCAAATTATAGCCAAGAAAAAAGAAGTAAAAAGGGGGAATCTAACTACTAGGAACAATTATGGTAGAGTACCTATAAAAGCACGATTTAAGGTCTGATATATCAATGCAATCCATAGGTTACGGTTGAAAAGTACACAAACATTAAGTAGATTCAACGCGGGTAACTCAGCCATAAACGTAATTGTGAATAATCCGACAGTTTGAATTTGTGGATTGTCATCACTCACCTCACGAATATCGATCAAACTCTTCTCAAAAAATTGTTCGGCCCGAGGAAATTCTCCCTTTTCAAAATAATAGAACCCTAGTAGCCCACAGAGCCGACGAGAACGCTGAAAAATTGCAAACGATTTGAAAAACAGACTGCGTATACACACAAGCATTAAGAGGAAACTGAAGTGGTCAACACACTTTGCTAATCCTAAGTTACTCACGAGCAGCCCTCCAGCAAAGCTGAGACTGCAATAAAGATCGAGTTGATATACCATATAGTCCCATAAGTGTTCAGTAGGAAATGAGAAGAAAGTGGTGAACATGACACTTTCTGTCTGAGCATCAGAGTAATTACACTAAAATAACTATGAAAACATTACTGATGAAAACATTAACCAGTGTGAGTGAGAAAATCGCGTAATAAAGATTGAGGACTGTGTTTACAAACAAAGTTCGATTGATTATGGGTTACGAGTAGTTAAGTGTTACAACAAACTCCCTCCGAGCACAGAGGTCAGAGTTGTGTAATCCGAAACTAATGGCCGCGGCAGCACCAACATTCGGAATCACCATTCTGCATCGATTTCTTGGCTTTCGATGAAAAATCCAAAAAGCATCTTTCTCACTGACAGAATGATTAAAGTTGGTCGAACAGACAATAGCATGTGGAACCGCCTTAATTACACCACTGTTCAACAACGCAGAGTGAAGTGCGCGTACTCTATCAGACAATTGCCCTGTGGTACGATTAATGTATGATGCTCGACAGGAGCAAGTACACACCGAAGCTGGTTGTAGAACATAGAAGTTTGTCTCCGAGCAGTGACGTAATAACAGGGATTGAACAGAGGCTCATACACAACTGGGCTGTAAGGTAAGCTGTTTCGATTAGCTCTTTGTGATAATTTCAGCCACAGGATCTCTCTTGAATGGAGGATACATAAAAACATCCAGATTTCAAGTGGATTACAGTGCTAGGATCGTAAACTCGTGTCTACTATGCGCAGCTCTAGACTTGAGAGCGTACCGGTCACGGCAGCATGTTGACCGAATTGTCAGAGAGTGCGGACATTGAGGGTGCCAATTTTTGTCTGGGTTTCAAAAAGCAATTATCACCTGACGGTATAGAAGAAACAGAAAACTTGGGGGCAAAATAATAGGAGAAAGTCATGCTGGGTGAATAATGTTACTGTCGGGAGAACGGTAACCTCTGATACTTCCCGGTCATTATTGCCGCGGAAGGGGGTTGACTCAAGGAACCCCATCCCAAGCCTGCGACTGAAAAGTCTGACTTGTGAGACAACAGGATACAGGTTTTTCTGGGGATCTTACCCAGAACAAATGACTTAGGAGTCTGACTCACTTGATAGTGAGGGGCTTGCCTAGCCCGAGGAAGCAATGAATGGGACACCGTTGTCTGATTTTGAGCACTGTTGCGAGCAGCGAACGTGTTCGAATCTACATCAGGCTTCTTGGTGATACTGGACGTTTTTCGATCGTACTGGATAATACGCTGACGGTCACGATCAACCGTTGGACGATCGGAGTGCCCTTTGTTTGAGGATACCTTTTCTAACCCTCTCTTCCTGATACGCAATACCTGGCAGCAATACCACAACTATAAAACTGGTTCTGCTGTATGCTCATAAGATTGTGCCTCGCTACCTGAGCACTACTACGCGGTCAGTAGTACAACAAACAACCTTATGAAGGCACCTGTTTTTCATCTGACCGCTCCCCTTTGATCTGTCTGACAAGGTTGCACCTGGAAGGACCGGAGTGCTAGTCAACATAGCCCTCCGGTTCGACAGAGTGCACAAGACTGACCACCAGATCGAGGCAGCAGAATAGGTCAGGAGTCAACGTAGCCCTCCGGATCGATGTAGTTGGCAGGTGTTGCCTGAGTGGTTTGGAACCGGCTTGATCACTCAAATCGCTGGCCAGGAACGCTACCCTAGATGACGATGTGCCGCAGTCAGTGGCGTGTCAACATTCATACCACTTCTAGTCCTTCCGCCTAACCTTGTTTTATCAATTATTATCCTTACTAGTAAACGTTCGTTCGTCTAGAATATTCCACGTTACCCTTGCGATGAGCGGCAGTCCGAACCACAATACCTTCTGGCCGGGCATATGGCCGTTAGGAATTAACGAATCCGCTGTACAGCCCCGTAGGTCTCATAGTTAACAGTACATATGCAGACGGTCAGGTTACTTCACTTACTAGTGTATGGAGGGATTTGCATCCTTAGTGGGCTGACTCATGCGGAAGCGAGAAGGGTCGACGGGAAGTAAAGGTGCGTGGAATACAGATTAGGGTCAGCACCATTCACATGAATCACTCAGCAAGTTATAGGTATGCCTGGGGCTGTGATAATAAGACGAGAGCTGTGAAACTGATGTATAGAACAACTGTGAGAGAATGATTACTACAGGTAGGAAGGCCTCTTGAGACAATGGGCCGTTTGATATACTAGGATACCACCATCTCATCATTTTGCAATACTTCCGATGAGATAATAGTCAGAACAGCGAGAACACCTGTCGATTTTAATAACCTACGTTATTTGTGGGGACGAAAAGATGTACATGTGGGTGTGAAGAGAAGGATAGATAAAGCCTGTGTGCGACCTAGTTCCTCATAAGGCGGGGAAATATAATCCGTCCGGAATGATTATGTGGATAGACTTGCAAAGTTTGATAAAACGATGTTTTTGTCAATTAGCCTGCATAAAGTAAGATGATCGCAAGAGTAGTGCGGACGTCCACTAGTGCGCATTTTAGATATCCCTGGAGATGCAACCAATCAATTAAGTGATCAAGTAAAGTGCTCTGCACACCAATGAGACGTTCATCTCACCAGTAAAACCACAAGGTGGTCAGGCAACGAGGTAGGCACGAAATATGCGGATCCTGACTGTTTCATTGAGTATGAATGGGTGCCACCCGCCCAGTTGAGGACCTCACGGTAACTCGAGTCGGTGGTTAGACTCACCACAGAGATGGTAGCGTGCAACAGTCAAGTGGGTGCGTGCACCCACAACATTATCAACTTTTTTTGTTCAACCTCATTCTGTTCAGTTTTATACTTAACTCATTGTGGCTTTATAGAATTTTCTACTAGAATCTTCCCCGTCATGTTGTGGTCGTCGAAGACCCGAGTCACAGCATCATTTAGTTCGGCTTATACCGTTTGCGAATTGACGAACGAAGGGCGGGTAATGCATCGCGCACTTGTAGATTTAATCAACCATTCTCATCGTCATGAGGCAGCTATCTAAGGGGGGGAACTGCGAATTATGAAGATGAACAACACCAATTCAAAGTATGAATTTTGCGATCGTCCCAGAAGCTTTTGCTGGAAAGAGATGATGCACTCATTTGTTCGTCCACGCTTAAGACGAAGACGGCACAAATCTTTCATCTAAGGAAATCAAGTAAACCGTGACAGAGCAACGAGTTTGGCTTAAATTCAACAATTTAAATGAAAGATCATGAATGACCTTGTATTTTGCCTATTTAATTATCGGGTGAAAATGTTCAAAAGTTGAATAAGATGCGTGTGCGCTGAATAGTTTTAACACTATTGTCGTACCGTGACAAACAATTTCTGTTCGCTCTTGCTGCTTGCAGGTCTCTGTTGAGATATTGCACCCACACGTCGTTGCTCGACAGAGAGAAGATGCTCGGCCTGCCTAATACAATCGGCTAGAACCAGTTTGCGTGCAAATCTGTCCCATCGTTCAGGTCCAACAGCGACAAGATCCGTCAAATTTGTAGCACCATTACGTGTGGCCAAAAAAATCAGGCGAGGATTATCTGCGGTGAAACATGCGGTTACAATGTTGTCCACTGGAACAGTTTGTAGTTGGCTTTGGCTAGGAACACTGGTAGAAACGATTAAAAAGATCGAAGACATACGTAGCACACAGAACTGGAAAGTTCGTACAGTATATGAAGTGAAGACCACAGATATGAAAAAGCGTAACGTACCATGTAATGCATCATTCCGTAGTCTACGAGTAAATCAGAAAAACTAATCAACCGTCAAACTGTGTTCTGTCTGTGTGTGCCAGGCTAGGATGAAACCAAGGAGCTGGTGGCCAGCGCACGATTTGAATTTGTGGTATGGACGGCTCGATATCAAAGTTAGTTTCAGATAAGTTTGATCGCTACTCCTGCTGTGAATAACAAACGGCTTCAGTTGGCGACACCGTCAACCGCAGTTAACGGTGACTATGTTGGGAATCTTCCTCCCCAAAGACGGTTTTTTCATTATTGTTATTATTAATGGGTTTGTTTTCGTCCGAATGTCATCACTTCTCATGTATATTCCTTCCATCCAACATATTGTGGTGTTGACGTCAGTCACTCACTGATCAAACTTTAAACGTGTAGTAGTTACCCAAGAAGGGTCACTCTCTACAGAGACCAGTCATCTAGGCCCGTGGAGTCTTTATTGGCAGTAAGACAACGAATCAAAGTTATGACACAAAACTGATTTAACTCTCTTTACATAAATTATGATGTTTGACACTGCAATTCATTCTCCGAAACCTGGAGACAAATATAAGCGTGGAAGCTGACTTTCAGTGAATTACATACCATACGGTACATCCTACCGTACATATACACACAGCGCTGATTGAACCCGATATAAACACTGAATCGTAATTTTATCTAGATATAGTGAGGCAATACGAAAGGTGCAACAAGACACTCTGGTTTGATGGAAGTTGGCGTGCGCGTGCGTAGATGCGCTCCATCTTGTAGGTGCACGGTATTTTGGTTAATACATTGTTCTATTTTTTTCGACGAGTCATCTTGATACACTAACCACACAAAATCAACTATGCACATCCTCAACTGAGTTCATTTTGTATCAACTGACAGTAATTCAGAATCAGGCAAGCAAGCAATACGGAACAGAAGATGCTTCAACAATCCAGCCTGTTGTTCCACCAGGGACAATGCTGTGTGCAATGAAGCTGCATTTATTTGCCATCAACAACGGAACAAGACTGAGAAACAGTGTACAGAATGCGATACAACTGGACCATATTCAAATGGATAGATGAACTGTACGGTCATAAACAACTTTCTTTCAAAATAATAAGTTGTGCTTTCCATTGGTGTCGTCGACACGTGCGCTGGTTTGTTAACCCAAAATGGCGCCAGTGGTCTCTCTAGGAAGACAACTGTACATCTAATGAAGTACATCAGACCGGTGCTTGCCAACGTACGACTATTCAGGTCACCAGTAAGTTGTTTTAACGTATAACTAGAACCTACGCAGGAATGCAATGTAACACAAGTCTATTCGGCGATTTCGCATTTTACATATAGTTTAGGTATATTTCACATCCCTACAGCTGAACAGGCTTGTTCACGTACGCAGGAATCAATAGGTTTGACGACACTAAGATAGGGAATAGGATAAAGCAAACCTGTGAATCGTGAAAAATTCATCGGTCACGGTGAATAGGTAGTCGCCCCAGACAAATACTTGAAGAACATTTGGAGACAGTTGCAAAGGTGGTCGTTTAGAAATACCCGTAGTATCCGCAATGACACCGAGGGAATCGGGACCGGAAATTAAAAACTCATTCTGTAAAATCCGGAATAACAAAACTGGAAAGTATTAGTAATACAAACCTTTGAAACATGAGCCAAGAACGGTTTCGCGCGGTTTTCATCGTACTTGAGCAATTCGACTGTCTCTCTTGTATGTAAATTAAATGAGAGATACATTCCCCCGCTTGCGATACACAAAATTCCCTCACCCACGCACTAGTTTCAGTTCATATGAAGTGATACGCTATGTAGGCTTACCAGTAACGCTGGAACACAAGGCAGTCTACATTCATGAATTAACTCGGGCCCACCTTGATTCATATTGTAGATCTGAAGCAACTGCGTGACAAATGCTAAACAAAGCTGAAAAAGAAACCAAAGCCTCTTGAGGATGGAAAACACCTTACCATGGTTGGTTCACGTTCAATGTAATATACCTGGAAAGTCGATATCCCGTGATAAACTGGGAATGTATTTACAACCTGAGGAAAAATAAGGAAGGCAATGACAAACCTCCAATTGTTCAGCATCACAAATCCACAAGTCAGTTTTGCAGAGTACAACTAAATAGCTTTGTCGAGGACAAACTTCCATTTTTGACACGGCAGAATCCTTTGCAGCCATTAGGTCAAAAAAAAATCCACATAACAACTTACGCTTACAGTCCGCCTTAGCAGTTCAATATAGGAAAAAACAGTGTCAGTGGTTTCGGACTCCTCATGCACATATTGCGCGATTGTCCTGAAAAACCCAGGTAACGGAAAACAAATACTCACCCTTCTTTTGTTCCGAAGAAAAGGAGATTTGAGAACGAGCACATAGAAGTGATCTGGCAAATCTCGACACAAACTTCGTCAGCTGATATCAATACGCTTGACCCACTTTTATTGCATTGAAATGAAGTGTACTCTACATTCTCTGGCTCTAAACTGCCAACAAATGCATCCATCACAGTGAAAATGACTGGCACACTGTAAAAGTTAAACACTGAGATGTGTATAACGAAACCAATTGAGGAGTATGAGTCATATTAGAAGATACGAGAAACCAATTTATGGTTGAACTTATGGAACGAATTTACAGATGAGAGCGGGCTACGGATTGCAATGTTATCACGTCTGACAGGGTTGTAAACAAGCGTTGTATATGTAGCACGACAAAAGCTATATAAATGGTGAACGGCACAACAAATCAGGAGGAAATGAGTGCCACGTGGTGCAAAAATGGGAGACACGTGACAACAGCACCGTTAACTTCAGCTCTTCATTATATCACAGTGTTTTCAAAGATATGTACTCACTGGTCTATAGGCCCCGGTGGGAAAAAAACAGGAATTCACAACCGAGGAACTTTAATGCCAGTGACTTCATGTCACGAACCCAAGCCATAAACTAGCCACTGGGATTCCGACCTGATCCACCACCCTCAAACGAGACAGGAAGAGACGAATAAGTTGAGATTCGAACGGTGTATCCAAGCCAACGAAACTTGTGAAATGAGGCCATTATGCTGAGTGGCTGACAGGATTTGTTCGTTCCAAAGATATCTCGGCAAACTTCATCATTGTTTATACGATGTTCTTACTATATGCCAGAGACATCAGACTGTGGCAAACGGACAATCCGCGAACATTCTTCTCACAAATAAGTCAGATTTCACAGCCGTGTAATAAGATTGCTCATAGAATGGTACTACACACTAAGCTTTTCACCGAACGACTGCGATCATGTCAGCGTTATAGATTATAAATACTATCCACACCGTAGTTGTACTGATTCCATCACCGCTAATTCAACTCTCAAGGTACATGAACTTCTCGATTACTCAAAACAGCCCACAATCAAGGATGAAGCCAGGTGCAAAGTCCTGCCAATCTTGCGCCAATGCCTTGCAATTAAAAGGTGAAACGGCTGAACTCATAAACTAAAGCCATTAATCTGCCCACGATGTTTTTGGGATCTGGCGGATTCATGAAGAGTAGAACGACATCTTCGGTCTCTGAGTTAACTAACTAAGGACATTTCTACATCATTATATTTGCAGTCTGTCACAATGTACTCTTGCATCCCGTCCACTGAAAATTTAAAAAGGAAAGAGAGGTTGGACAGCCTTGTCGCACCCAATTTGAGATGCTGGTGGGCGCCCTAACACTTTCCTCCTGAAGATTGTTGGGTTCCCTCGTAGGACTGCTTGCGAGGATCGACTTGAATGGGTTTGACCGGTTTGCAGCATCTGTTCGTCTGTCGTCTCCACCTCTGTTTGACCGACAATTGATTAAGAAGGTCTGTTGAACATGACTTGGGGGATATTTTCCGTTAATCTTTAATTAGGTGTAGCAACCGAGTTGTTCTGTGAACACGTCCAAGTGTCTTTGCTTGAGAGCGTTTGTGAGTTGGTGGTGGACTTCTGGAGACATTGTGGGCTTCTGCTGAACTTGAGTGCGATTGCAGATTTGGATTAACGGTTTGTCAAATAAGTGCAGTCTGTCGTTCCAATCCAATCCAAGGAGATTCAGGCCAGGATTGCGGGTCACGTAGCAGATACCCTTGATTGATGATCCGTTGAGGGCTGCAGTGCACTGGACTTCGCCAATGATGGGCAATAGATTACCAGTAGCGCTTCGTGTAAGTTGGGTTGTCGGGCGTATTGTAGGTTTGCTAATCAGGTGTCACATGCGGCCAGAGAGTAGTGTGATGTCGGATGCTGTGTCGAGCTGTAGTTTGACCGACCTGCCGTTGATGAAGACAGATACAAACTTTCTGCACGTCCAGTGGTCGTCGTCTCTTGCTGCGAGAACGACCTGTGCTCTTGACAAGCGGGGTTTGTGTGGTTTGCGGGAGTTCTGATTGAGCGGGTGATGACGCTTCTTGAAACGGCAATGGTCTTCTTTGTGGTCCCGTCGGGAGCAATGGGTGAACCGATGCTGTTTGAATGGGCAATATCGGACATAATGCCATCCACCGCACTGCCAACATGGTGTGAGAGGTTTTCTTCGGCTGTCGCGACCCGACATCGATGCAGTCTTGACCGGGACATTTGAGGACACCGTGTAGACGTTTGATTGACTGTTTTGTTCGATCATAGCGGTGTCATGCTTCAGGTTCACTAAGCGGTGGCATTCAGTAGTGATATCTTGCAGAGTGATTTCGGGACATTGTTCTATCTTCGCCAAAATCCGTGTTCGGATATCCGCTTCCTTCGGTGACTGGAATCCACAAGTGAAAAGCAGACATTTGAATTGACCTTCGGTCATCGTTCGAAGCTTGAACCGTTCGCACTCCCGATTGACTGTTCCAGCTTACGTTATCCAGTCATCATCTGTTGACTTCGCAAGTTTCAGGAACTGGTAGCGCATGTTAAACAGAGATGACTGGTCGCCAAATATTTGGGACAGCATCTGGGTGGTTTCGTCAAAGCTTAAATCCCTTGGGTTCTTCGGCAAGATAAAGCTGATGTGCCGATTGTGTTCTGAGATACCAAGTTTGTGGAGCAGCAACATCATCTTCTGAGCATCGTCTGCGTCTGACAGTTCCACCTTGAAAAGATCCTCATACTTTTTGAACCAAGACTCGAACGTGGTGCCCGTTATAGGATCAAAATGGAACTCACTGATTGAGTTGATCAAAGATTCTGCTGTGGGTCTTACGGATTCATTGGATCCCGCTGTCGGCTGCTGGAAACTCAACTTCTGCGTCAGTGTTTCAATCAATTTTAATCGCGCTTGCTCGAATTGTTTCTGCTGCTGTTGAAGAAGGGTTTGCATCTGCTCGAACGTTATTGACATTGTGGGTTCTTCCGTAGCCAAATTGTTGTAAACCCTTCTAAACGGTACGCTAGTTCGTCCTAGCTATCGTAATTCGCCTGGCAAATTCAGATTCTCGTCCGGTAAATACTAACATGAAAATCTCGGTCACGAATAGTACCGCGACTGTCTCGCATTCGCTCCAAGGCAAGCCAAAAGACGTGTTCAGAGTACAGAGCTTTGTTCCGCTCCAAAACGTGTGCGATTAGGACGATAATTTTCAAATTATTTATAGGGTACATAATATTCACACATTCCCACCACATCATGGAAAAAAGTTAGGATCGCACGTGTGCATAACGGTATAACAAATCTCAAGCGATTTGAACAGTTTCTCACAACGGAGGTGCACTGGGACGGTAACAGGGTGGGCGCCCTAACACGAACTGATTGCATACATATAATTTGATATGATGTTAGGCAGTGAATTGCTTTCGGGATGGAGACACACTTCTGGAGCACACTTCCTTGGCAAACAGTCGCAGAGTTTCGTAAACAAATGGTATAGATAGTTGTGCAATACCAGGCTTGCAAAACACTTATAGCCCATGTGCACGTCACCATACAGACGTTTTGCAATTTCTTAACAGTTGGCCGCCCCCTAAAAAACCCAATGTACAATACACGTCCCTATAAAATGGGAAGTGTCCCCATTTCGAGACGATCGGGCAACCTGATCATTACTCACAAGCGAAAGTGGTTGAGCGTTCACATATGATAATTCTGGTCGTGCCTAACGTGAGGTCAATGGGGCAGTGGTAAACACGGTTGCCTCACGAACAGCGTGGCCGTGGTTCCAGTCCCGGCAGTGGCAAGGATATGCACTACTGACGAGCTCTAATGAGAGCGAAACTCGAGTCTAGTGCTTCTTTTCGAAAGGGGCCGACTGGACAGTCTATGGGAATGCGATAGCTGCGATCAATTGTGGGTGATGTTCAAAATGAAAATGGGAAGTGTAAGGTCCGACTGACACAGATAGTGAATTTTTATCAGGCAGGCTACCGGCCGCGAATCGAAAGGAGTCTAACTACACATCGACGAAATGCGGCATTCTTCATATAAGAACTTCATTCGTCCACGCACAACGGCCATGGAGCTGACCAGAAGGAATTGTGGCTCCGGCCGACGCTCACCACAACCCAGAAAAAAATCATTAAAATGGACCTAAAAAAGGGATAGAAACAAGGCCAAGAGGGAGAACTGCAAATTGTATGGATGCAGGTACGCCACTGACTAAACAGCGTGTTTAGTGGGGAATACAAGTGGTCATATCAGCAACTCATGCCATGAGAATTAAACGGTACAAACAGCAGTGGTAAGAAATCAGGTGCTCACATTGACATCCTGTGACGTTTGCCACACTGAAAAGATGAATATCACATAAGTATTGTCCGTCACAACGAGACTTCACCTTAACGCAGCGTAACGGATTGCATAAGTCGATGACTTATTAGGGTAAGATGAAGGGCGTGATAAACATACCGGCAAACATACCAATAGGTAAAGGTCTGACGAGCCAGTCTCCTTGTTCTTCAGGTTGGGGATTGGAAAACTGAAATCCTTTTCTGAAAAAAAAAACACTAGTTCTAGTACACTGCCACCCAACCGTTGATTTGCGATGCAAATCTCTGAGCCAAAAGCTTTTGCTGACAACCATAATCGCCTTATTGTTCAAGTCTGAATGTTATGATAGTATTTCCACTCATACACAATGATGCATAATCACAAAGCTAACAATTCCACACAAAATCAGCTGCATCGCAGTATAAACTGGGCCGCCGTATCTGCTGCATACACCAAAGTGGATAGGCGAAAAAGTGTTACTGGGGTCCTCTCACCCTACTATCCTATCCAAGTTAGCCCATAGGTCCGTCCTGACTTCTAATTCTAGTAATTACTCTACAGGTTCCACAACAGGTATAGCTAATCATAATAACACTGTGCCTGTAAGTCACACTTCATACCACCCGGCCTCAGGTTTACCTCATCTCTATCTTAGACCTGGAACGTGAGTTAATATGGGTCAGTCAATCAGTTAGTGAATTAATTACTTCAGCCTTCAGCCCTACCAGTAGGTACAATTGTTTGGGCTGCCGTTTGTCCTGACAACAGTCTATGAAGCCGCAGAGTAATAAACAAGTGTGAAGTCATGGTAAACAAATGAAGAGAAAGTAAACAAAAGAACAAAAACAACTGAGTTTCATGAAAAAGAAAAGCCAACAAGCCTGCGGACACAGACTTGCTACTGGCATAACGGAGAGTTATCAACAACCGGTGTGGATGGTCGCAAATTCCTCAATTAAGTGGATGGTACTTACCAATCTTGCTCAGCGGGACGGCCAACACTTCCATTGACCACAACCACGTCAGCGTTTGTCCGCCCTGCGTTTTTTCCAATTAACAGCCACACTGAACGATGCTCGGTGAAGAAGACACTTCATCGACACAGGGAATCCATGAACCAACCAGCGAAGAGTGTGTACGTTCATTGTCTCGGGGATCGATCGCGAACTTACATATTTCCCATACACATGCCGATGACTGTCCCGTTGCTCACAGTCAGCCCCACCTGATATAAGCTAATCGGTAGAAGCAAAGTGATGTCCAGAATCACTATACATTTTCTGCATGAATGGGCCAGGTGCCTGATCCATAGGGCAAAAGTGGACATACATATGTTGCAAACCTTGTTTTATATCGAAAAAATGGAGTCATCGCGACGTCACAAGTGACGAAGGTCGATAAGCGCACTACTTGCTTTGGATAATCTTTTAGATATCTCACCAACAAGATTACAGACTGACGAGATGACACTACCCAGGTAGGTAAAGCGATTGACAATCTCGAACGGACAGACAGTAACATCATTACCATAATAGCCATGAGCCTGACCAAAAGATACTGTGGCTCGGGCCGCCGCTCAGCTCAACAGTGACGTGGAATATCCTAGAAGAAAAAGTTACTAAGAAGGTTGAGAAGTAATAAAAGAGGACTAGGCGGAAGAACTAGAAATGGTATGGATACAGGAACGCCATTGACTGCGACACATCGCCATCTCGGATAGCGTCTCTAACCACCGGTTTGGGTGATCACGAGGACCCCATCCAGGCAGGCGACACCTACCCACTTTGCTCAATGGAGCAGTCAAGGTCTTCATATTTCGTGACCACGCTGTTGCTTGACCACCACGCGGTTTTACCTAATTGTCGGCGGCCTCAGCATATAATGCCCGGTACGGTAAACGATCAAATGACATATGGAGTACGTGACCCAACCATCGCAAGCTGTGCAACGTAATTAGTTGACCAATTGATCGCGCATCCCGAGCATTCCGGAATACGCGTCGGCGAACGGCCACATTGCTCACGCAATCAGTCCACTTAATATGGGCCAATTGGCGGAGACAACGATGGTCAAACACAGCAAGTTTGTTGATATCTTCTTTGTGAACAGGCCACGTTTCCGAACCATAAAGCAAAA
This sequence comes from Paragonimus heterotremus, assembly GCA_013368495.1. NCBI lineage: Eukaryota > Metazoa > Platyhelminthes > Trematoda > Plagiorchiida > Troglotrematidae > Paragonimus > Paragonimus heterotremus. The sequence continues at coordinate 327,966 of LUCH01000028.1, read as the reverse complement.
TGGAGCACACACAAGCATTATATACCCTTCCTTTCAGTGACAACCGGATGTCTTTTCGACGCCACAGATGATGCAGTTTGGCAAAGGCAACTCGTGCCTTTGCAATCCTAGCTGATATCTCAACAGCAATATTACAGGCTGACGAGATAGTGCTATCCAAGTATGTGAAACTGTTCACAGTCTCAAGCGGATTACCTGAAATGAAAAAAGTAGGAGTTGAAGTGCCCCAGTCTTGAAGCAACACTTTGCACGTTGAAGGTGCAAAGCGCATTCCATACAAACCAGCTCGGTCGCTCAACCTGTCCAGCATGGTCTGCATGTCTTCAGCAGAGGAGCTAAGTAAAACAATGTCGTCCGCATACTCCAAATCGGTCAATCTAGCGCCTGGAAGAAGCTCAACTCCAAGCCCACTGTATTCTCGAAGCGCACTCTCCAGACAGACGGTAACAACAATGACAAGATCACTGCCGAACCAAGCTTACAACACCTTGCACTTTGAAGGTGCGAAATACACAACATACAGACCAGCCATATTGTTTAATCGATTCAACATGGCTTGCATTGTCTCTGCAGAGGAATTAAGTAAAACAATATCGTCCGCATACTTACAATACCAATAACCTTGTGGTTGTCGCATGATGTGCTGGTACGTCCTCCGACTATAACAGTGACTGCTAATAAGTATCGGTCATGAGGCATCTTTTCAGTCTCCTATTGGAGCGGAGGAATGTGGTCAGCTCAGACAATTTTTCAGCACAATCTTTGAACAGTGCTGGAGAAAGAAGGTAAGAACCTGGGGCTTTATTATGTTCCAAAGTAACTTCAGTTTACTACAAAGGGTCGTCTGGAATAGCAAAATTAGTCACACAATCTCCATCATCCACGGCCGAATGAGCTGGCTCAGGCCGGTTTAACTGTTCCTTAAAGTGCTCAGCCCATCTATCAAGTCGCCAAGACAGACTGTAGATTCATGAGCCACCGTTTCACATATGGTCACACCAACACCCTGCCGACGGCTAGTAAAGCCACGAATAATGATAAAAATATCTGGTTATTCTCTGATAAGAATGGCTTCTCAATCGCTGGGGATCGCTTGGAGAAAGACTCTTCGCAATTTTGCGTTTCAGTTCACGGCGGTCTTTGTCGAATCCTAAGTCCAAAGGACCAGTCAACGTTTGGAAGTTCTGCCGAATCAGCAGAAATGTCGTGTCCACAGTGCTCCTTTGGAATAAATCGTTCACACGAGGTTCGTACAATTGTTGGGATTCATGTCCAGTGTTCGTTTGAGTCACTCCACAGTTGTGAACCGGACAGTTTAACTGTTAGTGCTGTTTGACAGGCTTTGTGATAAGACAAGACCGACACGAAAATCAGCACGGTCTAAAGCAAGATAATTACTTCAAAATGAGCAATGATCTTTGACGGAGTAGCGTCACCGATAGTTGATGGCCTTATGATCAATTTGCATCCATGGATGAGTTGCCCAGAGTGACCTCCGCGTGACGTATTGCCGTCATTTGTGCTAAAATGCACAATTCGTTTTATAAAGGTCAGGAAATGCGCATAACTGTAACAGCCGATCGTCATTATCAAAACGTTGAGGACGTACACCAAACCTACCACCCAGTCGCTTCTATTCTGAAGTAAGACTACCGAGTTATGCGTTCATATCACCAGCAAGCACAATTATATCCGAGTGCTTAGGCTATTTCGGAAAGTCTGTATTAACGTAATAAATAGTTATCAAAGCGAGCCCTGGAAACAGAAAGAGAAGCGACGAAAATCACACGGTCTGGAAGAACAGTAAACACCCACAAACTCGTAAAGAAGTTATGACGACGGTTATCCTAGACCTTTACTTCGGAAGGCAAGGCTTTTAACGCGTTAATGAGTCATACGGAGCAATGAATTACATGAAGGGCAAGTTGCTGTGGGGACAGGATATGCCAACTCTAGGTCGGCGGACCTGCGCAACTGCTCAAAACTGATCGTCTGTATGCATACGACTCCGCTCGAGTGGAATCATTATCAAGAAAAAATTCGCCCCCCGTAGAAATGCAATAACTCTTTCTGGTACAATTCTCGAGGTGTCACTGGAAAAAAATGCTGCATACCGTAGCTCGAGGTAATAAGGACCAAATTAATCAAAAGTTCGCACGAACAATGCAGATGCATAACCAGACTTTTACAAGTATGGTTCAATGTTGGGTGAACCCAAAAAGTATGAGACCAACGTGTCGAGGTCGACCCCACTCAGGATTGTCTGAAAAGATACGCTATCAAGGCGCCTTGGCGCCGCCTTGGTGAAGCCGAATCTCGTTCAGGTGGCAGGTTTGGGATAGCATCATATAGGTTAGATAATGGTGGGCGATTGTTGCAGCTGTGCTTTCAGCGTAAGCCATTTGTAGCCAGTACTACTTTTAAAGGTCGTGTACGTCATTGCTATATTTGGTGTCCACTTTCTCCGAATCAGGCCTGGTTTCAGATAGACCACATGGCCGTTTGTTATGGCTGGCAGGGTTCCATTCAAGACTGTCGTTCTTATTGGAACACGTACTTGAACTCAGATCATGCGTTGGTACGCTGTCGTTTTGTTCTTACTTTTGCTGGACAACGACCCCAACGACAGCAACGACTGGCTGTTGAGAAACTGGCTTTACCATCGGTAAAGCATAAGTACCAAACCAGCTTATAAAGTTGTCTCAGTGGTATTAACTCCGAAAATCCTGATAGCTGCTGGACTCAAACCACACAGGCCATTCAGAAAGTAGGCATTGCAGCATGTGGCAGAGTGGCACATGAGCTAAAGAAACACTGGGTTTCAGAGAAATCCCTGGAGTTGTTAAAAGCCAGTCGGAAAGTTCCTCCTGGTAGTTCACAAAATAAGTCTAGAAGAGATATCCGTAGGAAACTGAAACGTAGTCTAAAGGCTGATCGTGAGGCTTGGTTAGTAGGAAAAGTTAAGGAAATGGAAACCGCTTTTGCTTCAGGGAACACTGGCAAACTCTTTAGGCTTATCCGTGCTACTGGTTCCAGGCGACCATCTGTCAGTGAAGCTATCAGCGAGACAGATGACACTCACCTACAATAAGTCCAGAAGGTTAGAACGGTGGGCGGAACCCTTTGAGAGTTAATTTAGCACGCTTCCTGCTTTTACCGTGTTTCCACCACAAAACTTGTAATGTAGCACCATGGTTGGCAGATTTGCAACCACCCACTGAGACTGAGGTTCGCAATTACATTTCGGCCCTCAAACGTAATAAGGCTACTGGCCCAGATGGTCTCGTGCTGATATTTTTCAAATAAGTTGGGGAGGTGTTAGTAGTGGCTTTGACTCAGTTGCTTCAACTTGTGTGGATGACGGAGACCATCCGTTCGTGTTGGGGTTACTCGATCATCATCATCATCATCATCATAGCAACCATGAGCCTGACCAAAAGGTACTGTGGCTCGGGCCGCCGCTCAGCTCAACAGTGACGTGGAATATCCTAGAAGAAAAAGTTACTAAGAAGGTTGAGAAGTAATAAAAGAGGACTAGGCGGAAGAACTAGAAATGGTATGGATACAGGAACGCCATTGACTGCGACACATCGCCATCTCGAATAGCGTCTCCAACCAGCGGTTTGGGTGATCATGAGGACTCCATCCAGGC
>LUCH01000028.1:311405-321578 GCA_013368495.1 Paragonimus heterotremus | reverse complement strand
CAAAACAGTACACAAGCCTGACCACCTCGCCAAGGTAGCAGTATAGGTCGGGTCTGGCATCCATTATACTTCATCGACTCACTGCATCTCGGGATGTAAATATCAGAGGAGAACAGGTAGGTTTTCGCTCTTGGTGGGGATGTATAGACCACAGTTTTACTCTTCATCAAATTCTGGAGCAGCGTCATGTGTACCGCCGGTCAACAATTGTCATATTTCTCGACTATAAAGGTGCGTTCGATTCGGTGGATCGATATACACTTTTAGAGCCGTTTAAACGCAGAGGGGTACCTACCAAGTATGTGAACATACTGTCGGCGTTTTACTCCCATACTCCGGCTCAGGTTAGGGTTTACGGTGAGTTGTCTGACAGTTTCAGCACCAGGAGCGGCGTACGTCAAAGCTGTCCCCTTTCACCACTTTTTTCAATTCCATCATAAACGAAATTATGGAGGGCTGTCTGCGGCACTTAACTGATGCCGGTGTGGACCTCTTGCCCGGTGGAAAACTGACTGATCTTGATTATGCTGACGATGTGTTGGTGTTTGATGCTTTTCAAGTAGCACAAACAATGCTAGACGCTATTCCGCGTCCCGCTAAATGCTTCACAATGCGATTCGCAGTCCCAAAGTGCAAATTACTTCTGCAAGATAGCTGTGGTTACGTAGATTTATTGCCAAATAATGAAATCACGAAAGTTTGTGTACCTGTTAAGTTGCATTAGCGGCGGTGTCGGTGCATGGAATGAAACAGAAGCGCGTATCTGTAAGGCTAGGGCGGTGTTCGCTAATCTGAAACATCTCTGGAGACAGAGTGTTATCTATCTGATGCTTAAAGGTAACTCATATAAGGCGGCAGAGAAACTCGGCCGCTCAGGTTAGAAGACGTGAGCCGTCTTCAGGCATTTGACCATTGATGTCTGCGTTCTACCGCTCGTGTCGGGTGGCCCCAGCGACTAAGCAACGAAGAGGTTAGGAATCTGGTATTTGGTAGTGACTGTCAAACCAATTCTTCCGTCCAATCTTTACATGTACACAGACCTGGGTGGTTAGATCATGTACTAAGGACACCGACTAGCCGTCTGCCACATCGAGCACTCTTTGCCGACGCTGCAGTCGACTGGCGTAAGTTGCGAGGTTGACAGATAATCACCTGGATTGGATAAATGAAATCGTTCACGGAGAGGTTGACCACTGTAGATTGGATTCATTTCCGGGGGTTGGGGCGTCCGTGACTCACAGAGTCGGCGGCTGGAGACGTTAGGTGAGATGGCCGTTAATCGAACCCAATGGCATAAATGTTGTCGTCGTTTGACCGAGGTGTCAGTGAAGTGAGTGCGCTTAACTGCGCGGGGCAGTGAAAGCCGTAAGGAAGCTGTCTTGCTGATGACGTCTTACTTTCACTTACAGCTTGGTTGTTTGTTTGCAAGGTGTAGACACCCTGATGTTGAACGTTTGAATATGGACGTAGCTATTCTTAGTAGTTAGGTCTCTTCCGCTCCAAGTCTTTTTCTCTACTCTCTTGCTATATAGGGTTTGTCTTCTCTTCGTTTTCGTAGTTATGTGGCAGTTAAGCATCAGTGTAAACCACTGATGTATTGCTGTCCATGATGGTGATCAAGACGGAAGACAGTATTTGACGAACAACGGATGCGCAAAATCCAGCGCCTTTCAGTAAATCTGTTTACATGAAGCCACGAGGGCACGTGCCCTGAAGACACATTAAGAGATGCACAGACGTTCGCGTGCCTAGCAGCCCATATGTGTGGGTAGATACGTAGAAAAATGCAGAAAGATGTCCATGAACACACTACGTATATGTATATACCCATGCATCTGGCCATATTCATACGCATATTTATATGTATATGAGTATGCAAAAATGCATTTATTCACGCATCATCGGACCATATAAAATGTCATGTTCATAGGTACATATATATATATATATACAAATACAAGTATACGAATATAATTATCACTATACAAATCGACGCATTTATCCCCTCTTTTTCTATGCGAATATATGCATTACGACAGCGGAAAATTAGCATATAATATGCTGTTGAAACTGGGAGAGTGGGCTATCGGCTGCACATTGTTTACTGGTCACTGCGATTAAGCAACTGTCCGTCGCCTGGAACGAATGAAACTGCAAGGTACATAGGCGGAAACACTCGCCAAAATGTCATAGTCATCACTGAGACAACACATATCGGACCTAACCGACTTTACTGAAACATTTCATGCACATTTTCAGGAATGGTTTTCAAGGGCGTTTCAGATATCTACAAGAAAGCTTTTTCAATCGAAAACCAGAAGAATTATCTAGGTAACTAATTAATTTTGGGCGGAATAGTGACGTGAACGCAACGGTTCAACATATATTAAGAAATACCAAAGCAGTGCTCTGTAATAAGTACGTTTTGGTTTTGCAAGCGCCGTGTAAACATTGGTAGCTTTAAGAAGGAGCGACTTTACGGGCGGATTACCCACGTTCAATGCACACAACTTGCAGGCCCATGGACAGTTAACTATGCTTCCACTCGACACAAGAGAGTGGGTTATCGGCTGTAGAGTGTACATTGACTGATGTGGGGCGCGCTGGCTTTTTATTGGCTACGGCGCCGTATAAATTGGAGTGCACGTGCGTAGGCCGTCAGACAACCTGTTATCGCACAATATGTCGGAACGAGTGGACCTCGGCGAAGTATTCCGTGCCTACTTTCCAGAGGGTTTCCGTTGTGATGTCCTCGTGGAGTTTGACAAACAGTTACGAATGTTTCAAAGGGAGACAGGAACAAGTTGTCAGAAAGAATTGTGTTACACGTGCGCAGTACTTCCGGAATTCTGGAAAAAAAATCCGGAATGTGCGATGTACAAGCGGTGCCACCTTCATTGTGTGCACTGTGCAGGAAACAGCAGATGGACTGAGGATGTGAATCACAGGTGGGTTTGTCGTGTGTTGTCGTTATTATATGTTGTTGCGGGTTTTAAGATCTTCAATGTCCCTCCGTCACCCATGTATCGTACAAGGACGGAGGTCTGCGCGTGTCATACAGTCGTCTGGTCCACAATTACTGAACAATGTCAGTTGGCCCGGGCAATCGTAAACTGGAAAGTACTACGGAGGAAGCGGTATGTGAGCTCTTAGATAGTTTCCATAAGACGTAGGAGGTAATCGATTACGTCGGGCATAAGTATGATATAGTGATGAATCGTAACGACGTGATTTTGTTAAGACTGAGAAAGAGATTGGGGAAACATCCAGACTGTGAACTTGAGAATATATGAAAGATGTTGGAACCGTTCGGTCCGATGTATTTGAAAACGGACGATGAAGGTAGATTGTTGGTATTATCACTCACGCTGGAGAGACTGCAGGAGTTATACGTGCATTACGGGAGTGTAATAATGGCAGATTCAACGGCGGAGTGAAACAACGGTGAGTATCATTTATGGCACGTTGATGTTACAGATTGCAATGGTAAAGGTAGGAGCGTCTTCCATAGTTTTTTCCCGAACGGAAGTTTGCTTTGTTACACGGTCGTGTCGGACAGCTTCAGCTAGGTTATGTCAACCAGGGACGTTCAAGCTATTGTAGTAGATAGGCATCCGGCACAACTGAAATGTTTACAGAAGTATTTTTCGAATGCCAAGATTTTACTCTGTTCATTTCATATAAAACAGAATGTGGTAGACCGATTGAAGATTTCCACTGATGCTATCTGACGTGTCTCTCAAGTAATCTCGATGCCACGGCCAAGATTATTCCAACGACAGATAAATAAATTTGCCGAACTAAATGGTTAATTCCGCTGAATTCTAACTCTCCCAAAGACTTGTACGCCTCCGACCGTGAACGCAGACAGAACGCAGAACTCGTGAACTGGGAGGTGTAATGTTTGGAAATTATTGATTACTCAGTGGATGGATGGACCTAGTTCACATCATGTGTACATGTGAGGTTGAAGAAGATAAAAAGGCATGAACAACAATAAAAATTATGAAGTAGAAAATAGTGTATAAAACGCTACATGGTGCAGACAGTTGAAGGGAATTTCTTTGGAGGAAAGGAACCTTCTGACCGAGGGAGTGAGCAACCTGCTGTATTGTAGGTCGGAAGAAGAGTTCAATGACATTGTTAGCAGTATTACCAGTTGTAACGCGGAGCTTGGTGAGTACCTGAAAACTCGTCTGCTGCCTGTAAAAGAACACTGGGCCACGTATGCAAGAGGTGGTATTGTACACTAATGGAATGGAACAAATAATCGGGTGGAGGCAGCTAATAGGTACACAAAAGGAAATCTGTCGCCAAGGTCTACGTTGTTTAACTGCGTGAAGGAACTACTTAGTCATAATGAGTATCTAGAAATGAAATTCATGAGGACGGTTACCATTCCTTCAGTAAGGGGTCAACGTTCAAGGTGTGTTATGGGCTGCACCAGTGCGTTCGATCAGCTAACCCCATATGCACTCAAGGTAGATGGGGCAAATTGGAAGAAGTCCGTTCGCGTCTTAAAAATGGAGCCGGGGGAAGTGACTTTCGTTGATAAACAGGTAGTAAACCTAAACGGTAAGGGTTGATGCACGTGTTCGTTCTTCTGCAACTGGGAACTTCCATTTGACACCTTTTGCGGTGCTGCCATAATGATTTAATCATGGCGGACGCTTTACTGCAAGGCAGTCGTTGACTTTTACCCGACTATTTCGAAAGATTGACAGTTGATGGTGTACGCTCCGAATGTTTAATTAAGTGGAAGGTTAAAAGTGAAACAAATAAGTTGGTGGAGATGAGGAACCTTACATCAGACATCTGTGAGGTTGTGTGCAGCATGCCAGGTGAGAAGAAGGAGTGGACTGTGAGCGCGCTCAAACAATTCTTGGATATAGTTACATCCGGCGAGAAAGGCTTGATAGGGTCATCATGTGGCTCTACCCTGGGGCTCCTAGCCGTCCATCTATTCAACCGTGGGTAAGCCAACCGTCCACATCTGGTTCTGAATCGAAACGTAAAAAACAGCACATGCCGCAGTTATCTCCAACATTAGGCTTAGGGAAGCAACCGGCCATTATGGACGATACAGAGTTTGTTAACAGTTTCCAAGTACGCCATATTCGCAGCGTCTCATCGTCCAAGTATAGCACTAGAAAGGGTAGGCATGGTGTCAGAAGAAAACACGTTCCGCCCGTGGACGACGAACACTGTTCGGGTTGTGGTCAAGACGACTTGGATGGTGAAGACGTAACCAGCTTAGTCCAGTGTGGCGGATGTTGTCGTTGGTGGCATGAGCAATGTGCGAGAAGCCCAAATGTCCCGGAAATTTTCAAATGTCGTTTTTGTTAATGAGTTTTACGTTTTACGTTTAACATTTTGCTCTGTTTGTTTTCATCGCTGTATTCACTGTCATTTGCATAGCCATCGCTTGCTTTCATTAACCCCTTTATGCCATGCAATTCACGCGTTCATTCTGTTTTTCCCCGCTCATTCCGTTTCGCCGCACTCATCAGTTCTATATGTTATGTTGCAGGGTGGGCGGGGCAGCTGCAAAATCCAATCCCTCCTCAGATTGGCGCAGCGGTGAAAACCATCTCCCAGATGGGCTAACGGGGCTGTGGTGCAAAATCCACAATGCGTTTTGTGTTCAAAATTTACGAAATACACATTTAATATCAATACTTATCTTCGCCTTTTACCGTGGACTAGATGTGGGTGCACTCAGTGAAATAGATGCGATTGCGAGAAACGGAGACGCTTGACCAAGTTGAAGTGACGATTCGGCTGCGAGATCACCCTAGTGTGCGAGTTAGACACCTGTGCCGCCAACAATAGGCGACCGCTACCTAGGTGGTTTTGTACAGTTGGACACGTGGTGCAATGAATCACCTGCCGTAGGTGTGACGTGAGACGGGAAACACCTTGTCAATGTTCACCAGTTTTCTCACTGAAAGAAAACTATGCCTGTAACAGAGGGCACAGTTGTAGTCATCAGGCAGGCAGAGTCACTCTGAGGGTCCCTTTCAAATCGCGTACGCCAGTACTTGAGGCGTCATTGACAAAAGCCCGTCACTGACGGCATTCTCAAGCCTTCTTCGTCGCAACAGTTAATGACCCTAGGGAGTTCGACGCGAAAGAACCTTAAACACAACCACACGACAACCGCTAGAGAGGACGAATGTCGACGGAAGCTGCAGTCGACCTAAAGAATACAATCAACCGATAGATTGGTGAGCCGGTTGGCCAAACCATGAGAGTCAAAACATTAAAGTCATACTGAGTGTAACCTACAGTAGTAGAAATGGCGCAGATTCATTATACAGCCTGGAGTAAAACTGCGATACATTCGTCAACACACTAACTTCGACGTCAGTGGTTTGTAGTAAGTTTACATTCAAAGGTTATATGAACAGACACGGTTGCACTTGTGAGGCAACTATGACGTCGGACACAGTTCACGATTTTCACGACATCCAAGGTGTACCAGTCGGTCCACCCTGAAAACACTCAAATTCTACTGTACAGCTTGCCAGTGATGCATATCTTTCTTACGGCTGACATTAAAACTCTCGCCACACCCTAAGCAAACAACCATGTTGACCATTACGCAGTGACCTCACGTTTTGCACGATAGGATTATAACATATGAACTACAAACCACTTTTACCTTGTGAGTAACGATCTTTTACTTGCGGAACCAACTTACTAATCACGCCCAGGTTCACAATAGTAAATCTATCAAGCAGTAAGCTATGACAGCACAGGGAGCACATAATGCATCCCAAGTTACGACGATCGGACCACCGCTAACTGAAGGCGAAACAGTACAGGAAGTATCATTCCGCTCCCAATAATGTTCCATCACTTGGGCAAGTGGTCTTCAAGCAAGGCTACCTTCCCAAGTAACTTACCCTTAGCGAATTCACCATTAACTGGATGAAAAATCCACAAACGAGTCAGTGAACAATTTACTAGGCGTTCGACGGGACACCATTAAAGACACAGGTATATCCATAAAGCCAAAATCATCAATCCAACATTTACAAATATTGCGGGTACACTCGAGTATACATATCACCTTATTTGCCCGAACAAACAGCACGAACTAACGGTATATCACAAACTACAAGTATCATCAGGCATGCATCCACCAAACACTGGTAAAATCGATAAAAACATCATAGTTCCTGTTCATTCACGCTACTCAATCTAAAAGAAACTTGATAACCAATAAGAAAGCCGTCAGTTCAGAATAACAATGCCTTATCCCATTTCGAATGACCGCCAAGAAAGTTTTCGACCAATCACGGTCAGTTTTACAGCCGATGACCACCCGCCGTCAACACACAGACTCATCTTCCTCAGGTTTTCAAATAGGCGCCATCAAAATTCTCAACCAATCAGAATAATTTCTACAGCCGATGACCACCTGCCGTTGACCGGAAGAAGCAACTTGGTATTAATCAATTTGCCAACGAATTTATCGATCAACCAATCAGAAAATTCCACCGTTCAAATTAATTGTTCCCGGGTATAAAGAAAACCGCTTCTCCCGTCGTCGTTGTAATATTCCAATGAATCAGTCACGAGCGACAAAACACACAATGTTCAACGTTTGTAATCGAAGCACAATAGGGTCTGCTTCACACAAAATGAGAAACTCGCAGGGCAACGAGTAGCGTGTATTAACACAACACAGATACCGAAGGAGATTCCGTTCACACTGTGTTCTTGTCCATATATATATAGGGGACCACACGGCCCGGAAACAAACTACCAATCAGAAGTTGCTTCGTGCTCACTGACCGCTGACCTCGGGCTCTGGTTGGTCATCTTCAGCGCCGTGCGTAGGTGCTGCCAGCCCGCCTTTTCGAGGACCTGAAAGGAAGCGGAAGGGAGTGTGTGTGGTCAAACAAGATGGCAGCACACCACATGCTATTGAACTACTCTCTCCAGTCGAAAGCACTGACCGCAGTGCTTCTGACAGTCCTTCTTCTGGCGGTATAATGCACTCCTCAGCTACTTCCAACTCGTACCCATTAGTCGGCCAATCTCATCCTGCAGTGTCATGCTTCACCCGTATGAAGTGTACTACTCCGAACCCAGACCGGTCTTTGCTGGCTTCGCCTATAGAACAGGTGGATTGGGGACTAATCTCATGTACAATATATGGTCCCTTCCATTCACGAAACAATCTTCTGTGAACTCCAATCTCCGACGCTTCCACACGTAGCCCGACTTTATCACCTCGTTGCAGGGGGCTTCCATACGCCTTCTCATCATAGTAATCTTTTTATCTCCGTTGGGCCATTCGCAGGTGTTCACGCGCTAAGGTATATGCTTTCATCATTTGGTCACGTAATTAGATGCAGTAATCCGAAGTCAACAAGTTGTCTGGCAGCAACCTAGGAACAAGCAAATCAGATGGCAGCCGCATTTCCCTTCCTGTCAGCAGATAATATGGGGATTGTGCTGTACAAGAGTGGGCGCTAGCTCGGTGTGCAAGCAGGCAATGAGAAACAGCTTCGTTCACGATCTGGTGTTTCCTGAATTTACAAACGCCCTTAGGAGGGACTTTAGCGTGCGATTGACGCTTTCCACGGCACCACTGCCCTGTGAGTGATAGGCATTCGTCCTCGGTTTTCTTATGCCTAATATTCTACCAAATTCATGCATCAACGCACATTCGAAATTCGATTCTCGATCAGGAGGCAGCTGAATGGGAACATCCCGGTGCGAAAGTGGTCAAAGATGAATTTGGCGGTTGTTACACCATCTACTCTTGGAACTGTCACGGCTTCGCACCACTTGGTGAAATGAGCTACCATCACTACGATGTATCTGTTTCCCCGGCTAGTCTCCGGCAGTGGTCGAACGACATCAACTTCCACTGCTTCACTCGGGTATCCCGTTAACATACTCTGTAACGGTGCACACTGACGTCTCTTAGGGGTTTTAATTTGAGCACACAAGCTACAATTACCGCACACATTTTTGACGTCCCTTCGTTGGTGAGGTCACTAGAAACGCTGTCTTGCAGCAGCTGCCAATTTGTTCTGGCCCGCATGCCTCGAATTCACATGAAGCTCCTCCAAGACCACACGAACCGCTGATTCGGGAACTGCAGTCAGGGCATCATATTGGGGGCCGTATTGTTAGTATAAAACACCATCGGCTATATAGAGATGGCGCCGCAGCGACCACAAACAGCGCGCCTCCCACCTGCATTCAGCCATCTCTTCAATGGTCGGACGTGGACCACCCTGTTTCATTCGATTGTGCATGATTTGCAGATCACCTTCGTTGCTTTGGATGATTGCTTATCGATTACCCTCCTCCGGTCCGACAGTAATCTTCAAAGAGTAACTAGTCGAGCATGACGGGCAATCTCCGTGACTGCGATTCGGTTGTCTAGACAAAGCATCAGCGTTCCGGTAACGTAATCCATGCCTGTGTTTACATTTACAGTCATACTCTTGTAAGAATTCTTGCCGACGGGCAAACTGTCCCCCAGGATCTTTGAAATTTTTCAGCCACTGAAAAGATGAATTGTCCGTTTGAACCAACAAACGTCTCCCTTGGAGATAGTGGCGGAAATGTTTGATAAAGTGTACCAAGGCTAGCATCTCCTTCCTAGTAGTACCATAATTCCTATCACTTTTGTTGAGGCTTTTGTTTCCGTGGGCAATGACGCGCTCTACATCGTTATTATCAAAATGGGACAGGAGAGCCCCTATGGCAGATTCACTAGCATCCGTGTCTAGGATAAACATTTCTGCGACTACCTTGATATCCGGAAGCGCTAGCATAGGGGCAGTGCAAAATACATATTTTAGCCGGTAAAACGACTGTTGGCACTTCCCAGACCACTCGAACAAACGTCCTTTCTCAGCCAACTCCATTAGGGGTGTAGCCACGTGAGAAAATCCGGGAACTAACCGTCGATAATAAGAAGCCAACCCGAAGAAACTGCGGACCTCGTCAGCATTCACTCAGGAGTTAGCCATTTCTTCAACTTACGCACCTTTCCGGGCTCATAACCCAAAGGCTCTGGAGGTGGCGAGTCCTAGGTACTTTACTTCAGTCTGCACAAAAGAACATCTCGTAGGATTTAGCTTCAATCCAGCCTTATTTAGTTTGGAAAGGACGTTAGATGAATTGTACAGATGTTCATCA
>LUCH01000028.1:272269-310737 GCA_013368495.1 Paragonimus heterotremus | reverse complement strand
CTGGCTAAGCGCTGTCTTTTGGGAGCCCCCACAAGAACTGACGCGCGTGCCGTTTTGTTCACTGCTTATTGATTATGCTGGAAGGTAACTTGCCATGTGCACGCGAGTCAATACCCACTTATCTGACGGACAATGACCAAGTTTGGCTTTCGTTATTTCTCCGACGAAAATATCGATTCTCACTTGTACCATTTCAGCTACAACCCTTCAATCTTTGTATCATGGGCGCTTATGATTCCGATGACTGTTGGTCTTTGTTTTCGCCGGCTGCAGACTTCACTGATGGTTACCAGTATGGTATTTAATTTTTTACATGAATGGAAGGTGATCAATATAATATATCCTTAACGGTCCAGATTCAAGTTTATCCGGCTTTCTTCCGTGCTCTCCATATCCATGCTGACCATAGCTTGAGTCAGTTGGATGGAGCAGCTACTAGTGTGAACGCAGGGCATATGAATCCGAATAACAAAGACATGCAATCATATGTGGGCGTACTTAATACCATTCACAAAATTTCCCTATGCAACAAAGTAAAATCTGTTTGCCAATCGTTTATCTTGGATGTCGTTTCCGTCACGTTATCTCCTGAAGGTGTGACGGGAACTGCCGTTCGTGTGATCCAGGTAAGATAAGAAAGTGCTTCTTATCAAAATACCACAGATTTTGTATATTTTATGTGTGGATTATGCCGTTCTCAGGATTCACAAAATTTTCTGAGTGATTGACAGTCCGCTGCTGGTAAGGAGCTACCCCACCCAAAGCTCTGTAGGCCATTCATTGGTCCGTTATTATTACGGCGTTCAGCTGAAAGCGAAAGACATAAATAATGTAACCGGCTTACTCGGACATGTCGTCAGGTGATAGGTGATAATGTGGCTGCATTTTGTTTGTTTCCAGAGCAGCCCACCATGAACGTCTCTCGCGTCTCTTTTTCCTTGCCACCGACCGCCCAGCCTTTTGGGAAATGACATTCACTGGGGTACTTCCTTTTCATGAACTGCGATTCATCTACTTCGACGATAGAATGAGTTTCATCTGTTTTGTGAGACCCCCCAATCCTGTCATAATAGGTGCGTTGTTCCTTAAACCTCCTTAACCATCTGCCTGGACCTACCATGCTTACTGCCGGGCGCATGCGACGATGAAAATTAATGACCGTCTTGAAGCTTACCTTCATCGTAGTCGCGGTGAACTTTATGCTGTTCTTGAACGCCCCATGTAGTAAAATGCTGAAAGCTTCCTCCAGCGTAAGACATGCTTTCGAATATGGAGTCTTTTCGAACAGAATAACGTCGTTTACATGGTTTACACTTCCGCCGATAGTGATCCATCACGGAACCATCCTTCATCAAAACAGCACGACATACGCAGCTCATACGGTTCTTTAATACACCATGTGTTGTTAACACGAGCAGCATAATCTTGGCACTTGCAAACATTTCCTTCTGCCTCCACTGCGTATAGGTCTCAGATTTAGTCCAAAGTCGACCATTACAAAAGACCCAAAAGGCTACAGTGGTACGCCTATAGCCAACAGTAATCGGAATAATAAGCGCCCATGATACAAAGATTGAAGGGTTGTAGCTGAAATGGTACAAGTGAGAATCGATATTTTCGTCGGAGAAATAACGAACGCCAAACTTGGTCATTGTCCGTCAGATAAGTGGGTATTGACTCGCGTGCACATGGCAAGTTACCTTCCAGCATAATCAATAAGCAGTGAACAAAAAAGCACGCGCGTTGTTAATGACAGAGTGGGGCGTGTTACTCGTGAAACAACCACGTGATAGCGTCAGGTGCAATCACTTTTAGTAGTGACACTTCGTCGATCGTTTTCCAACGGGATTACTATCAGGGAAACAAGCTGATTATTTAATTCGGATATACAACTAACCAAAAAATGAGGCGGCATCGCTTCCATCAGAACTTACTTTTATATTGATATACAATGCAATTAAAATGCAACGTGTTTCAAAATTACAAATTCAGATATCTCGCAAGCCACGCGAAACTGAACGTTTCTGCAAGATGGGAATATGTAATCCACCACGAAAATTCCGATGAAAGTATTTTCAGAACGTAGAAGTAATTAGGAAAGCCAACATGATGCCTTTATCGAAAAAAGGCAAAACATTTTTCTGAACAGTACGAGTATGAACAATTTTTGAATACAACTGATTTTTCTCACTGCAACGCAACCACTTTAATTGATAACCTCCATATATTTGTCCCGTTATGTGCATTCTAATGTGAGGAAAAGTTTGAAAAATATCTTTTCATTCGCGAATGGCCGTTTCCAATTCGTTTCCGTCCTGAAGCAGCACACTGGCGAACTGGATATCTGTCGGGGCTAATGTCTCAATAAACACATGGTGTGCAAATTGTCTATCACTGTTCGTAAGCAATAGGTACGTAGCATAGAAATGATACAGATAGAATGGATAACCATCTTCATGTTAAGTAGATCCCGGTGAACTTATCTTCATTCCATATCCAGAAATAATGCCTACCAACAAGCATCAAGCTTGCACTTAGTGTCAACAACCGTAATAGTCAACTCTAACTCGAAGGGTTTTTTGTTCCAAACGTTCACATCTCTACATGAGGAAAATTGGCCTGGATTTGATTCCAAGATCTTTCTCCCACAGTCCTCGGTCCGTGCCCTCCAGGTGACGAATTTTCTCTGCGAGTGAATAGACGCCTCCCAGCTTTAGATAATCCACTTGGGATTTCGAAGTCTACTATGAGAACTTTTGTTTTCCGACTTTTTTCTAAGAAGGAGAGATCAACGTGTTTAATTCTGCTGGAACACCCAAGTCCTCAGAGATCTGCGAAGAACTTTGTAAACCCACGTTGCACTCTCTAGAGGACCTCAGCATCCTTAACCAAATAAGGACATTAGACATGTACACGATATTCTAGATGTGGTCTCACGTAAACCATATAGAAAGGCACGAGGACGCTGGGTTTCCTCGAGGCTACTGTTATCTTCAGTTGGGAGATTGCCCGATTTGTTGTAAGGGCTGTAAACATACACTGAGTTGATATCATGGAGCCCCCAGTAGCCTAGACTCCCATATCTCTCATCTCAGTAGCCTTCTGAACGTGCAAGCGTTGTCCGGACAATCCTATCCATCTAAGAGAGTTCTTGGTATTAACCCCCGTAAGTCTTCTTCACTCCACAACATTTAACGGGAGTTCCCAGTCAACTGTCCACTGGTGTACTTCACAGAGGTCTCGCTCTGTCAAACGCTCGCCCAGGCGTCCCACGAGTTCGACAGCATCTGCAAACATGTGGCAGGGACCGCTAATCTTCTTCGCCATATCATTTATGTGCATCAGGGACAGCGGGGGACCTAAGGCTGACCATCGAAAAACACCACGGGTGGCATGTGCGGCATAGAATTTGGAGCCCTTCACCTGTACATAGAAACTCCTATTATGCAAGAACGCCTCCCCCCATGCTAAAACATCAGGCGTGTATTGAATGCACTCAATTTTAAAACTCAACCCTATGATCTTTGGAATCGAAGGCCCGTTTAAAGTCCAAGTAGCAGACCTCAAAATAATCCCCTTTTACAAGCCGTAGGGTAATCTCACTTAAGGAGCCAATATGTTAAAAAGGCAGGATCTCCTGCTTACACAGTCAGGCTGCTGAGCCGCCACCAGTCTGTGTAATACAGGGTCAACTTTTCCGTCAAAAACCGCATCGTTTCAATCAAAATCTGCGGATCTGTCAAGAACAATCGAGCGGCAACCTCGGCTAGTCTGGCCTGTCCGACCTTTACCCTACCGTGCTCGCTGGTGGATTGGCGACTTTAATTATTAGTTTAGGTAATTGCCCCTCCGCTTTCTGATTGGAGAATGCTTGTAGGTCGCTGTGTCCCATATAAATACCCTGTAATTTTCTCTTCGTCGTATGAACTTTTGGAGCGATCAGAGCCGCTTTTTACACTCGTCTTTTGGTTTGTCTTGGAGGCAGTTACGGAGACAGTCCCGCCAGTTTCAGGACCGAGATTTTCCGTGTTAATCATTACAAGAAGGAGAATTCGATCTTTGCCAAGCGCGTCATTATACCGGAAACGAACCATCGTATCCATCCGAGGGTCTACACCACTATGCTTGGTGACACGTTGCATTATCTCTTCCCTTAAGATCCATTCAAGCGCTTTCAAGACGACTGGCTTAAAGCTGACAGGTCTGTAGTGTGAGACCTCCTCCTTACTGCCCCCTTCGTTTATCGGGGTGACAGCGGCTACCTTCCAATCTGCGAATAGTTTGGCTTCATCAAGCATTCTGTTGAATAACCTTGCCAAAATAGCAGCCAATACACTAACAAATAGTCTTAGAATTGCCGAGTGAATATCAACAGGGCCCGCTGCCTTCGTAACATCCAGCTTAGCCAGCTAACCACACACCTATCGAGCGGTGACTATATACTTCTCCATAACGGGTACATCACTCGCGAAGCCAACGTGCAACGGCCTGCCACTATCCTCCTTATGTACCTTCTCAGAGAACTGGAGCAACGCTTGGGCCTTCTCTTCATTAGTGGACGCGCTGTCTACTTGTTTGTTACTGAAACACCCAACAGACATCCGGATGACAGCATTGTACCGGACTTAATTGTGATACACCTTTGGGTTTTGCTTGGCTCGTTGAGCCAGGTTCTGCCCGCGTGCTAGTCGGCACTTCCGCTGAACCCAGCTGGCCTTGCGCTATGCCCCTCTGTACTGGAGGTGACGTTTTTGTTTGTCTGTGCATTTGAATCTCTCCCATGCCCTGCGCTCTACGGTTTGAAACTTGCTGGCTCTGCGATTCCATCACGGTAGTTTCCCACGACGGATAACCCTCCGAAGTGGGGCAAAGTTAATGACCAATTCCAGCAGGTTAGTTTTAAGCTTGGCCCAAATTATCCCAACATTGTTATCCGCCCCGTGTTCCGGTCATGCTTTAGTTCTGCTTCATTGATTATCCTGTCAGCAATAATTTCTCCACACACCCGACGCCACCTATCTGAAGGGTTAACGGTCGTTAATGCCAATTTCAGCCCAAGGACCCCATGATCGCTTCGACCAACGGGAGGTCCGACCTCGAGATTGCCTAGTTCATTCGGAGTACTAGTTGCTAGCAGGTCCAAAGCCCCTACTGTCTAGCCAGGCTTTCATCCGGTGGGGTGATTTACGTGCCAAACTGAAGCTTCAGTGTGTGGA
The DNA here is from genome assembly GCA_013368495.1 of Paragonimus heterotremus. NCBI lineage: Eukaryota > Metazoa > Platyhelminthes > Trematoda > Plagiorchiida > Troglotrematidae > Paragonimus > Paragonimus heterotremus. Next base: position 305,521 of record LUCH01000028.1, on the reverse strand, counting down.
AATTTAGGAGGATATTCACCGAGCGACCCTTTTGGTGCAAGCTGCTCTACACATTCAACTTTCGGCGCATTAAAATCTTCAAGAAAAGGATCTTTTGCTTTCGGCAAGCATGATCACTCAAGGCTGCCAACAGCCCAACATCCTCGGACTCCGGCGCCAATGGACTCGTAATGACATACACCACCAACACTGTTACGTTCATCAGTTTCACGAAACAGACAACCGCTTGCACCTTGGGTGTTATAAATGCCATGCCAGACAGTTGTTCGTGATGTTCAGCCATTAGAAACAAGGACCCCTCTCCAGTTCCTACATTCTGGCGATCCGCCCGTTAAATACAATATCCGGGTGGACAGAGGCTCTCAACACCCACCTCCGGCTTCACCAACGATTCAGCAACCGCTATAAACTGTGCATCTGTGGTGACGGCTCAAAGTTATCCCCCACTTTTTCCCCACGTTCCACGCGTTACTGTGGACCACAAGTAGTCTCCCTGCACCTATTCTCCTTGAGGTTGACTGGAGGTTGTGAGAGGAGGCGAGCTCGGACGCTACGTTCGATGGTCTACCCAATGTTTTGGGGTGGTAGCAACCAACTGCTTTAGAGTAGACCGGCCCTCTGATCTGACTCGCGTGCCATTGCTGAGTCTTCGTGTCCAATCTCTAAGAGACTACTGAACAGACGCGAGGACGCGCCAACCCTGAGGGAAGACTCCTGGACACCACCGCCGCCTGGTGTGCACACGCAAGTTTTCTCGACGTACATCCTGGGCGGGGAAAAAACTCCGTGTGCCTGCCTCGCGGAGAACGCTACATCCTTCCTCGTCTTAGATGAGTTACCTGGGCAACTGCGATCTCCTCTTTTGTAGAGTCTTTAATGGTTTACGCAGCTGACAGGAAACTGTCTCTATGTCGAGGGTTAGCAAACTCAACAAACAAAAGTCTAGGTTTGTAGAAACTCCAATCAGTTTTTTGTCATTTCCCCAACCCCAGACCCCTCTCACTCACCACATGCTCCGGGATGCTTACGGTTTGCAACAGGCCGACCACCTGTTGTCGTATGACATACGCCTTCGTTGTCGGCCTTCTTTCACTAAGGGTTCCGGTATTCCACGAAGTACCACATTTCGCCCTCTACCAGTAGCCGCATCGGTAGCCGTTTCCAAACGTGCGGTGGTCCGGCCTGCGAATCGTCTGCCCTCCCGCAGTAATCGAATGATCCCTGCCTACTCACCAACCTTCTCCTGGGGAGCTGTCAAAACATCCGATATATCTCCTCGTTTTTGCCTACCAATGTGGCGGCAGGGGATGAACTTCATTTCCCCTTCGTTGTTTATGGGCCTCTTTTTATAACCTCCCCCGGCCTGAATATTTCCCGTCTTTTTATATTCCTGAAGATTCTTCCCAGCTTCAGCGGCTTTCACTTGAGCATTACATCTCGGGAGGCCACCGAGAAGTAGCGCACGTTCACCTAACCGGCTTTCACCCTGATTCTGCCCATGGTAGTCACCGTTGGGCGATTTCTGGTTCTCTCTTTCAAAACTGAAACTGTTTTCATCGCCCATATGTGTTGAGACATGGCTGCTTAGACTCATGCCAGACGATGTACACAATACAAACGGGACATAAACATTTCAGAACCACGAGTTCCGCACACAGCATATAAGCACGGTCTTCTAGGTTACTGTAATTCCAGTGACACTGAACGTCGCACGCGTCACAACAGATGCCAGTCCCCTCCACTTCCAGAAAGCAGCTGTGGCTACCGCAAAACAACTTACTCAGCTAGGTCCTGATCGTGCCATTATCAGTAGGGTCGTGAGAGGTTTACCTGGCGATCCCGAGCACTATGAAACGCAATAACGAGGAAGAAGCTAGATTTTATAAGACTGAATGACTGGTGCTAGGAACCTTTTTTGAGTGAACAAATGGATATTAGAGACAACTGAGTGTACTATTTAGAACCGACGCCCAGCAAGTTTTACTGGAGATAGGACGAAACAACCAAAACAGTGGCACACCTGAGTCCGACATACCGCCTCCTGCACTCTCGAATGTCGTCGAAAATCGGCTAGTTTCCAAAGAGGAAGTTGCTCGAAACTTGCTGGCACGGTCAAACTGAATTGACTCACATGGGCTTATGAATGACTGTTCCAGAACTTTGAGCGGTTTATGATATATTTCGTGTGGCAGAAGTAATCGGACGGTTTTTGTGAAAAACTTAAGTCTGTTTCAAGTGTGCAATCACGATAGCCAATATCACCATCTCACACAGGAAATTCAATGACGGGAATGATGGCTTTTGCAGGTACAGTATTTTACAGTCATTCCGAAGGGAAAACGGACGTTTAGGCGTCTCCTCGACTGTCGAACTATTTTGAAAAATATTGAAAACAAAATTGCAGGCAAAATATCTGCAGTCCATAAACCGTAAGTGAACAGTATTGTTAGAAGAGACAGAATGCTCGGAAAAGCGCTTGAAGTGTTTGTGTAATTTTCAGCGATTCAGCTATTGATGTGGGGGTTCAGTGTAGAGGCCTAAGATACCCGAAACTAGTCGATTTCTCTAGCTCAGTGTCAGGCGGTCGTCTTCTGAGGTGAAAGGCGATCACTGAAAGAGGTTGTAGCACCACTCTTAAAAATCAAATTAAACACCACGAAAAGAGTATGTTCGCTGGTATAAGTGAATTTCAGATCAACCAGAATCAACCAGTTTTTACAACGATCTCTGGAATAACTGCTAACGACTTTAGAATGTCTGAGAACGGAGCTTAAAAAGTTTCTTGTTATGCCCTTGCCGGCCGTTACCATTCGCTACAGTGGAGAACTATTTTACGAGACCTACCCTAAAGAAGAAGTGAGTGAGAATTGAATCGCCGCGGAGCCGTCGAAATTACAGTGGGTAAAAATCAAGAATTTCGTATGCGACATTTCTTATGCCCGTGATTAGCTGGGCATCCGCGAGCTGGAAACGTTCAACAGCGAAATGAACATTTCCAAGCTGGCATATGTAGTGAAACTCTCACCCGTGATAGCTTGCGCACCCAATAACAGATAATGATATTCCAATGACAGTGAGAAGGTTAAGTCAAATGGTTTGGATCTTCTGGCTGGGATTCGTGTACAAGCTTAATGCAGTGGTGCTCGTCTGGACCGTGTCCTGCCCTGTTCCATTATGCTGTTCTCTGCTCCGATCCGGGTCCAACCGCGTCGTTCATGTCTATGTTTCGACCACAATGATTCACATTCAGTTGGGGCATTCCAATTGGCTGAGTGCGCGGATGGTGACCGTCTGCGTGCGTTCGGATGTGGAAGAGGGTTTTCGGGTAGATGGATGTGGGGACGAGCATGTGCAGGTTAGGACAGTGAGCGTCGCTTAGACTGCACGACTTGTCACCGGATGGGACTAGTGAGACGGCGAAACTAGGGCTAAACATGAACGAACTGCAAAAATATGGCTTTTGCACTAATTGAGCCCGAGAGTTGTCTCAGATGGGAAACAGCCATTTTGGCGCAGATCATCATTTTTAAATATTTTTGGTGACGTCGAAATCAGAATTTCAAGCCAAGTGTTCACAATGTTTGCAACCAGAATAAGAACATCGGAGTACATTAAATGCCGAAAATGCTGGTTTGGTAATGACAAAATTTCCCACAACTGTTGGGAACGTAACCTGGTGTAGGTGTTAGCCCACTTTTCCTAATCTCATGAGTGCGTTTGTCAAAATTTTCAAAGTGAAGCACATGATGCCCTAACCTGACAATGCTCAGTTTTGGGGCATTTCAAAGATATCGTTGAAATGGAAGTACACTATCGTACCATGATGGCACTCTACTTCAACAGAAATTTTGACATATTTGACCGGTAATCGTGTATGCCAATGCTTCTAGCTTCCTTGTCTGTACGAAATTTATACTTTTTCTCCCTTTTCACAGAAAATCAGATAGATGTTCGGCGAAATGCTGTTCCTAGAAACGGTTGAAATCAACACCATGATTTGATTGTTTCCATCTTCAGTGTGTATGGAACGGCGTAATATAGGGTATCAAGCCTCTCTCTGTCACTGAGAATTATCAGTTCATTTTGCTAGCTTTGCTGCATTGTTTCCAACTAGATTGAGGTCGCGTGACGTTCACACAAAACACTATGAGGTAACAACTTAACATAAGCTCCGGAAATGGTGACCATTCTCTGTTTGGGGAATAATGTATTCCATCCGAAATATTGAAGTGAACGCACTCACAAAACTTGAGAATATGCGCCAACGCCAAAACTGTGACGTTTTTGACAATGTTTCGAAAGGTTTCCCATTGCCAAACGAATTTGACGCTCTATGGCTTCGACTGGCATTGCGTGGCCCAGACGCACCCCTATCGGGGGTTATTTATCCTTCCCCCTCATCCGATGTCTCCGACGACGACACTTCACCTGTAAGCCGAGTCAACTCAGTGGAACTGCAGCGCTTCACTCATCTGTTTACCATAGGCGACTCCAATGCACCAAGGTAATCTGGACATCAGTTTCACCCTAAAAATGTGAAAACTGATTCTCAACTTCCCTATCGACGCTGATATGTCGGAGGGCGTGGACGCAACATGCCAACGCCCAGACGCAATGTTGTTCTGGTCAGATCCTTTGTCTGCTAGACCTAGTCATCACTAATGAGAGCCACCTGGTAAAGAGAGTGATCTTCAAACCACTACTTGTAAACGCTGACCACTCTCTCCTTGCCTTTTATCTTATCTGTCGCTGGTTAAAACTACCAGCAGGAAGCCCACAGTTCAAAATCTCCATCAGGCTGATTTTAACGGCATGACAAAATACTTAAGATAACTTCTTCTTGATTATGACTCCGTGGACCAGAACTAGGGCGAGTTTCAGAGCGCGGTTCAGAAAGCGGACGACTTAGTAGTGCTGCACAAACTGTGCGTTTTTTCTCATCAGCCACCCCCGCGCGCAAACTGCGTCACCTCCTCGATGACGGTTCCCACTTATTCGCAAGGCACAAACTTTACGGAAACTCGGTGGACCTAAGCGCATACCACGCTGTTCGAAATAAATGCAGGTAGGAAATCCGTAAACACACCGAACTTGTGCCAGAATAGTCTCCCCCAGAGCCCGCGGGACCAAAACTTCCCGTTTTAGTATCTGCGTCAAATAAGGAAAATAAACCGTCCGCTTTTTCCTTGTGACGTTCCAACGGGGAGGCTTAATCTGACTTCCTCTTCGTAGTCGTGTTATCCAGGGAGCACTACATGGCGGTCTACATCGTCGCAACGCCAAATCGACGTCCTAACCTAGCCTTCTCACTGTCATTGGAATATCATTATCTGTTATTGGGTGCGCAAGCTATCACGGGTGAGAGTTTCACTACATATGCCAGCTTGGAAATGTTCATTTCGCTGTTGAACGTTTCCAGCTCGCGGATGCCCAGCTAATCACGGGCATAAGAAATGTCGCATACGAAATTCTTGATTTTTACCCACTGTAATTTCGACGGCTCCGCGGCGATTCAATTCTCACTCACTTCTTCTTTAGGGTAGGTCTCGTAAAATAGTTCTCCACTGTAGCGAATGGTAACGGCCGGCAAGGGCATAACAAGAAACTTTTTAAGCTCCGTTCTCAGACATTCTAAAGTCGTTAGCAGTTATTCCAGAGATCGTTGTAAAAACTGGTTGATTCTGGTTGATCTGAAATTCACTTATGCTAGTGAACCTACTCTGTTTTTATTGTCCATTGTGACCATTCCTAAGTAATACGCAGCTTTTCGCCTTTTTCTATGCCTGTTCTTTCTTCGCAGCAACCTCCTTGTCCCCCGAATTACCTTCACCAGCAAACTTTAACTCATGTGTACTTCCGGCCCCCCGTAAAACGAGTTGACATGCCACGACGAGGTTTAATGTGTTGATTTTACGGTATGACACTGTACGGACCTCTGATTCCTGACAGTTGGGGGGAATATTTCCATCAACAAACGAGTACTTTTGGCACTTATCTAACTTAGTTCCATGTTTTCTTTGAGGTTGTTTATTTACGGTTGACGAACTACAAACACCTGGCTTCATATTCCGCTGAGACCACCAATGCTGCTCGTGCTTCTCTAGACGAACAATCTGTCACCGGAGGATCAAGCACTTCTCTGCCGCTTCATGTGCGGCGATGTCCAGTGAGCCATTCCTCCCTTCGGCGAAAACCGGTTGGACACTCCTAACTATGGTAATGTTCCGCTTTCTGTCAGCCATAAATCTCTAAAGTTGACAAACGATTCGTTTATGTCGAGTGTGTTTCTAAGAGCCTTCTTGTTAATAGGGTCCTACATCAGCCGAGTGCTGTTGAGCATGATTGCGATTTGGTTGGGGCCCCCGGAGCTAGGCTGGAATCCGATCTAGGAGTAGCGATGGGGACGGTGATGACCCCACCGGTGAAGGTGGGGAGTGTGTCCAAATTCTCTGCTGTTTTCCCCGTTTTTCCCTTGAATGGTTCTAATGAATTTTTCGGTGATCCGTTGGAAGAGGGCTAACCTCAAAGGCTGGTGAGCAAGATATTGGGTATATACTACTCGGACTGCTCAGGGGTCATGGAATCCGAATCTGTTCGGAGAACCAGGTTAAGATTTAATACTGCGTCAATGGGTAATCTTAGCTCCTTGGTCCAGCAGCTGACTTCAAGAATAAGCCCCTTCGATCTGCAAAATGTTGAGTCGTTAGAGCGAGCTCTCAAGCTGTTGGTTCTTGGAACTAGTCTCATGAAAAATTGCGGTGGATATTTTCGATAAATCCCGGAACAAGTGCTTCACCTTTGTCAAACATTTTGTAGGTGACGTTGCAGACACAGTGGTCGACGGGGGATTAAAGCTTTCATATTTGTTGCATTATCGTTGCGCTAGGGCGAGGGAAGCAACTGAGCGCTGCGCACTGTTGCCTAAGGAGTCGGGGTTCATAGGGGCTACCATAATTTCGCATCAGAAATTTGGCCGCCGGCGTGATATTATGCAGGCTGGAAGTAAAGAAGTTTTCATGGGTCAAAAATTAGTCACCGGCTATGCTGTTGGTCTACGTCGACTAGTCAGTCAGATGAGGGGCTTTCAGACGATGCTGATGGAACTAGATCACAGTGCAGAACTAAGCTGCCCGACTAACCTCATTGAAGCATTTGGGCGGTTGCCAATGTCAGGTGCTCTAGGTGCAACTTCGGAGTAGGTGTACATTAAGAGAATAAGAACTCAACTTGTCCGGTGTATAAAGGCAATCCCGATATATCCGAGTTCGCCCGTTTTCATCGGTCAACCTTCAAAGCAATGGAAAGCAACGTCGAGGAACAACGAGCGCTGTTTTGTCTGCCTGAAAATGAACTGTGTTAAGGCCTTGAAAGGCAGAGATACGATGTGCGATCCACGGTTGTGGTCGAAGCCACCACACACCGGCTAATGAGAATATGCCAGAACAGAGCCTGAACCAGTAAGTAAGGTCATCCTTGCGCGGTATCACATCTAATTCTAACAATGTGTATTTAGGATTCGTTCGGATAAGGCTGGTATGTCCCAAGGCGTCAGTGACAAAGTAACTCTTTATAAATAACAGGTCCGACACTACGTTGCCCAATGAATCTATTGCGAGCTACCGGCTTGCAGAGACGGACCTGTCGGATGATGTTCTCTACTCTACACGGAATTTATGCGCCACCATGAAATCAGGTACAAACTGGGTTGTACTCCCCTGATTAGGAGCATTCTATCGCAGCTAATTCAATTTATGTGGTGTAACATTTGCCACTGACGCAGGCCAACGTCTTTGGGCAATCTGAGATAGAAAAGTGGACTCGCTCTAGCGGCATTTCTCTCGCGAATGGCGTGGGGGTTTGATGCAATGCAACATTCTGAGAACACACTGGGTACTGGAACAGAGACTGGGTGGCGGTAACATGCCATATACAGGTCGGACCACTTTCGGCTGGAGTCGCAGTGTAGTGTCGTATCGCTGAATGAACACTGTAAACATCGTCGTAGCACGTCCACTCGTTATACTGTGGGGTCGATGGGACACGTGAGTTAAATTTTGCTGGCGAAGGCACTTCATGAGACAAAGGGATTACTGTGAAGGACGGGCAAGCATGAAATAGAAGTGTAAACTATGCAACACTTAGGAACGGTCACTATGGCATACGCCTGTCGTGGAAATGGGATGGCTGGGCATTGTAGAATAATAAGGAGATGGCGGAACTACGTCTTACAGCATTGCAGACAGGGCCCGTTTGTAACCGCTTCTCCATCTACCAGCAGAGGCACATGCCTTCAAAATTAAATGCGGCAGAGATGTCATCTATAAGTGTATCATAAGTCTCAGGCGAGGAGATGGAACACTGACTGCGAGATCCGTACTTAACGTTGAATCCAAAAGAACAATGGCCGAAGATGCCCACTTTCTCACGCGTGGCGAGTGAAGACCCTGAGGTTGGACGCCTGCCTGACGTGACCGCCTATTCCAACTTCAATTTTATATTGGACCAACAGTTGTCGAATTTTCTCAGTTGGAACAAACTACTGCGGACGGACGCTCGATTATCAAGTTATGTTAGCCTTGTGCTGGTGGCGACGTGAGCTAGAAAAAGAGCGTCAATTAAAATAGGACACTCTGTTTCTCCGAAAGAGATATCTCGTCTCAGCGTAATAAAGTTTGTACGAGATCACAAGTTTTCCAAGGGATTGAAAGTGCCATGTGCCTTCACCACAAACTCTGGTGTGGTAGGTAGACCCGGAAGATTGCTATCAGCCGTGGTAACTGAGGTCCTGTCTCGCGGCGGTAAAGTCCGACTACAGAATGAAGGCAGCGTGAACCTACTGATTATTCCCTGTCACGGTGCTGCCGCAACCTCTTTGGCCCGCCACCACCATGAACCCAAAGGCCACAGGGGTGCCTCACATGGGCTCGCCAAGTTGGGAATTTGACTCGTATGGCTGATACTGAACGGTTGATAAATGAGTGCTACCGCTGTAGGAAAGATTGCGGCAAGCGTCGCAACCAAGTGAGAGACCCAGTCCCATCGATGAAAGCGTCGACGGACATACACCCACCCAGTCAGCGCAGGACGAATTATTTCGGTCCGCTGGAGGTACTTATAAGAAGCAACGTGTTCAAACGTCACGTTGCCTAGTTATTATTTTGTAGACTGGTGCCGCTCACACAGAAATATCTTACTGTCCATCTGCGGCCCACTTTCTCATGGCCTTGGTGCGATTTTGGGAAGGCGAGGCACGCTGGAGACCGTTTGCAATGACAACGGTTCCAGCCTTGTTGGGGCCGACTCAGAAATGGAACAAAGGCTATGACTTACACGGTAGCGCTTGTTGACAGGATGGCGACCGAAGCAAAGGACTGATCAGTATCTCAGCCTTTTGAGCGCATATCGCCGGGGTTGAGCTTGGTAAAAAGTGAGTCAAAAAGTTAGGCGTGTACTGTCAGCCGTAACACAATTAATAAGTGAAAAGTAACTTTTCACCTGTAGTGGAAGTTGAGCGAATCGTCAGCGGGAGCTACTTCTGATTTTTATGAAAGCCCACGTAATACATGTGCTCCGTCCTGATGATTTACTCTCGTCGCGCTGAAACGTAGGATTACGGATGAGAGGGGAAACTATGTAAGCAGTTGTCTTGTGTGTTTTAAAGACGTCGCTGGCGAGAACATCAACCTGATTTACAGACTACCCTTAAGTAGTTGAAGTTATCTTGTGATCTTCAGGTAAGCAATGTAGTTTAACACTACAAAAAGGCCTGCATGGAAGGTTGGCATTACGGTTCAGTCGCCGAGGTACCTCTTAGTGATGACGGATACATACGTTAGATGACAGTAAGATTTTTAGATGGTACTGTGATACGGGCACCAGGTGACCTTGCCTTCTTGGAACGTTTGCCAGACAAAACCAGGTTACTATGGGCCAAACAATGGGTACGGATCTCCCCAGTGAACCGATCAGTAGCTGTTGTTCCTATTGTCATCCTGAGTTTGGAAAACCAGCCTGTTTTCGGATTTCAGCGTTGACTTTATTGTGGTCTGCTGCGCTATTTCCGAGATTGCTGAGTCTTGCTTGATCAGTGTTTAGAGGTCACCCTTTGTCTTACCACCTTCCTCAAGTAAACCGGATTGATCATCTTTATCCCCACCTCAGTTGGTACTAACGTTTTCCTCAATCTTATTCAGTCTGGGCCCTGCGAATCTCCAAATTTCGGAAGTGAACACTTCCCTTCCTCATTTCTCCCGCAGTCACCTATTAGTCCATTCATTACTAGATACCCGGACGGTCGTTTTGCTCCGATCCAACCAATGACTACTTGTTTGAATGGGGTGAATTCCGTTTTATCGTCCCCCATTGTTGAGGGGAGCCTAGTTGTCAAATTTGCTGTTCAGGCACATTAGTTGTTCAACTTGTGAGGAAGTTTAAGTTAGAGGTGGGGGATTTGAACTCCGGAGATATTTGTTCAGGTAGTACCGTCTTAACTCCAGTTTCCATGAGCGCCTTTATGTTAATCTTTTCGAAGATAAATTATCTTCTCTACCGTTGGATATGCGGAGGGACATTTACTGGATCATCAGATTACGCGTAACTCGGTGTGAACTTGAATCGTTAACGAACGACTGCAACACCCCCTACAGTTTGTAGGTAGATCCACAGGTTTCTAACCGGAAGTCTCGTACGGTTAGAGTGCGAGGAGTACTGCCTGCTGAAGGTTCTCCTTCAAGTGGCGTAGCACAAGGTTAAACCTTCGCCTCTTTGCTCTTCCTAGTACGTATAAATGACTTGATAAACGACCTAGTTAGTCCGAGATAACTTTGTGCAGATGACATAAAACCTACTGGAAGTATATAGGACTTGGACGCTCTTTTGACGGATATTCTGAAACTCTGCGAATGGAAATTAGAGATTCACCGGTGAATGTCCTACAAAATCATATCCCCTCTAACTTTCTCTATTCGGTCTCCAAATATATGACGGATGCACATGAAGAGGCAATATAAATAACAACTAAACAACAAACGAAAGACTTGGAGGTTCAGATCACTAGTACGTTTAATCTGTCTGTCCAGTATGTCGCGGATACGATAAAATCGCGGCGGGCGTTATATCACAGGAAGCCTGCCATCTCTAACCTATGTCCAGCAATGTTCATTCCACTCTCTCTAGACTTAGCCCGTCCTCACTCAAAATATTGTGCTTAATCTTACTCACCGTGTCACAAAACATATAGCTGTCCTGAAAATTGAAAAACTCGCCAGACGCGTGGTATGAGGTATGAAGTGTCTAAGCCACCAAGGCTGGATACGATCGTTTGACTTATTTTTACTCGAACAACACAGGTTAAGAGGGGACCTTATTGAAGTGTACAAAATTATCTATCACGCTGAAACAAACAGTCCAGCCTGTTTGTTTTTGATGCAAAAGGACCGTGACTTGAAGAGTGGTAGATTAGCAATCGACAAAACAAGGTCAAGACCGGCTGTTTGGTTCGATTTCTTCGTCAACCGGGTAGTCAATCCGTCGAATAAATTGTCCACAAAGGTTGATGGGGCATGGGGGGTAAATACATCCAGCAGGGTTGATATATATTTTGTAACGACCTTCTTTCTAATTTGTACTAATTGAACAGCGACTTTAATTTTTTCCTTCAGAGCAACTGGAACTTTTTTGGTCCCTCCTTTTATTATCCCCACCTCAAGACCACCAGGTAAACGAACTGCACTGACAGAAAACGCGGTCTAGTTAATCTCCGGATCACGCCGTTCAAGCATCAGGATGTCAACAGGACTAAACCTTCATCGAAATCTAAATTTGAAATTGAAATTAAAATGGGGCCGGTTGCGGAATTTAAAATCATCGTTTGCGAGAGAGCTTTCGCCCGGTGGAAGCAGATTCTGTACCGCGCTGACCTCTGGTAACGATTGTGTACAGCTGGCATTGATTTCAATCCGTATAGTACTTCCAGCACGCGTTGCTAGAATTTATGCTTCTCTTGACAGCATTTCCTACACAGCCACTTTTGTTAGACGCCATCGAGTTGTTGCAACTCAATCGGGCTTGAAAAGTGAGGTACTCAGTGGCGCGCACACCCTACGTGCCGAAACAAAACTCTGGTTATTTCCGTGCTCTGCGGACGCGAATATTGCAGCTGACATGGCGCACAAAGGATCTGTAAACTGGGCCAATGCCTACGATGCAAGATATAGGTGGAAGCTGACGTCACTGTTAAAAAATGAGTTCGGAGACATTAATCAAAAAGAGTTGAGTACACTTTTTCAAACTAAATTTAGTGACCCAGGATAACTCACTTAGTAACACGCAAGTTGTAATTTCAACCACGCTGATGCGAAAAACTGAATCGACAGAGTTACCTTCCAAATGCACAAAACTTCAGGAAAAGCGATCGAAATGACTGTAGTCCGGATGATATTGAAAAATTACAATGGAGGTGCTCTGTAGCCTCCATGTAAATTATGCAATTACTCAAATTATTCTTCAGAGAAAGACCTTCAAAATAAAGCAGACCAAAGGGGGTTCTCAAGCAGCCACAGTCAACGACAACTGAGCTCATCAGAGCAGCCGGGTGCACATAAAAGTGGAAACGTTTCAAAGAATATTGAGCAACAGGGTTTTTTAAATGGCCAGTGATGGCTGTAAAGAAAGAAGAAAACAGAAACTTCATGCGTTCAGCCAGGTCATAAAATTCGTTGACTGTTTACTGCACAGAACGGAAGACAAAATGGGGGCAAATTCGCAAGCAAGTTCTCGAAAATAAGTCAAACATACCTCAACGAATTCAACGTTTTGCATCACACCAAACATAGGGCACCCAACATGGTAAGCGAACTCCAACAAAGCAAGCAGTATTGACGTATTTCTGTGTCGGAAGCACGATTAGTAACGGAAGAAAAAGCAATGAACGGTAGTAGCTTTGTGCATTTAGGGTCCTGAATGGCTAGGGATTTTTCATCGCACTGAATAAATAGACTATAGCATGCGCTATCCTGAATTGTGATTTTCACGAAATTTTATATGATGTGGAATATCTCGAAACCCCGCACCTTTGGCAGTTTAATGACTGGGCTAACTTTGGAGAATTCCATCAACAGAAAGGTAAGCTGGCCACCGTAGATGCTTGTGTTTGTTTAGCTGACGGTTATTTCAAAGTTCAGCTTTCGTTATAGGTTCTGGAGGTCTTCTAACACCTTAATGGAACGACAGCTCTAAGTCAGATAAAGCTTCAAAAGGAACTATTAATGGTATGATCCTGTGAGTTAACGGATTTGTGGAGCTACGTTCAGCCCACTCACAAGGTCTGTCTATATGTTGGATCTGGATTATTTGCGTCCGTCTTGCAACCAGCGTCTGGTAAATCCGCAGCACTCTGAGCAATCAACTCCAAAGAAAAAAACACGACTGTACAGGCGAGTTTTACGTCAGCAAAGTGTTGGAGTGCAGAAAGCAATGAATTAAAGGGCAGAAAGTAGCAATAAACCGCGATATTGTCTCTCCCAAGGTTACAAATCACGTGAAAACAGCCGGGTACGTGTCAGGTGAAATGAAAGCATTGGAGCATAAGTAAACCTAGATGATCTTATAAGCAATCGTTCAGCATCAGGAAGAACGAACTGAGTGCGCCAAAACGGGGATCCAAGAGTGAACACCAATAAATTTCAGTGGCTTATCAAAGTCAGTATTTGTCGAAGGAATAATTCGTTGCTCACGATTTCATTGGTCAGACCGTTCATCATTCACAGTGGTATATGCATGCCCTTTCTCGTAATATGGGTCGAAAAATCTCTCTGACGAAACTGGCCAAGTCTACTACTCGGTAGTTTTCGACAACTGATCGATTACCATTATCGAGGATGGGAGTTAGTGCGGCTTCCTTCCAGTCCCTCACAACTACCCCTGCTTTCAAAGTGAGGTTAAACATATGAGCAAAAGGTAACGCCAATAGTTTCACCAGAGGTTCTAAGCTGGTAGGGTAAATGTGGTCTGTTCCTGCAGACTTTGTGCCATTTAGTTGGGATGTCGTTAGCTCAAATTCGCGCAGAATAATACCTTCATCCACCATGACCGTGCCCATGGGGTTAGAGCGAAGCTCAGGTACGCCACCACCTGAGCGATAAACATTGCAACTGTGCCGTAAATGTGTCCGCCATGCTCATGTCTGTTGACATTATCTCTCCACTTTAGGTCAGTGTGGTCCCAAGTTCTCTTCTCATAGAGAACCTGGACCAAGTGCAGTCGTGAAACCTCTTGGAGTTCTGTTTAATATCACGTGTTAGTTGGGCTGATACACCAGATGAGTATTCCCTACTACCCCACTTACTTCGTTTCCAGCTCATTTTTATTTCTTGAGGCTTTCAAACCCCTATTGCCGAGTATATGATTTCCAAGCCATGTAGTTACACTGGGAGGTTCTCTTGACTCTGTAGGGAAACCCATGGTTTTCGACCACCTGCCCCGCTAGTTTTGGAAGGACTATTTGTTGTAAACCCTCGGATGGATACGATGGTTCGTCTTCGGTATAATGACGCGCTTGGCAAAGATCGAATTCTCCTTCTTGTAATGATTAACACGGAAAATCTCGGTCCTGAAACTGGCGGGACTGTCTCCGTAACTGCCTCCAAGACAAACCAAAAGACGAGTGTAAAAAGCGGCTCTGATCGCTCCAAAAGTTCATACGACGAAGAGAAAATTACAGGGTATTTATATGGGACACAGCGACCTACAAGCATTCTCCAATCAGAAAGCGGAGGGGCAATTACCTAAACTAATAATTAAAGTCGCCAATCCACCAGCGAGCACGGTAGGGTAGAGGTCGGACAGGCCAGACTAGCCGAGGTTGCCGCTCGATTGTTCTTGACAGATCCGCAGATTTTGATTGAAACGATGCGGTTTTTGAAGAAATAGTGGACCCCCAAGCACTTTCCCACCTGTAAGCGCCCGGAGGTTTTTCAGCATGGTTTGCTCACGAACTGTGTACGTCCTCTATGAAACCGGTGTATTTCGGGTCATTGTGTCGGCTCTCATCGTCAGTTATGTATGGCCAATACGGCAGAAATGTCGCACTTGTTGTACCGGTTTTACTCAGCGAAAATTCTCGATGAGAAATGAATCATTATGTGATCATTTTTTCAGCGGTACAACAAATGAGCTGGTCGTAATGTCGCTGCTGTGGCGAGTCAGTGTTAATTACCGCGTTGAGCCTATCTGATCAAGTTTAAATCTTGTGGCATGGCCAAACAGCCGGTGGCGAAAACCCTTACCACTACCATATCCCGACAGCCAATTGACTTGTGAGAGAATTAATATCTCCCAGAACAAACAGAAGGTAAGCTGATTGGCAAGCCGTCTGGAGTGACTTTAGCAATGCTTCGTCGTCCTCTGGCATCCGGACTTCGATACCCCCCAAAGACCATTGATGGGGGCTGACAGGACAAGATGTTTTCTTTCGACCATGTAAAGTCTCAGGTAACACATTCAAACAAACAAAAAGTGCTTAATCGGCGTGGGGAACCTTTTGACTGGGCACATTAAGCTGAACGAGCTGAGGTCGCCTAATGAGTGTGGATGGAAGCCTGCATTTACCTTGGTTCACGTAATAAGACGTTTTGGTTGCGTTAATCAGAGACTTCTCTAGCTTTTTATTCGACTGCCCTTGTTTAGCCAAGGGTAGATGGGGATTGCTACGACCAGCAACACTATCTTCCACAATCTGTTCGAGCCCGACCCCAGCCACACTCGTGCACTGAGAAACTAATTTTGCGTGCTCGGCAAACATTGATGGTGTTCCCATCAGCGGAAACGATCTGTTCTCCTTACCATCCGGAGCAATAAAGCGGCGGGTTAAGCTATATTTGAATGAACTTTGTAGCCCATCTTCTTGACAATCACCATGAAGTTTCTAACACAAACCGATAAATATCGAAACCCGTCAGGAGAGTTCTGAACCTGTCGAGACTACCTCAATAGTTTATCCGCCCAAAATCACACAATATCACATGATTACCTACAGCGTTTATGTATTACCCAGCTCACTACCAAGCAAACCAACAGCGGTGGCAAGATTATACATTAATAAAGGACATCGCAAGTCATTTACTGACAAAAATATAGGAAGTAAGGCTTTGATTGATGGCAAGGTATCTTTGGCTCCTGTATTATACTCAACTGTAACGTTCTAATCCAATGTGGTGCTCAAAATTAGAATGCTTGAACGGATTACGGGTGAAACAAGTCGACTGGACCTTTGATAAGTCGACGAAATTTATCAAGTGCACCATGGCCGCAACTATGAACCGCCATTTTGGCACTACAGTGTTGCAGAGTGTAGAACAAACTCATTTACGGCAGTTTATCACATATTACCTGTCGAATCGTTTACAAAGATTTAGGATAATCCAAACAGTAACGAACAGCCAACTGTTCGAATAAATCTGCTTCAGACTATTGGGTTGGCAAGACGGACTTTGAGGTCCCAGAAAAGATCATAAAGGGCGATTGAAGTGATTGAAATTTGTACGATATCACTGACGTCAGTGGAAATGGAGACACCTTCTTAAGTGGAGTGTGAACTAAGCGGATATATTCGAATAATCCGGCAGAAAATACATTCAGAATGTTGCAGCCAGAAAAAACTTCACGTGATGGCCACCAGCCAGCGGGCGGTGAGTTCATTCAAACAACATGTTATAAACGGAGATGAAAACGTGTTAAAAATGAATGATAACTGCAGAAAAAATGGAACGCATACGTTTGTTTTATGCGGTCGAAGGATGAAATTTGTACTTACCTTTCGTGCCAAGAAATAGGTGGCAAAATAAAAAATTGTTCAACGCTCCGTGCATGTGTGCATGTTTTACTGGGTCTTTGGCTTACGCTTGTTTCTGTTGCCTTCTTTCACAGGACTATCGTTGGAACCTTTACTTCCGAAGAACGTTGTCCTCCGGTGTCTACACGTTGCTCAAAGTTGGTTCACGAGCGTAGCGGGTACACGAAGCCAGAACGTATTGTTTGCCTGTTGAACTCATGATCGACTTTCTGTAGACAAAGCGAACATGCTTTAACACGCTGAACTCTGGACATGGTACTAACATAGAACAGCGAAGGCACCACAACCGCAAAGAAATCTGACACAGATTAATATATATCCTCGCGAACTACTGTAACTTGACCACTGTCAGACTGTGGCGCTGCCCCAGCTCGTAGTGTTGACCGAACCCAAATGACCGATTGAAAACGATGCGATAAACAAAATAAGAGGCATATTGCTGCTATACGAACTCGACATACGAGCGAGTAGGCGATAAATTGAAAGATGGTACAGTGGTAAACGAACGCGTGGTGTGGGTTTTACGTACGAGTGCACGAGGCACCCGTCAGTAATCCTACACGTCCTAACAGATGTATAAGCGCATACGAAACTTCGCAGCAAAAGTGATACACATAACAACTAAAACTGTAACATGACAAATTAATATGATCTCCACGAGTTTCCAACTGAGCCATGTAACTTTAAACTCTGATGTTCAATCTGGCTGCTTCTGCCAGCACCATATTCTGCAGTGAAACCCCGTTTATTTTACACTCCACGGCTTGATGATTCTCTTTTCACTCAAGAGTAAGGAAAGCTGACGAGGCAATAACTTCTGTCACAATATTGAACTCATCACCTGAGGAACTAGAGCGAGTACCGCCGCCATCAGATTGTGGGACTTACTTCTCCTCTGATGTACCATTCGGGGCCATTGAGCGGTAGAGCATTATTAACGGAATTAACCGAGGCACTGGGGACCGAAATTGAAGTTCCGGCACAGACATGATTAGCCCCTTTTCACTACAGCCTTCTTCCAGTAGCGGGTAGAATCGGAGAACCAACCTTATCTAGAACTTAGTTGTCGCCAGTCTTCTGCACGTTATTTGAAGACAGTTTGGTCGTAATGCCCTGTCTTCTAACTACAGCTCTTGGAATAGTCGTTCAAGACCCATTTTTGGATGGTCTTCTGAAAGACTGCGTTGGTAGCGAAGTTCAGCGAATTACTTGACACCCACAGTCATTGAGTGGCTTCAGTCCTCTATTCAGTTTGATGATTTCTGGCTCCGGATATCGACGTATGACGAAAACAAATTTATAATGAGAATTACAGGACCCACGTCCTCAAAAAACACATCTGGCGACGGCGCTGTTCTCAAAACTGTATAAGCCTCAGAAGAGTTCAGCGGTTTCCGCGTCTACTTATCATGGGTGACTTGAATTTACTGGAAACAAGCTGGCCATTAATGTTCAGACGTTGGCACAGCATGCCGGCAACCGGATGCAGCATATTTCCTGCCAGACCCCTTCTGTGTTCGAGCTAACCACCACAACTAACAGATGCATAGCGGACACAGTGATAAGCAAACCGCCACTTGGGCACAGTGGTCAAGCGGTACCGATTACTGCCCATAAAGCACGTCGACCCTAGCAAGAGCTGGTAAGAAGTCGGATCCGAGTAGGCGTGCAACAAAATCCAGAGCCGGTCCGACTCTGGCCAGAGTCGTTTCGGAATGGGCCAGTGTTGGTTTCTAGTTCGCCAGAGTAGGATCCGAGTAGACCAATCACGTTAACGGCACCTTCCTTGCATTCCTGGATATCCGCTTCAACAACTGAAGTAGTTCGAATCTTACGTCATCTAAAGCTCACGAACTTCTGACACTAGTCCGTAAGTTTCACCGAGCTGAAATGTGAAGTCATAACACGAATAAACAAGACTTGTAACAGACCTGGCTTCACTAAATCAAAAATTAACTTCATGTTAAAACACACTAAATGATCTTCCTTAATCTAAGGATTCTCAACCTTTCGCGATTAGCTTATGAATAGCGGCGGTTTGATCTCCCACCTTCCTTCTCTTTGTCTCCGTGGAGTCACCTCACAAGGAGCGAGCGGCTTCAGTAACCTGATAAGCAGATTCAGATAAGCGGCCGCGAGGTACTTCGCGTTAATGGAGAATGATCTCACTGCGTCGGTATTAACTACAACGATTTAATGACATTTTGCCCACGGAACTCACATGAACCGTGCGGATCGCGTTCTGTCTCAGCAGGTGGGATTAGACACATGTCCTTCACCAGCTGATTATCTTCGTTGTATTAAATTTGAAATAAACATAACGAAATAAAGGACCACCAGGTTTCTATAATGAAATAATTTCATTCTGCAACATGGCAGGGATAGCAATGGAGGAAACGTCAGGTCGTAGACGTTCCTGGCGTATTGGACAATATGCAGTGGTACGACAGTACAACGTCCCACCGGAACTCATGGTGCATCAAAGTTTACTAACCAGCTGGCTTCAGGGAGTATGAAGATCGAAAAATCGAACATCCATGTGAAAAGTAGTTTCCAGGTCGTTGTTCAGCATGTCTTCATTGAATGGTAAAAGTAGGTTATGTCACGTGTACATTCAAAGTGACATGAAACATCATTATCCGTGAAACATCACAAGAAACAACAATGTGAAACGCGACCAAACAAGAGGCACGTGACAAACAAATGACCCAGAGCTATCGAGCCAGCCTAGATGAACACAATTTCTACTCAAATGACAACTGTCTATTCCGTAGTCAGATATCTATCTATCGCGGTGAGAAATATCACTGTTAAATTATTTGTAATCATCATTCAACCACAAAATTGGCCCCAAGACAACGTGCCATTCACCGAAGCTTCTCACTTTTGGTTGGTCAGTAAAATAGAGAAGGCAGGTCAACAAGACCGCGGTCCTACTTGTTGCTATTTCCAACAACCAGAAAGAAATTCCAAATTTCAAAGCTTCAACCGAACTGACTCTGACAGCCTGAAAAGCTATCTTGGTCAACTCCATCTTGCTGGTATCCTGCGTTCCTGAACTACTGACGACTTAATACGCCGACAAGTTACTCGCACCACACGAAGTGTGTATGCAGTTTTCTCGCTCTCATGTGCCTCGTAGACTACGTCACCCGTTTGGTGACCGATTCCACTCATCGGCAAGACATCGCCACACTCTCTCCCAGCTGTTCGAAATGAGTCTGAGCGAACAAAACTGGATCTGGTTCGTAATACCAACCCGTGTGCGAAAATGAAAATAAACGGTCCAAGCGCTGACATCATCTCTTATGAGTGATCCTTGTAGCTAGACTGTAAAGAATATTCGCGAAAGTAGTGTGACACGGGAGAGTTGTTCACTTTGGACACACAACAAAAGTGAAAACTTAACCAGTCGAGCAAGAAAAGGTGGGCACGGCAAGAAAATCGCCAAATGTATGCAGTGAATTGTAACTGTTGCAGATATTTGTTAAGGTAACTACAAATTCAGAAACGAAAAGGCAATGATGAGAGCGCAGGTAAACAAAATTTTTCTATTTGAATAGGCACGTCGACTTAGAAAAAATAGAACTTTAATGGTTACAGTGTTTATATAGACAGGGAGAAATCATTAGTAACTCGGTAATCGCCAAGCAATTTGTTGGTGATACTGGGTGATCTACAGTGTTGTTCCGCCAACCTGGCATCCTACTATACCTTGGCAAAATTTCCGGCAACAAGTCCTTACAGCTGAGCTCTCCGTACCAAATTTTGGAGACAGCTCTAGGTTTGAGCTAAGTACATTTCCGATTACTATTACGTATTCCCAACTCACAGAAAGGATGTGATTCCTGGTCAGTTGACATGAACTATGAGTCCAAATTGGGTCTATAAAATGATGCCCAAACAACGACAAGCAGTCTGGTAGAACGCTTCTTGAAGATGCTCGGACGGTCACCCCGAACTGGCATCCCGTCGCTGCATGAAAAGAAGTCAGAGCCCAATCAGACATGAACTGAAGATTTGCGGCGTCCAAACAGAACGTTTGCTGGAAAACATATCTTGTAGATGGTTGAAAATTTCAAGTTAAGGCTGCAGCAGAAATCTTACGCTCCCCATAAACGCATGACCGATTCCGAGGTGTTGACCAACATCTAGCCGACGGTTGGCCACACCGTAGGCGAATCAGAAGAGACTAACAACTGGTAATAACCACGCTCTTTGTGGTATTTAAACGAATTGTTAAAAAGTTTTAAAACGCGATATCATTTTCATGATTTTTGACCCCAATGCATTCACGACTACCACCATTTTGTGCACGTTTGTCTCAATCTGTGCCTCCAATAAACGCACGTTAACAGTTTCACTTGTTTCGTGCGCGGTGAGTACGGCTGTGTTGCATCGCTTGCGGTCTGTGGTCACTCACAGTTTCGTTGAATGCCTTGTAAATGTGTTAAATTTATTTCATTATATCAGTTTCCGTGTTCCATCATTATTAAAGGTTGTTCAGTTACATAAATTACATGTGATTAGCTAGAAACTCGTATTTTACAAGAAGTGGAAGTTGCACAGTTTCAATGGAATTTCCTACATCATTCCGGACGCATTCATTAACGAATCTCTCATTTTTTGAAGCAACTGTAAATTATATATCAGACTGCCCGAATACGTTACTGTTGTATCCTGCTTACTAGCTGAGATATTCCACTTCTAATGCGTGTTAAAACCTTTCAGCGATTTCAGCGATTTGTTCACGAGTTCGAAGTTGGAAGCCCAAGTGACCCGACTCCAGTCGGTTTGTCCATTTCGATGTCAGCGGTTTTCTGTTGACACGAAAGGCAGTCATTGAAAATAGGGTGTAGCACCGCTCTAGCGGCTTACAGGAAATACTGAGAACAAAGTAAAATACTAATCTAGCGAAGCAAAATAAAGTACTAATCCAGCAAATTCTTAAGTAAGTGAGAATCTACTAACACTTTGAAGCGGTCCCTAGAAGAGCAGCTAACAACCCCCAATGGAAGGTCGTTCCAGTGATCGATAACTCTGTAAGAGAAGAACTGTTGCCTGAAGAAGGTCCGGGGTCGAAGCTTATAGGGCTTCTTGTCGTGACCCCTTCGAGTGTTATGACTGCCGGGTTGAAGAAATGGTGCACGAGCCCTGTGCGGAAGAAAAAGTACGTAAGGATTAAGTCGCCGTGGAGTCTTCGAAATTCAAGTGAATAAAGATCAAGAATTTCAAGACGAGACTAGTAAAATAAATGCGGTAAGCCAATGACCATTTTGGTAGCTACTCGCTGGACACGTTCGATGGTGAATAAGTCCTTCTTCAAGCCGGTGCACACGACTTCATTTGTGTACTCAAGCAATGGTCTAATATGGACCGTGTAGGGCGACTGAAAAGCATGCCTGTCTATTTGAGGAAAGGCTCTTTTTAACATCCCAAGGGTCCCAAATCCCCTTCTGGCAGCCATATGGTGGTGATAGGAGAGGGATAAGCTAATCGACAACCAAATCCCTAGGTCTTTTTAAAGGTTCCCGTTCGTGATATCCGTTATACTTTTTGCACTATGTATCATGAATAGGTTCCCCGAGTCCCATCCAAGCGACATACGTGCAAACTCACTGTCGTTTAGAGGGGGACTCTAGTCTTCTGATCAGCCCTTAATACGGTCGAGATCAATCTGCAATGTGCCGGGATCAAAGGCATTCCAGACTTTTAAATCATCCGCATAAAGGAAGGTATTACTAGAAATAAGGTCGGTAAGGTCATTAATGTATATTAGAAACAACAGCGGACCCAGCACGGATCCTTGAGGAACTCCAGTGGAGCTCGGAGAAGGAGAAGAAAGGTGTGATCTGATTTTTACCCTAAAAGTTCTGTTGTCAAGAAAAGATGTAGTCTGGCGGAGAGCCTCTCTTTGGATCCCACGGGCTTCTAGCTTATGTACAAGTGAACCGTGTGGGACACGATGGAATGCCTTGGCGAAATCGCAAAATATGACATCCGAGATATGGCCATTGTCTTCGGGGTCTGTCGGACTATCCATGAAGATAAGCATATTGGTTATGCATGACCAATCTGGAAGAAAGCCATGCTGGGAAGAAGAGAAGAGATTATTCGTGAAGAAATGCTTAGGGATGGCGCGTTTTAATAGGCGCTTCATTATCCTGCATGGGATGCTGGTGAGGCCGATCGGCCGACAACACGCAGGGAAATGATGATCTCCAGCCTTAAATATAGGTGTAACAATGGCCTCTTTCCATGCCTCCGGAAGAGTGCTGGTCCGAAGCGTCCGTTTGAGCAGACTATGTTGGGGCAACGCCAAACCAGGATCCGCTTCTTTCAGAATCCGAGGATAAATCCTTTCTGGTCCCATTGCCCTTTAAGGGTTGATCTTAAGCAAGAGATCCTGAATGTCTAGCGCAGAGAATTCAGCTGTTAGGAGTGGACAGTGAAAATTTCTCCTCGGGATAGTCGGATGCCAGGTTGCCGGAACCACATTGAAGATTGCTAAATAGTACCCTCCGAAAATCTCAGCAACCACCTGAGGGTTGGAGGAGGTTTCCCTGTCGGGAAGCCGCAGAGAAAGCGCTGAGAGCTTCGTTTTTCTCTGTCGGCGCGTACATTCGGAGAGAAAATGTTTATTTTCTCGAGCTACCAGTAGGATTTTCGTTTGCGTCTTTTTGGTATGTTGACGGATTTCCCGACTGAATCTATTTAAAACAGAGCAAAAGGCCACTTGGTCCTCCCGCTTGACCGTTAGCTTTTGCTTAGAGAATAGACGAGAACGCAAGTCAAGAAGACGTGGAAGTGGTGAGCGAGCTGAGGACTTCCACAGTTTGCGAGGAAAAAATGCCTCATCAACTTCGTGAATGGCATCTTTAAAGGAAAAATAGTTGGTGTTCACTGAGTCAGACATGAGTTTGAGCGTACTTAAGAATGTCTCCAGTGCACCAAAGTCAGCTTCTAGGAAGTTTCTGAATGAAGTCCGCTCAGGCATTTTGGAGCCATTCACAAATAAAATCGAAAGCAAGTGACGTGTGGTCACTACATCCCGGGCGTGGGCTGATGACCACTCTGTCTACCAGATTAGCTTCAATCGTAGTAACAAGATCAAGCAATGAGGGGGTCTGTCCTGGACGGTACCGTGTAGATAGCTCGACATGTTGTGTCCAGGCTTTTTCATGGATCAGCATTGCTAGGGATTTCGAAAATCCAGGAGGAGCAGCTACATAGTTGAGTTTGGGTGTGTTGAAGTCACCCATAATGAGGAGATGGGAGAAACGCTGTGTAGACGGGATATTGTCTAGGCTGGCAAGGATGGCCTCGTCATCAGATACGCCGCACGACGACGATCGGCAAATAACACCGACAAGGAGCGTGTCACGACTACGAGGCCGGAGTTTAAATCACAGTCCGTCGCACTTCTCTGGGAAGGTAAATTCCTCTATGAGAGTTTGTACTGCAAGATTTCGGCTTAGAAAAACAGCACAGCCTCTCATACGTCCACGGGAGGAATCTTTTCGGTACAGTGGACATCCAAGAACACGCAGTTTGTTATCACTAATATCTGTGGAAAGCCAGGTTTCTGTTAAAGCAAGAATATGTAGACAAGAATCCTGCATCAGCTGTCTGGTTCCAGCTAGTTTGTTTAAGAGGCTCAGACAGTTAGTGTACACGCACCTGAGGGCTACCTCCTCATTTGATCGGGTAAAAAAAGAAAGTGAAGAGCACGAGGAACAGCTTGAGAAAGCAGTCCTAGTAGTGAGGGGGAGTGCGTGGATGGTTTCAGAGTTTCCCTAGTCCTCTTGGTGGGTTGCGGCCGTTTCTTCACCGCTTGAGCATATGTGAGCGTTTCTATGGGACGCTTCTTCCTTTTCTGGTTGCTCAGGGTTGGTGGCTTGTGGACCTCCCTCACTTTTTGAAGTATCGGAGGGTGGTTTGCAATTTTGTCCCTCCGAAAATTTGGGTGAGGTTTTTGGTTAGAAGAGAACCTAGGAAGAAATGACCGTGACACGGAAGAGGGAATTGCGGCTGGAATGAGCCAAATATGAGCCTTTCTAGAAACTGGAGTCGACCCAAGGAGATTTACTGGGTTGTACAGCTTAGGAACAAAGTGTTTGGATAAAACCTTTTGGAGGTCTCATGGATGGGGTTTTAGAGCAAAACTGCTGTTCCGTGGCCTCTTTGGGAGCTATTGCATCCGACCCATGCGGCCCCAGAAATGATTGGTCAACCAAGGGGATGGAGGCGGCCGTCTTTGGTGTGAGTGTGGTCGTATGGGTGGATGCAGTCAGGGGCGCTGGTCCCTTCGTAAGATTAGGACTAAGGACCCTCACGTTGGCTTGAAGTTTGGGGTCAGCGTTAATGCGTGACCTTGTTCTATCGAGCTGAGGGCGTTTCTGCCGCTCCTATAGTGAGCGATTCAGTGAGACACCTTTTAAATTCGTGTGACTTTTATTTAACTGAACTGCCTTGTCCAGTACTTCCCCTGTGCTGGTCTTCGCGGGTAACGTCACAAGAAGTCCAAGTGACTTTTTAGTAACTTTTGAGCAAAGTCTTCTGGCAGAAACTGAGGTTGTGGATTATGGAGGGAATGCGGTGTTTAACACCGGTCTTGCTTGTCCACCTGGAGAGGGTGTGTTTAGAAATCGTCCCCACAAAACCGGCCTCCTCTCTCGAAGTGCCTTGTCCCTCAGCTTTGTCGCAGCTTCCTCAATTCGTGCTGCGGATAAGAGCAACCGCCACACCTAGAAGGGCGAGGGCAATATACTCGCTCAGTGAGTTCAATTCTGATCTCATGTCAGATAGAGTCGTCTGGGTTTCAACCAGAGGTTTTTTAACCGTGGCCATGTGCATTGTATTGACGTCTCCAGACTTCTTGGAACTACACATAAGCGAGTCATGTTTCTGCTCACTGGCGGTGGTGGGTAGCGGAGCGGATACAGCCCCGGATTAAATACAAACTTCACGAAAAAGGCAGTTCATGCGGATAAATGGCTTTTTTGACGAAGCCAGCAGGGTGGATTGGTCCTCCTTGAGGTCGGTGCACTTAACGTGGTACCAGTGTAGACACGTCTGGCACTGCATACCGTTTGAACAGCCTTGCGACAGCCGAAACAGCCGCAGACACTCGATATTTTCGAACAACCGATGCAGATGGATCTCGCGCTTTTCATTATGAAGAAAATCATGTGTTAGCGTTATATAAAACAAAACGGTAGGCAAACGGAACAAAGCGTAAAACTAGTAAGCAGTGGAACCAAACAGACTTTTGATCAGATAACAGTCGGCCAAATAGGTGCGTTAAACGGCACAATATAAAACGGATATAAGTACTCTTAAGCAGATACTTTAATGCGAAACGAAATGAGTGTGTTGTTCGCTAACGAATAACAGTAATCTTATGTAAATTTATGATGCATGAACACCAATAGGACAAAAATATGGATAGCCAATGACAGCGAGGAAAATTTGCACCAAATTTTGAGTTACCCGCGCTGTTGTTTCTTTTACAACTTCCAGGGCATGGAATGAATATTAAGCTTTTGCAACTACTGACGAAGAACAGGATTTTTTTTCATACGTGGTATTTTCTGTTAACTGCCTGCAATGTCTTCATTTTTATAAAAAAATTCGTTGATCTCAACGTTTTTTTCTCAATAATTCCAAAATTTGCAAATTTCGTTGCTCGATTTTTGAAAGCAGACGGTAGCTGTCGTCGTGGTTGGGTATATTTGGCTCTCAGGGAACACTAAAGCAACGGTCATTAAAAAAATTGAAGCTGCACCCTTGAACCTTCATCAAAGGACAGTTCCTTTTTTAATGGATTATCAACCACTGGAACGGCCACAGGTCTTAGGACGTTAGTATTTCTCCAGGGATTGTGTTGAAAGTTTGCCAACCTCCCGTTTGCTTAAAACATTTTTGGAGTGGTAATTTCATTCGGTTCTCGTTGTTTGCGGTACACTCCATAAGGGATGTTAAATCTTGTATTTACAGATTGTCTTTCATACCAAAAGACACCCCCTGAACGATGTAGCAGACAAGTTTGCTGAGTCCAGTAAATTCGGCCCTTTGTTCTGGAACGTGCATACTGATCGCTGAACCATCTGAAATATGCACGAAAATTTTGGATTTGTAGAATTCCAAGCTGAGTATTAACAGTAGTACTAACGTCTGGTTTGCTACTCACTTTATTCGCTCTTCTTGTTGATTAATTCGGTGATTTCAATGGACATTAACATTCAAGTGTTTTTGTTTGTCGGAAATTAAAGGGAAAACAAGAATACAGAACAGTGTCGTGATGCTAGTTCCCAGGTTCGTACGCCCAAGGTTTCCCCGGCCTTATGTTAATGCGGATCGGAAGTCGTCTGTGAGAAGACGATGAATCTGCAAACAAACTTTATTCATTGATTTAGTCACCTTCCACAAGCAGACTTCAGAGCAACAATCAAGGGCGCCAGGAAGTTGGACGTGAGAGAACCTTGAGCACAACCGCACGACCGCCGCCATAAAGGACGAATGTCGACGGAAACTCCAGAATTCAAACAAGCGTTAGACTTGTTGGGCGACGTTCCCAATTAGTAATAGCCAAAACATTATTATCTAAATGAATGTAGACTGCAGTAGTGAAGATAGCGCGGACCCACTATAAAGCCACGAGTAAAGCTACTCCAGTAAACTCACCGACTCCTCCCTGAGTCAGTCCGACTCTGGCACGAGTTGGCAAGGAGTCGGAGCCGAGTAGGCGTGCAACAAAATCCGGGGCCGGTCCGACTCTGGCCAGAGTCGGATCGGAGTGGGCCAGAGTGGGATCCGAGTGGGCCAATTACGTTAACGGCACCCTCCTTACATTCCTAGTTATTCGCTTTAACAACTGAAGTAGTTTGGAAAGTGTCATCTGAGGACTACGACTTACTGACACTAGTCCGTAGGTTTCATCGAATTCTCTTCCTAGCGATTGATCTTATCTGGCAACAGGGTGTCAAGCCAGTTTGACAGGATCATTTTTGTAGTCAAGCGTTTACTACGGATGACTTCAAACGATCTAACGCGGACCGATATGCAGATGGACAATGGACGCATCTTACAACTCTTCAAATTGCTCTTACGACGGACATACCACCGTAAACATCTTCTACGTGACCGCTGAACACGGAGAAATTAACAGCAAAACGAAAAGTACCCCAACAGAAAGAGTACATGTATATTTCATTAAAAATTTGCTAGAATCCAAGGAGTAAGGGCAATCAGGAACAATCCCCGTTAAAGTTAAAGGCATCCTCAAATCCAGCATACCGCACGCGAAATACGAATGGAACAAAATCTGAAAAAAAACATAAATTAGAGAACAACAGACTATGAATAAAAAACGGAGAAAAACATAAAAGCAATGCCGAAATTCTACAGAAAATATTTTCCGGGAGGAAATAAACCAAGAAGGGAACAGGTAACATGAATCAACAGAAATTGTAACAGACATGGTTTCATTACATCAAAAATCAACTTTATGTGAAACACGCATTATAGACCCCTACGTGGCACTTAAAGTTAGACTATGATTCTGACAAATGTCCACTTCACGTCAATGATTTCGCATTAAAAGTTGTCAACATGTGAAGTCAAAGTATGAGGTGCACTCTTACTTGGTAGACGTACCCCCAGTAGTGGCAATAGTTTCAGATATATTCGCGCCTCATTTTGATATAATCATTCGTGGCTATCCAATTCTACTTGGTCAACCTGGATAAAAGAAGGTGCATCATACGTATTTAACGGTGCTGTTGCATGGTGGTTTAACTGCAACAAACCTCAACTATGCATCCACGATGCACCGTACCTGTTCATGTTTTCTTCTGGCTTCCTCCTCCAGGCATTTTTTGCGTCTTCCAACTCAGGATTGCCCTTTTAATTAAGTGACCTTCGCAAATTTATAGGTTCTTACCTGTTTACGATTAGTTTCTGAGTGTCGGCGTTTTGATCTCCCACCGTCTCTGTCTTTGGCTCCTTGGAACCACCTCACGATGAAATATTTCACATTTCCCTCACTCTCTTGGGGATAGTTTAGATAAGATAAAACGGCATCAGTCAGAGTATTAGAACGAAAACGTATTACTTATAATTGCTTGGGGAATGTTAGTGTCCGTTCGTCCCCAGCGAGTTTATCTTCATCGCCAATGATTTGGCAAGCACATAGTTACGTATCTTTCGTGTGTACTCATCAACTGTGCGTCCCCGGTGAACGACTGCAAGGGTGCGGATCTACGAAAGAAAAGCACTAATCAATAACATCATCACGACCACCTGCACCTAGCAATGAACTGAAAGTAAAAGTTGATTGCTGACATTCATGGGAATAAAAGGCGTCAACACCACGTTTTCTCCTTGATTAACAAACTGAGGTTAGAAACATTCCACGAATCCAAAGTACTGGAAACTATCGTGTACACCACTTATGAAATCTTTGTAGACTTCTTCGTTATCCGTATGATTGTTCATTTTTAAGAAAATCTCCAAATCCCGCATTGGCAAGTGAGATTTGTCGTGGTTGTAGGAGACGGTTGGTTGCGATTGCGGTTCAGGGCTGCTGTTGATACAGGCCATCACATATAGTGGTACGATAATGCAGCCTTCGCCCGGAAATCAAGGTGCATCAAAAGTTTATTAACCAGATGGCTTCGGGGAGTATGAAGATCAAAAAATCAAACACCTATGTAAAAATTAGTCTTCACGTCAAGTTGTGGCATGTCTTCACTTAAAAATAAAAGTAGGTTATATCACACAAAAATTCAGAGTGACATGATATACTGTTATCTAAGATTATCCATAAAACATCACAAAAAACAACAGTGTGTAAACCAACCAAACCAAAGGCACGTGACAATCCAATTATGTAGAGCTGTCGAAGTAGCCTGGATAAACAAAATTCAAACTCAAGTGGTAGCCACCTATTCCACAGTCAGATATCTATCTATTGCAGTGAAAAATGTCATTCTTATAAGAATGGCATTATTTACATTAATATTACCTCCTGCGAGCGATTGCGATGCATGTTCACGTTCAAACACCGCGTTGGGTGGCGAACGTTGGCCAACGCCCACATTCTCCAAGGACTCCTGCACATTACGATGGAATTCGGTAAGTGAACGTTGAACATTCCGATAAATGGTGGATCGACTAGCGAACATTTCAGAAAACCACTAAAGGTTCAATTAATACGGCAGTCTTTTGCCTCAGCGTCATCATCATGGTGATCAGACATATTGACAAATCAGACAAACCTTAATCAGCGTGCTCAGGCAACAATTTGAACACAGCGCGTGAATAATTGAAGCGGTTAGACCTCGTCTAAACAACAACCACTTTATACGTACAACAATCGCTTCTTCAATTGTACAGCAATTCCCTCGTGTCACATGCTTCCAGTATTACATTAATAAGGATTATGGTACCGCCAAGAATATTGAATACATTTTCCAAAACAATCACGTTATTGGCCGAGAAATTCATCCCTAATGTTTCCCGAAACAACCCTAAATTATCCCTACATACTTCCCTCATTGGTTCTAGCAGGTAACCACGCTATTGGCCCATAAATTCATCCCTAATATTTCCCGAAACAACCCTAAATTACCCCTAAATAATTCCCTAATTGGTGCTAGCAAGGTAGGTTATTCGTAATCACTATTCAACCACAAAAGTAGTCCCAAGATAACGTGCCATTCACCATGGTTTCTCATCTTTGGTTGGTCAGTGGAGTAGAAAAGACAGGCCAACACCTGGCCCAGTCTTGGCCAACTCGGCAGAGCCTGCCACGTGTTTGCTGGGACGAAACTCACGCCAACACACTTATTTTGATATTTGTGGTTCTCGATAAATTTATATTCACAAGATAATGTGATCAGACACTGTGGTACAGGTAAAGCAACTCTCGCCTCGCAGGGAGTTTAGGATTTTGGGGACGTCAAAGGCGATTTCACCACAACAGTCAAAACATTGTGTAGGTTTGATGTCTTATGGAGTACAATCTTGCACTCCCTCACACCAATAGTCTGTCCGACTGGCAGTTTCCACGATCAGTATTCCCCATTTTTAGGCTTACGCAGCTCGGGAGTCGTAGTGTAGTGGACTAGTGGGTATGCGCTAGACCCTCGTCCACTAATAATTTAATACTCATTCCCTGAAGAGCAATCGTAACGTAGTCCCAACAGGCATCGAATTGGAAAACGCAGCGGGGTTTGGAAACAAACCGTATATTTCCAGCAATATTTGGAAATATGATAAGTAGTTAGTTCTAGCCTATTCTGGAACCAACGGCAGCAACCAAGAGGAAAAAGAAAAGAAGCTCGAGACGGCCAGAGCCCATTCGGCGGTGCTCAAACGCTCGCCAAGCGAAAAGTGCGTAGAACCTTCGAGTGCGTTGAACAATGTTCGAAAAGGTTCGGGTTGAACGACCTTAAATAATGGAATAATAGATGAGATGTTAAGAAAAGGGTAGGCGTTCGCTGCGTGCAATTAGTTGCACGACTAGGGGAAATGGCACTGAGTTCGCATCGGGCCTCCTGTTGCAGGCGTACACAGATTCATGCGCACAGAACAAACAAGCAGGGAAACACGGTTGTAGCCGTGATCCTTAGAGAAGCTACACGATCGCCGGGCACTACAGTAATGACAGGACGTGTGAGTCTGCAGACAAATTTCATCCGTTAGTTTGCCCACAGTACAAACAGGTAGACTTCAGCGTACGTGAGTTAGAGGACTAAGGACGCAAATTTGCACGCTAGCCGCCAGCGAAGACGACGAGGATTCCGGTCAAACTTGAAGATTCAAACAATCGGTGAAATGTTATCATCACTGATGACAACGAATGAAACATTAATATCTTGTGGGATGTAACTTACGACAACTGAAATGATGTTACCCTATTATGTAGCAACGAATGAATGATGTCAGTGGTTTGTAGTACATTTGCATTCAAAAAATGCTCTGAATGGGTTCAACAGAAATTGAAAAATAATCCTCATTACGAAGAGATTTTGGGGTTTTGGTGACGTCGAAGACGATCTTACTATTAATTGGAACTGCATGCTTGCCACATGTTTCTGCTGTAACACCATATGCCTGCTGTCTTAATGAAGTGGGAGTAAGAAAGATTGGATTCCCGGCCCTCGAATGTAGGACTTAACACTGTGTTTATGGTGTAAGAACGCCAATCCCAATATTTTGCGGAAGACGAACCTTATGTGACTCATTACATGGTCATCCCCATAAAGTTATTCACTTGCTGCTTGTGCATGTCACGCTGGTACCAATCTCAGCCGGCAGGGTTATTGAGAGTGTTTTTGTTCTCGTTGGTTAATATTATATTGATCCACTATTCCGTTCAGCTGACTGGATACTCAGCCCAACTCTGTCCCTCAGGTGCATGGTGCTTGTCATTGGCTATATTCTTGTGCACGCTCAGTATATACGTAATTATCTACTCGTTGTCATCTTTTAACCGTAATCCTGAGAAATTACAGCGCCTAGTTCCGCTTCCTATGGTGCACGCTACTGAGTATCACGTATGTGTGGCGTTTTCATTAGTTTGTACCTCATTCTACTAATCACGGGTAATCGTTGGATTTGACTGCAGTGTACATATTTGTGTGGCTTCATGAAGATTCGATGAAATACACTTATAAATAAACCCTACTAAGCGCTCGTGCTTGTTCTTCCAACAATGCTGGCGTGTGACCGTCTGCTAGAATACTTTATTGCTGGGATGTTTCTCAACTCCACTGTTTTACAATTTCAGGTACTTTCGGAATACTCCAAATACTCTCCGTTAACACTGGACGCCTCGTGAACATTATTTATCCCCGGCAAGTCCAGTCTTTGACTTCGCTGGTTAATTTCAATGAGTTCAATGGGTTGTAAACGGAAGTAGGAAGCTGGGGCTTTTGAGGTTTCCGTTTCTCGATGCGTAGAATCTCGAGGACCTCAGCAACAGCCCAAAATGGGGAAAAGAAGTGCAGTATCTGAACTAATGCAATAAATGTTCGTCAAGGCGGGCCTTGAGAATTGCTACAGAGCTGGAAGAAACAACATAGTCTGGTAAAGCATTCCAAGCTTCGCAAACGCGCAATGAGAAAAAGTTGTCTGCATTCAAGTCTGCTATGTTGAATCTCTAGTTTTAGGGGGTGGCCCCTCAGTGTCACGCTACTCCCCTTGTTGAACATCAGGCGGTAAGGATGTTCGGGGGACTGCATAATCAAAAAGGTTAATACAAAGTCACCTCGAAGTCGACGGTACTCTAAGGAGTACATGTTCAAAGATTTCAACCTTTCTTCATATGATTTAGTTTTCAGGCCCCGGACTGCCTTAGTGACTCGTCGTTGTACCGTCACCAGGAGTAACTTGTC
>LUCH01000028.1:242013-272131 GCA_013368495.1 Paragonimus heterotremus | reverse complement strand
AATAAGAACCGTCTGAAGCGGATTTCCGTCGCGGTTTTCATAGAACCGCGAATGTGCATAACTTTGCACTTACCAGCATTAAATTCGAGTCGGTTCACTCG
This sequence comes from Paragonimus heterotremus, assembly GCA_013368495.1. Taxonomy (NCBI): domain Eukaryota; kingdom Metazoa; phylum Platyhelminthes; class Trematoda; order Plagiorchiida; family Troglotrematidae; genus Paragonimus; species Paragonimus heterotremus. The sequence goes on along the minus strand of LUCH01000028.1, from coordinate 272,030 downwards.
AGACCAATTGAAAAGGATGTCAAGGTCTTTCTGTAGGATGACAGAATCATCGGTTGTGTTGACGGCTAGCCAAATTTTGATGTCGTCCGCAAACAATAGTAACGCAGTGATGATTGAGAGTGGGAGATCGTTGATGAATACCAAAAATAGCAGCGGGCCAAGAATTGAACCCTGGGGTACCCCACTGATGCTAGGCTTGCAGGTAGAGAAAACACCATAAACGCGCACTCTGTACAGACGGTTAGCAAGATACGACACAGTCCACTGGAGGCTTACTTTAGTTTGTTTTTCTACCACATACATCTCGTGTTGTTTGGACATATTGCACTATTAAGATCGAGTCAACCGATAATCCAAGTATATCCTCTTAAGACCCTTAACTCACAGTTTCCCTTGCACTTCTGAATGGCGAAAAGGACTACCGTTTCAAAACCACTTTATTTACAACTGTCATTCACCTGTTCATAAAAGTCCAGTGAAGATAACCACATTAACCTGAACACAACTGTAGATTTCAGACATGATATCCCATTACCTGCAAGAAGGTATCATCAATCCAGGCGAGGATTTGATTATAGGATATACATTTTTGGTTCACCTAAGTACGGTTACTGTAGGACATAAACAATCGGTAAATTGCGCCTAATGAATACGTGCTAACAACCTGCTGGTGCTCGTAACCATTGGCGTCATTCATATATATGCGTACTTGGATTATTTATTGTTGCTGAAACCATGATAAGTTGTGGGGCAAGCATTAACGAACCGATCAGTAGGGACTGACAACAGGTCACTGGGTTATGCCTGCCTTCATTCGGGATGATGAAGTTAGATAACCAACATGCTGATTGCAAAATATTCCTACGACAACCCAACATTTAGGTGACCAACTCCATTGACCACGATCCCAACTGAATACTTCGAGATGTTTGTTGAATCAGTTGATTATACAGCTGAGAGTTTGGTACTCCTTTGAGTGAACATATTTTGACACGCGCAGCTCTCAAAAGTTGGTGCCAATCACAATCACAAATCCTACTACTGAAGCAAAAGTTCTTTCCCTTCAATCGCTTAATTCACCTAGGCACTAATTTGAGTCATAGGGACAATTTTCGTAAAGCCTCTAAACAAAGCCGATCACAAAATTTCGTTTGAAAACCAACAAATAAAGATTTATTTTCCTGTTAATTGTGTGGGTTGTCTTTGGGTGGGACAGTAGCACGTCAAACTTGGAAAAGCTGAGTAGTAGCATGACGCAAAGGTTGACGTTTTACGTTCACACTGGGGAAGGAACTGTCACGTAATTGGTCACTCTGTCAAAAACGTCAGAACATCAGTAGTCTGAACAGCATTAAGCAGTTTAAGTCTATTGAAAAACAATACTTCCTTATAGAAAACCAACAGTGTTCACTTTAACGATTGTTTCCGGGCAACAGCCATTTTTTGACAAGCTACCTTTACAAACTACCGCTGTTGGCGATCTACCTGTTTACCAACATTGATAGCATCGAATAACACAATCCGTTCTTCATTCACCACAGCTTCGGCATCTTGAAATGATTCACAGGGGACTCTGACTGTTTGGCTGGATTTTACAATGTCAAAAAGTTTGCCAAAGACGGAGTTATTGGTCCTCGCAACTAACTGATCTCTTGAATTAGTTTTTAGTTATTCGCCGAAATTACACCTCACAGGTGGCGATAGAAGTTGAAGTAGAAATGTGCGCCCGTTCCAACATTCCTTCTTCCTCAAAGTATGAAATTTGTCTCTAAATCACTTCGAATTTCATAATATAAATGTGTTGAAGCAACGGAGGTTTCAAAGAATTGTATGGAGACGAAGCACGGGTAGCGGGAAACGCAAGGTTTATACCCAAAGCATAGAAAACCTCACCAGTAATAGTAAACAAATGCAATGTTTTGCTCTCCTTCTCTACAGCTTTACCCGCAATACGTTAAAGTTTGAACGTTCCGAGTAATCCCCGATGTTCTGTAAGCTTGACTGAATATTCGGATTCCCCGAAGTTCAAAATTTCATCAAAATTGTTACTAACCACAAAACTCGATGTAGTAACTTGAAATACGCAGTAGTAGTCACAAATGTACTTAGCTTATGTTCAGAGCTAGCGTCTACGTTGTAGGAATAACACAGTAAATGGCCAATGAAATTACAACGTGGTCAGGAATATGTACAACATAGTTACTTATCCAGTTAACCATTAATAACAAAATGTGCATTTGTGTTTTACAACCACTGAACGAGTCACATATTTATTATATTGAAGAATCATCGAAATTACTAAGCTGATTGACGAAAGTATTTGCAACGACAGCACATCTGTGGTAGACTAAACCGATAAAAAGCCTAAAGTACTTACAGTAAAGTAACGGAGTAGTTTTTATTTGGAGTACAACTTCCACCGTTGGCATTTACAATGCGAACAAAACGATAAACTGAATTAAAGTTAATAGTCAACCACATTGAACACAAGCACAGAAGAGACGGGAGGTGCGACTGAGAGTGTATGCTGTAAGCTCGAATTAGTGTGAACAGGTTGTGTACATTTGAGCCGAGCAAGAGACGAAGATTAAACATAGAAATTAATAAATATAGAAAGTTATTTAGATTATCCCATACATCTGTAACCGATATCCTTGTATCAACTAATGAGATGGTCATGTAGGAGGTTATGCCGAACGAGTCCACCAAATTAATGGTCCAATGTACATTTACCTGAGACAGTTAAGGGGCTTGCGAAGATGTTGGACGAGATCACAATTTTTGCCGTCAAGTAAAGTTTGGAGCACGAAGGCTTCCTGTAAAATTGGGCGAAACTGTTCAGTCAAGTCCCAGCAGCATTGCCAAAATCTTAGGCGAAAATTTCCTATTGTCGTTGAGCCCATCAGATTTTGGATCGTAGGAGTACACAAGCTTGTATAAACCAACATTTTACGTAGGTAGCGGTTGCATCGGAGACTACCGAAAAGTGAACGTGCGAGATAAGACGAGGGCCTATTGACCAACCTAAGGGATTGTTATACAGGAATAGCTGGGGAGACGACATCTCGAGCTGTTGAACGTGGTGCCAAGCTGAAAGTTTATTGCGCTAATGTCGCACACAAAGGGATAGGCAAGGGAAGAAACAAATGTGATCATATACAACAAACTGACGGCAGGCACACCCTCTCTTTGTCCCACACAAGGTGTGAAGTAGCACGTTTGGAGCACTTCTACACACTGTACAGCAGACAAACCCGAGATATCTCCAAGTCGTCACATCGGCACTGGCTAGATAATTAACGGCTGTCTCAAACCAATTCACGTCGACCATCCTCCTCGAAGGGACTGGTTTCTCGCGTCCAGAACAACGGATTCAATAAGGTGAACTCATTGTATCGTCAATGTTAAGTCAAATTTTATGCGGCCAGAACTGAAGCTAAATGGTCTGCTTTATTGAGACAGCCTTGAAGCAGCTCCAAATTGTTGTTCATTTTCAGGTCCAGAAATAACCACCTAAAAGTTTGACACCTTTGCTAACTTTTAGACTATGTACGCGTTCCCCACAAAATACACTTTTCGGCTAGTTGTTTAAGGTGTCCGAATGAATGGAATCACTTCTGTACTTTTGTATTGCGTGTGTAATACTCCATCTGAATCGCGTGTAAAGCAAATCTGTCTAAATAATAGTCGTCAATGAGGAGTAAGTTGCGCTGCCCTACAGTTGATTGCCAAGGGAACAACCGGTAATGTTAGATTCAACCTGTCCAGTGTCAAAGATGAAGTAGATCGCTTAAATGTATTGTAAAAATGATACGTAGATGACGTTTTCTGTAGTTTAGATTTCAGCACTGACACCGTTAGCTACCTTATCTTAGAAGCAGGTGAAGGTCGTTATGAATGGAAAGTTAGCTTTCTTTCCTGTAGCTCTACTGAAGCTTCAAAACGGATCGCTTCAACAAGGCAGACAATTGAAGCAGTCGTGTAGTGGTTAGTATGCCATTTTCATGGGTTTTATGTTAGTTAAACACAAACAGAACTAGATGCGGTGTTTGGTAAACTTATCTTATAAAATCAGTACTGATGAATTGCTTAGGGAAGAGCCCACGCTTTTGTGTAAAACTCCCTGTGGTAATGGGTATCTCGGCAAATTGTCAGCTTGTAACATGTAAGAACCGGAACTACAAGACCACGACTGCCGGCTGTAAAAACAGACCATATAAATCTCCTATACAAAGGTGAAATTTCAAGTACATCGCTGACCAAACGGATTGACGCGTCCCTGACAGTAACTTTTCGGGTTGCATAGCCAAGATTACTGTTCACCTGTGAGCCAGTTGCGCGCCCTCAACTCGAAGACTCAGTGCCCAATAGTGTCAATTAATCTTGCTTTTACTTCTTTTTCTTGTCTCGTGAAGCAGGTTACAACGACCGTACAACAAGGCACATGCCACAGAAAATAAGCTATTATACCGTTTGTCTGACAATCGGACAATCAATTTTCAGAGCAAGTTTGGCCCACGTAATTGACTCGGGTCACGGGGCAAATGTGGATGTCGTAGTCAAGCCGTTTTACCTCGTCACATACGTTTATACCAAGAATATGAAATGTCTTATTCTTGCTGATGCGACGGTCATCGTAATCCGGTTGCGACATCCCAGTTTGTGCGCGCTGAAGTACGTTGTTCGAGCACTTTATTTGTCATGACTGCCGCCGTTGGAACAAGTAGCGCGGAACTACTGTCTCAACCTCCAAGTTACAGTAGCCTCATGCTGCGTTAAGGACACGCAATCCTTGGTTGACGAACATTTTTATATTCAGTGTGTTATATTTAGCCTGAAGATGACATAACCAGAAGGAGCTTGTTCACCCTGCTACTATTTCTGATAAACAGTAAAACTGATTGATTTAGCACAGCATAACCACCCAGCTCTGGTAGTTGTGGTGGCAGTCAAAGTGCCGTCATGCAACAATTTGTCAGAAGGTAGAATTGGAAAGAGTGAAAAGTTGGCTCGCTAAATATCGGGCACAGAGGTATGACCAATTCTCTTAGACAAAAAAGGTAGACTGAATATATTAACGCCAAAAAAAGTTGGGTAAGTGAGGTCGAACATGGACCTGTGTGGTCTTAGGACCAAGATCATGTTGACACAAGATGCACTCATACTGATTATTGCCGATGAGGACAAGAATGAGGTTGTTTTCTTCACGATGCAGATTTATTACCTAACACTTGCAGGATACTCTTTATCTAATTAGCCAATCAGAACACATGTCCATTCAGCATAGTATATTGAAAAATGGAGCGGAACACAGAGCAACTTGTTGGAAAGTGGACGTCTGCTTGGATTTCATAACAGTTTTATAACGTATCCGGAACAACAATAATGATAAAACTAGAAATGGCTACGGAAGGACATCTGGTAGCAGAGGACCAACAACAATCATGTTAACGGATCAAAGAAAACATGGGTGCCCACGCAGCAAAATACGATATGGACTGTGCTTATATATCAGTTGTTAGCTGGTGAATTAAAAGGCAAAAACTAGTTTTCCTTAATTACACTGTCAATGAACTGGGCCAAGAAACCCATTAAAAGAACATTGTTCGACCACTCTGTTGGGATACTTCTAGAGGATAAGACTGTTGTTAATCGATGTAAACTTATTCGGACTTCCAAGTCGTCTTAATTTGTTGGCCGTTCACTTTGGCCTGCCGAATCACCTGACCTAACGCCCGTGAACCGTCCATGAGTCAGCATGACCGTTTGATTCAGAGAGGTCGGAAAGCTTGGTCACTTTACATCTGCGATTGTTGCATCCGAGGGTATGGGCAGCATGTCTCAAAGCTGATCAATAATTTGAAATAGCAGTCGTCTTACCAGGCTTCACCTGGGTCGGACCAATTAGGTATTAGAAAACAAGAATTTCGATTAAGTTGTTCATTTTGTCCAATCCTATGAGGTGCATATTTTGTGGTAACTGGTTAGTAGTATTTGTAATGGACGTCTGGAATAAAGTGAAAATTGTTGCTGAGAAATATTAACCACATATTAATTGATGTTCTGTTATTGGATTGACGGCAACAGAATGATTGGGAATAGTCGAAAGAATAACTGTTTTTAAAGATCTAAAGGACTAAAGTTAACGGTTGTGTATCGTTATGTCAGATTCCAACCGGTCAACGAATTTGAAATTTTCCTTTGCAATACTAGCCGAATAGTTCATCTACGCAGATTTACGTTCGATAATCAAACTAATTGGATGTATATAGGAAAAGGTGGTTGCAGGTTTTGGTTGTCGTAATAAACAGTGGTTTTTTGTCCACTTACAAACCAGTTTGCAATATATCCGACCATACAATATCTTACTGATGAGCCGTCGGAGAGCTAGTTGATTTAATTTGGATATCACACACTGTTGTTGTGAAATGGTGCACTCAGATAGGCTTCCTGCCAGTCTATCTGAAAAAGAAGTGTAACACTCAAGCTTCTTTCCTGTTAGAATTCGTCGGATTTACGCTTTCTAGTCAAATCGGGACTTGAACGTTTTATTGAGGCGATTGTGTTGATCAATACGCAATTTGTCTCACACCAGGCGCGACTAAAGTAACATCTGAATGCTGGGCTAAATCCGCTTGTGTGTAATTAAATTCATTGGACGATATTTCAGTAAACCAGAGACAATTTGATTATGGATAGCCAACAGCGGGCGTTAATGAGATAGCTTCAACATCATACATGATTGATCACAGTTTTTACATTTCCATCTAAATTCGTTTTTTTTTGTAGAGCTCATCGGTAATGCACATCGTTGCCAAGCTTTTGGTTATTACCCCAGCCACACTCTGATAAGGTGGCCGTGTTGGCCACTGCGTCAATGATCTCACATTGGGTACAAATGAGCTTACATACTTGAAGATAACCATTTTCTCTTGTGAGGGGGGATCAGGTTACCGATAGTCTCTTCAGTCCAGTCGATTATTCCGCGAGCTTTCTAGATAGGTCGATTCATATGGTCGAACGACTGCGACAGGTTGGGTGTCCACTTCTTGTCTTGGACCATCAGTGCATCGACGCATACCAGTATGCACCGACAAGTCAGCCTTTGCTTTGGAAATCTGGATTCATTCTGAACAGGGTCTATCCTGTGTACTAGTAGATGCTTGCGCAGAGGTGCTGGCGATAATTTCATTGTCTTGATCGAATGTAGCCAGTACATTAAAACCAGGCAGAATTATTGGCCCTAAGCAGTCAAGGTTTGCACTGGGACCACCAAGTCTGCACCATGAGCAGGTGGTTCAGCACGTCCGCATGCTGAATACTGTCACTCATTTGAGTCCGTCACGGCGTTTGACAAATGCGTTAATCGTGTATTCAAACGAAGATAAATTTATAAACGGTGATGACGAATATACATGAAACTCAGCACCAGTTTTTGTTCGCTGGCATTGTGTTGATTAATGTTGTTATTCAAATCAAAATTAGAAGATTTCCATTTTAGCACTTCTGTACGTTCCTTGCAGAAAATCTGTCAGGTAAGGAGCCTCAGTCGTAAATCACATGTGAAAACATGATGAAAAGGAAATCCACAATTTTACTAAATAATTCTCCGAAGAATGCTCATGTACATTCATAGGGAAAAACTTAAAACAGAAAGCAGCTGGAACTTCAAGTTTTTAAGCCTCTCGCCAAAGCTGATATAGGATGTGTAGCAAATCCATCGAAACAAACCAAAAGGTAACGAGCAGCTCTACACCTCGACGGAAAACGTTTAAATAAATATTCACAATATGGTAACAAAAAATTAGGTTGAATTTTGTGAGAAACGTACGACTTGCAATGAGATTTCAAGTCTTCGAACCGAACAATATAGAATAGAAAACAGGTCAAAAATCACAAAGGTTGACGTAAACAGGTCTTCTGCCGACGATGACTAAGGTAACAGGCCAAGATATAAAAATTAAACTTAAACATCCAAAGCTGCTGAAATGTCTGAACCATGCAAAACTGTTCTCCAAGTACACTGAAGATGACAACATAGTGGCTACCAAAGATGATGATGGAATCTACTTAAAATTTATAGAAGGCAGAGAAAATTGTAAATATTTATTAAAAAAAATTTGTAAGTGGACGCCTATTTGTCAATCACAAAACATGTAATTGGACATTGTAACGAATTTTAACTTACAGGCATAGTTTTGTTCGTACATTACCGTTCTTACATTATTCTTGGAGTTAGCAATCTTGATCGTCTTTTGTGATATGCACCTCAAGAAAAAATCTGTCATTTCTTACGTGATCATTTGCTGAATAGATGTACCAGTAGAGCACAGCTCATATACATCTGTTGTATAAAGCTGGTAACAAGCTCGTGTTCTCGTTTTGCGCCAAATACTTCAAGACCACATACGGAATATGCTTATCCACCTGCAATCAATTCATGGATCGTTTACTGAGTGATTACAATAGGTTGTTCACCCTCATTGCTACGGTAATGTAAAGTAATATTACAGAAAGATATTCTGAGTAAGCCACATGCATGAACAGACCCGTATGTTAATAAAGTATGTCTTTTTTCTTGTTTTCAAATGGGATTGTTCCATATCCATAGCGATTTGTACACATCATTTGCTAACACTTGCGGTAGAGAGGTGAGCGTGAAGAATAAGCGACTGTTCACTAAAAACTTAGCGGTATATGTGAGAGTAAGTTAACACTATCAGTGATGACGCTCTGGTCATTCACCCGCCAAACCAGCAGGAATACGTGGAATAATAAAAGCATACAATAAGTTGATTCACCTGAGCAAAAAACAGAAATGACATATGATACTTTGAAGTTTGTGTAACCTTATAAAACTGGGCCGATCCTGTTGTATTGTTACAAACAACGGTTCTGATCCTGAAAAAGTTCCTCTACGCGGTTTCACGTTTACCACCAAAATTTCAAACCAGTTCCATTCCAGAACGATACTGTACTGCTTTGATAATCATCAAGACGCTGTAATACAGCTTTACGAACCACTTGTTCTTACTGCAAAACAACTAAGTTTTAAGCAGTGGTTAAAGAGGCTGGCAGTTTCACTTTCGGAACCAGTCATCAAATATCCTCCGATTTACAGTTAACTAACGACTCACCCTGTAGTTCTTCTCCTACTAATATGGACATTCAAAATAGAAACCGACATTTAGGTCTACAGTGAGCAACTGTTAACTCTGTTTGACAATACAGCAATCAGATATTTTAACTGTTCTAGTTTTCCTACAATAAGGCAACACTCACAATGAAATTGCCTGCAATGAATTTTGACAGTCAGAAGTGCTATTCAGTTTTGTCAGGAGATCAGCCAACGTATTTTCTCATGAAGACGATTGGAACAGCGCTGAGGCAAAACGATCATAAAGCATATAGATATAATCGACCTTAATTCAACCGTCAATCAGAGAGAGCCCTGTGCTCCGCCCCTAAAGTGTTAAGAAAAACGTGCACACACATATATATGCATACCATAAACTTCCATTCGGAACGGACAGATCAGAAATGATAAGAGGTCAAGTTTTATGCCTTATTCAACCGAATGTTTACTACACCGTGAGTGTGTGTGCGAACGCGGTGTGCACAAATTTGGCGGACCCATTTCTATTACATAAACAATCAAAGCAAGGTTGCAAACAGTTTTTATATCACAGCTTGTGGTTCGCGGCGCACAGGCTAGTTCACCCCATTTCGTTCAACGATGAGGTCAGGAGCGTAAGAAGTAGGGCGCCGTTTGACAAGTATTTGATGTCGAATTCAGAATGCTGTGCTAAATCGCTCTTAACAACATACATCTACGCTTGAACGTGTATTAGCAAATATTTTACATAATGTTTAGTGTTGTGATAATAAGAATCAGGTACGTTTGCTGCAGATTGAGAAGGCGATAGATACGAACAGAACTGATGGTTGATCATCTCAGCAAAATTGGCATCTTTTAGCGGATTCGGTAAGTGACAAACGGGCACACAGTTTTAAGTCTGTTTGTTCAGTTCCTGAAGGACAACAACGGGGCAACCCAGTAATAATAACACAAATCAAATAGCAGTAGACGACCACAGAATACTGAAACAAATCCGAGATATGGGAGACCAATCTTCGTCAAACTTTGTCTCCTACACATTGTTCATCGTAATTAAAGACAAGTGAAGTTTTAGAACGCGTTATCTACCGAAATTTTCTTCTTTTTGCTCATCATTACGGACCGAGACTGCATATAAAAAACACATACAAACATTTTATGTTCTATAAATTCTCATCAGCCTCATCAATCTGACATAAACACGGTCTGTGAGGTGTTGGCGTAAGCCGGTCAGGCAGTCTTGACAGCAACCGTAGCCGAACTACAAAGCGTTGATATTTCAAAAACGCAGTATTTTTCCGACCACATGATATGTCGGTTGTCTGAAGTGAAAAACTTCAGCTGACGAACATTTGTATGATGAGTGCTATCATTTTGTCAGACTGGATTTGGCTGTCTTCAGGTGTTACTATCGTGCATTCTTTCAGATACAAGAAGGCTGAGTCATATGATTCTACGATGTTGCATGCGGACAGATAGTTAGTTGCACTTACCACGGTTTTTTGATACAGAACATCATATTCAATCTCACCTCGCATTTTACAATTTCAGATAAGGAAATATTGCTATTGAACTAGATGACAAATTCTAGAGAGTTCTAACGAGAGTGAAACTCACTTATTTCACTTTTTCTCGAAAAGGATTAAAATATCTACAGGAATGCAAAAACCGCAATAAATTGTGGATGAGTTTCAAACTCTATTTTGATACTTCTTACATAAAGGTACCAGATACGTTCCAACTCTACATTTTAGTAGGTAAATGTTGGAAAAAGATATAATTGTGATGGGGTGCTTCATCGATGGAGATTTATTCATCCGGACAGAAAATGATGTTTCATTATCAGACATGTCCCAGAAGGAGTGCAGTTAAAGTCATGCTTATCTTAATCGGGCCTCATTACTTACTACGGTAATTAACATAACCGGCAGGTTGACATGTGGTACAGTTGAACTGTAGTCTGTAAATGGCACAAAGAGCAGGTTTATTGACAAAATGTTAGACTATTTGTGCCATGTCTATGGATTACGGAAACTGCCAGTAATAACTGATTCACTCCCCAAAATACGCTCCAAAGCTTATCTAGCTTGAATTGCAAAGGGTACCATTTCTTTCTAACGCTCCTGTTAGTAACATTTAAAATTGGTTGCATTATATCTTCAAGCTACTGATGCACATTTCCGTTGGGATTATTCAGCTAATTATCACCTGACTTCAGGCTCAGTGATTGATAAACTCAACGTAAGCATTTCAAACAGCTGCTGATCCCATAATTCATAACAATTCGCAGTCCGATATAAGTCCTTTTTGATTAGCTGAGTGCTGGGTTTTGAGCGTAACTGAAATGTAAAAAAACGTCTCAAGAATTCCTGGTTGCATAAAGTTAACTTTTAGCAGCTGCTGTCATATTAATTGAAACTTGGAAATAGACTAGATTTGAATCATTAAGGCAAACATTGGCAAAATGAGTCAATAAGGTCACTCTATTTGATTTAACTGCTAGAGCCTGGTTTCAGGCTGTTATTTTTGGGTAGGAAGGTTTATACTAACAAACACCTAGGAATAGAATGACGACCTGATTAGTACCATCAAGAGTTTTTGGTTGTAAGTTCAAATACGCTGATTCAGACAAACGCTAATAGAGTAATGGAGAACTCGTGACTGACAAAATCTGTGGTATTCATGTGATTCCATTTTTAACGTTTACGTGGACGAGTTCAATCAATTAACACTTACAGGTTATACAATCTCACCCTGTAAAATCACAATACCATCTAGAATCTTGGGGTGGACTGGGGTTGTGTGCATTTTCTTTTGACTCATTTAACGTCTGCAGTGAGTGAAGCATTTAAATGACAAGTGAGTTTTTAACTGCAAACTTCCACACCTGCTGTTTTTCCTTTAGCGGGATTATACACGACAGGTGTGGAGAGTCATGAAACTAGTCATGTTCTCCTGGTAAATTATGACCATCAGACTACTTTTGCCACGTTACCAAGACGTTTTCCTCCAGAAAGAAGAAACATTTCTAGATCACTTATGATTTAGAAATACTATTTCAATGAGCATGAACGGGAACGATGAAGTGTTGCACCATTTGAGAAGACGTAGTGTGACGATCTGAAGATGTACCTAATGAATACTATCTTGTGACAAAACGTACAAATTAGAATTAAACATGTTGATGTGAAAAAAAGAAAAAAAATGACCGCAGCTGTGGAGTTCGTTCTAAAACCTACAAATAAGACTGTTCGATTTGGCGCACTATTCATTGTCAACAATTCGCAATGACGTTAATTCATAATTTGGTGACATTTATTTATTTAGTTATTTTCAGGTTTGATCATGGTAGACCGTATTGAAGACAGTGAAAACTGTCACGATTGCCTTTATACACGGGTGATCGGAAAGGAAAACGTTCAAAATGAATGAAGGTTTTGAAAAGAGGTAGAAAGTAGGGGATTAGCTCAGTGTATAAAACTTTTACGAACCGGATAATGGGGTACGAGGAACTTCGAGTCAAGTAACAATAGCAGAAGAACTGGATTTATGGGAAACAAAGTGGAACCAACCGGACTGAGTATAGCATAGCTTATAAACATACTGAGAGAGAAGAAGATTATTTAATGAATATAGCTAAATACGCTGAAGATTCACACGTCCTCTACCCGCAATTGCCAACGAATTATATACATAAATAGGCTGAAGTTGAACATAATGAGATTTGGCATCTGCCGGACATAGCAGCTCAAACCAGCGCAAAGCAGGTTCACTGAGAAAGGACGGCTGTTTTACAGCCTCATAACCCACAACAGATAATCCACTTAGGTTTACAAGGAGAGTAAGGAATGGCAAGTCAAACCTAAGAATCACAAAGTTGTTGGCTGACTTTACTTCTCAAACCTTAGTCGAGATAGGTGGAAGAATGTGGGGAGTTGTTTGCCATAGAAAACTGTTCGTTTGTCGACCGAACTTACCAAAATACTTGGTTGAGTGAGTTAGATTGCATAAATTTGTTTTGTGTATGGTCAATGAGGAGTTTGCTGTTGCAGGATTTAGTATGCCCAGTAGGCACATGCAGAAGTCACAAACTAAGAAGGCAAAAGTGGAAAGATTAACTCGCCTGAGAGTTATTAAATTTACATCGTAGAATTGTAAAGTATAAAGAAATTGCTGTTGTGCCTTGATCCGTACGAAAGAACTCCAAATGTCCAATCTTGTTATACGATTATTTCACAAAACTCTGTTGTTTTGTGTGTTTTAACGATGGACCACGTGTGATGACCGTAGAAAGCGGTTCCGTCTAACGAGTGTCACTTGTTTTTTACTCTACATTTTGCCGTTCAGATATTTATCTTCAAAGGGAAACAGCTAGCTGATACAGCTGACACTTTCTCGAAAAGCGTCACAATTCATCCAAAAAACGGTGTTAGAAGCAAACGACAATTTTATAAAATGGGGCATTGTTGGATGCAGTTAAGCTTGGATTTTACGAACTTAAAATAATATTTATGAGTGTTGGTAAACGTATCCGTCATCTATTTGTTAAGCAACAATAAGTCATCAGTCACTTCTTTCGGCTACGCTGTAAGCAATTTAATATATGTATATTAAATTAAAACTTCACTGATAGTTAACTTAACAAGACTGTTTTAGAACTGACGATCAAAAAGAGAGGTTCCAGTCACTGTTTTGTTAAAATTTTTATTGAAGTATCACCTATCATGTCATTGGTAGATTTTCTGTCATGTCAATCTTATGAAATTTGTTACGTAAATGTTTGTGTTTAACGTTAAGTGTTTTACGCAGACTGCTGAGAAAACAGAAAGATAAAAATGAATCACTTGAAATTTTTCAACCTACTGAGTGTATTTGATAAGCTGGATTGCTCTTGATTCCGAGATTTATTGGATTTCCAGAAAAATTACAGATTAGATAGGGCGGAGAAAAGGCAGTTCCACCTGTGTTTCTGTTGGACGGTTTAGAAGGATAAAACATGACTGAGGATTGTTAAAATTTCTCAGGGTAACCTATAGGAGGATTACACATGGGGAAGTCAGAAGATGGTTAGCATGTCAGAAGCTCAAACACAGCCTACAAAACATTCACCAGGCGCACAGCAGCATACAACGTACACCTGCTCGCTAACGTGAACAGCGAGAGGTCTAGAGTATCTTTATTCTACTACAATGATTGCGGCGATCAAGTAGTGTGACTAATCGGTTCGGTGTCTCAAATATGTGTGTGACTTCTGCGTTCCTTTATTCGTAGCAGTAACACATGCGGTTTGTTGATAAGTTGTAGTGTTTTGTTCCGAAATAACCGTCCCTGAGAGGTCTGAAGCGTATCTTGTGGGTATCAGCCGAAGTTTATCTCTCTATGAATTTGGGGTGAACGTGTGGGTTTCACCAGTACGTTTAAATGAGTGAGTCGAAGCTGAGGAAAAATATGACCGGGAGCCCACCTTTTATTTGCCGCGCGTTTACAAGCACTTTTTCTAGAAACTTATAGCTGAACTAGTATATTTCTGAGAGCCACGCATTATATATGGTTAGGAATTAAGAGTAACTGTTACCACTGGACGAACAGAAGACAAACAACTCGATCCTCATTATCAGGGGAGTAGTTTGGACTGTCTCCCCGTGGTAGTTCTGTATGACTGGTATGCGTGCTGGTAGGCAGGCTGGTATGGGATAGGGGAATTCAAAGGCTTCAATGAAATCTTATAGCAACGTTACGCAAAAATGGTCTGATAGGATTGCGCCCACTTCAGCCGCCGGAATAGTTTGCTACTGTATGTGCTCTGGTAATTTATACTACCTAGACGACCTGGAAAAATTGTTTAGGGTTCACTCCATGACTTGTACCTGTTACCTATTCTACAGTGGAGCTGATTATTGATTATCATTTCTGAGCTGTGTTAGACGAGTCCTCGTCGTACGTCTAGTGTGCCCGTTACACAACAGCAGCAGAAAAAATAATTGCTTTTCAGGCGTGAACACACCCCATGTCTGTCATGGACTAGTGAACTCAATTTGCTATTGTATTGCCGGGGGTTTTCTGTAATGCATCAATGCGTGTGTGACTCAGAAGATGTGCCACCCAGTCGACTGCAAAGAGCAGATTGATAAACATAAGTTTGTTCACTTAAGACTTCGGGAGGCATGGCTTTCATCCCACAGCACTCTTGATGAAAAATATTTCAGGTAACAAATCTGGTTATGATCTTTGGCGATATGAGGAAAATTATGTTTGACGGCATCAGATGCGGAACTTTTCAGGAAACTCTTCCCTGGTTAAGCTTTTGCGAGAAGAGGACAGTAAGTTGATTTTAGACCATGAGTGTTAGGGTAACTATCACATCTTCACGAGTATGCCGATACTATTAACACATTAGGGTTGATAAACAGATGAAACAGCAAATGCTGGGTTCCACAACCACTATCGCTACCTAAGCACTGAGAAACCTATGAACAACCGTTTCTCAACCTATTAGACTGGTTTGAACTATTGAGTAACAACTGTTTTGGTAAAGTACAGAGTTCCCATATGTGGCGTTGAACATAGAATTGCAAGCACATCTACTGGATAACATTGATGTCAAGTTATTAGGATTTGGCATGAAGTGTACGTTGAAGCTTCTTGCTGCACTGTGAAGCTTTGATGTCAAGCATTCGTGTGGTCTGTTTCCTGATCTACAGTAATGTGTGCCCCATGAACCTGGTTAGTAACTCGCGTTCACTTAGGTCCAGACAGGATACGTCACATCTACAACGACAAATTTAGATAACAGTATCTGGCTGGATCGAGCGTTGTCTATTTCAGAAAGGTGGTTGAAAGCATAAACGCCTTAATCACAATGACTGGAAAAGCAGCTTTGTACGTTACATAAGAGGTAAACAACCAAAGACACCGTCTAGCTTTTCATACATAGTCCGTCTTATACAGAGAACAAAAAATTTCAAGCAGAGTTGACTAAATTACGTGACTCCTACACGCATACACTTGCGGTTAACCAGATGTTACGGAGGTGGAAGTTAGTTTTTGTTTTTTCGTACAGGCCTTAGGAAAAGCAAAGTGGTTTGATTTACCGCTACGTTCACTGTACAAGTGCTTGAAAATGTCATTATTTATGTTTTGAAAGTTGTAGTGAGTGAAGAAATAACGATTGATGCCTGTGGTGTTCGATCTAACCGAACGCAGTTTTACAGAAGACATTGTTCACGAAGAGTTAATTTTCGGGAGGGTGCAGTAAATCCGAATGGCTACCCTATGTCATGCATTAGGACACATAATCAACCCCGATTCCTTGAACATGCGTTTCGCTTTAGAGGCATGAATCTACTGAATCTGATACGTTATACTGCCCACATCGCGCTCTTGTGGACAAAACGTTTTAACAATTTTGGGTTGTGAAAGCGAAACGGGTTGTTTACTTCTGCCTTCATTCTGATTTCAACAACAGTCGATTTGTTTAAACGTGTTATTTCGTGTAAATTTTCTAGTCTTTATAAAAGTAGCGACTTGGCAATGGATTTCTAAAAGCAACTGTTTGTCTCGCTATTTTTCTTTTCAAATGACCGCATGTGTACTTCGAACCATTTATTCTGTTACTACTACTGTAAGAAGTTCACGTTTTAAGACAGGCGCCAGCTTTGATTCATATATTTTATGTTCCGCGTTACCTCTGGGAATTTAGAGACGCATTTTGCAGTACCGTGCCAACCTATCCTGCGTACGTTTGAAATTTCTAAACTGTAACTACTGACGACTAATGATATATACCCATAGGTTCCGGGGTTCACTTTGTTGTTTCACACTCACATAGCCCTGTTATTTCAGTGTGATTTCATCAAATATGACGGACACGTCATGAGGTGTTCGCTAATGGGTAAGTTTTGAAAGTCGTTGACATTATTTTAAAAGCTCTAAGCACTGCTGTCACAACCGGTGCAAGATGGTCAGGATGATGATAGTATTCGTTTGCCCAATTGAGCGACTGTGTAAAAACCCAAGCAACCTTTACCGTTGCATACATACTGAGGTGATCGAAAGTAAACTAACTAATCAGAAACCCATGAAAATATTGAGTTCGTCTGAAAACTGAATAAAGTAAACGCGTGGTTAGTAAAGGAACGGAAATGTCCGTTCTTCAGTATTACCTGTTCACTCATCCTGACTCAGACTGATGTTCACTTAGAAGCAAGTAGAGCAATGATTGATCTTATAAAGCTGATTTCTGATGGTTGAGCAATCTGACTATATGACGCCTCAAAAATAATGAGTGCTAAGCTCTTGTCGTGACGGTGTACAGCGAATTACTATTGGACTTGCGTCCTGTGACTAGTGCATGCTCTGCGATACATAACGAGAAATTTAGTCGTTGCCAAATGTAATTCACCAACGGGTACTTTGTTTACAAGTGGTACGTTTATCAAGCTTGCGTAAATCTTCAGCAGAAGCAGCAGTGATAGCAGCAGGAAAAAAAACAGAAGCATAATTATCAGGGAACACTGGTTTTATTTTTGAACTGAGAAAGGGACAAATTTGTGGGGAGGATGAATAAGAAAAGTTTTGCCGCAATGCAAAAGCGTTACAACGTATGATTAGTCTCCATTCTATCTGTAACACCTCTGAAGAGAAGCGCGGTTTTGAGAGCTTTCGTTAACAGCAACAGTTAGCCTTTTTGTTTTGTTTTGTTTTAAAATTTGATAAATGACCCCTCGGGATAATCAACAAGAACGGATTCGCTTAACGGGGCCTGCTAGAATGGTGGTTGACGGAACATGATGTACGAACCGACGACAATCTATGAGGAATGATGGCAAAATACACATTCTGTGTCTGGTCCCATGCAAATTGGTGTGTTAGGTGTCCACCCGCTCTAGTTAAACGGTGTACGAGCAGAAGATTCAAGACGGTAGATGATACTTTGGTTCGTACCTGATGGCAGGAGAGAAAACCCTGGGAGAATGGGTTGAAAATATGAATTCATTTTTCAAGTCGACTTTTACGCGTTGTAGCCAGGAGCATGTTATTAACATACGGTTTGTTTAGGACGATTTCACCCAAACTCGGGCTGATAATTTGCTCAGGTCTACCAGTGACAACGCTAAATGGGATGGAACTGAAAGAGCTGTCACTGTTACATCGTCTAGTTGAAAGTGTCCGTGCACAAAATATTACTGACAATTGTCTGCGGAAGGAAAAATTACTTTTTCAACTTATTAACCTCAAGTTAATTATTACGTAAGTTGGTTAAAAAAAGGTGAAGTTGAGCAATAAGGACATTTTTAAGGGAATCGGACTGTTTCGATAAGTGGGTATTCCAGGTTCATGACATGTTACGGATTGAACCTGGTGAATTTTAATGAAATGAACACAGTTGCTTACAAATAATCTCACCTTAAATGCATGGTAAAGTGTATTGAAAAACACAATGGCAGCGGCACAAATTATGAAAATTTAAGCAGTTGCTGGATTTATGTCATAAAAAGATATGAGCGTCTACATTTATTTACTTAGGATTTATTAAAGCAAATTCGTACCTAGGCAAAGATAAACAATTTAAATAGAACAAAAATTCAGCACAGCGGAACTGTGTATGCAACATCGGATCCGAAAATAACCTGTAACTTCACTCAAAGGATATCAGCCTGTCGGTGCCATCTCACACTATGTTCACCAAATGATATGTAACTGTATAGAAAGTTACATGAACTGAACCGAGAGGTGCTTGATATCCCGATTAGAAAAACATCTTCCCAAATGGATGGAAAGTTCCGTAGTATCAAGGGATGACACTATCAGTAAGGCATGCAGACGGTTAACACATCTTGATCACCGACCAAGCTATTGACTCAACTTATGTATTGATAATTATCAATACATAAAATTAATCTTATGGAGGTATTTTGTCCACAATCCTTATGGGCTGTTGTGGCCCTATCGCCCAGTCCACTGAAGCAAAATTTATATGTTCAGAAACAACTGTTCGTGAATTTGACCATGTCAAGGACGTAGTGACATCTCTTAACCCACAGGTTAGTTATGGAAGCCTCCTCCTATTTGTTCGGCTTAAAAAGTCAGTTCATGCCTCTGTACATTTGATACTGATGAGCCAATACAAAATGCTTAAATCTATCACTGTTCGCATTCTAACTGTTTTGTTTCGAACTTCTGAATGGAACTGACTAATTAAACTCTATCTTCTGATGGAACGTTTGAGAGTTTGTTTGAATGTTTGGCATTTAGACAAGCCTTTCGTCTCGGTCGAGTCCAAAGGATATACTGAACCCGATTTTTCTTTTCATATAGCCCACGAGAAGTGTGTGTCCTCAGCGGAACCGTAATTTGCACCGTAACTCTTGTGACTGCTTGGTGAAAGTGTTAACTTCAGCCTCAGTAACTCCTTGATGGGCACTACGGAATTATTATATGTAAACTTTTAATTACAATTTTGAGCAAATGACGTTCAGTCAGCCAAAAATGGAACAGCTGGGGGCTTTTCTGATCAAGTAAGCTCTAAATTTGGATGTTGTTTAGTCAGTAACCGTTTATCTTGTTGCCATATTCCGCCATACAGTAAAAGTTTTCTAATATCATAAGGAATATTAGTCAGAAATTGAGATGAATACCTTAAAAACAAGCACTAGCATTGCGTACGTTTGCGGGTACAATAAAACTTCGGCAATAATGTTACCTCGTTACAGATGCCATAATTTTGGCCCCCAAAATTACAGTTTATCAAAGTCATTCTAAAAACTGCTACATTAGCTACATTAGCGACCTCATTAGCCATTCATTTCACAGAATAAAAGCTCATCCAACAGGAACGCTATTTTCGAGGTGATCCAAAAAAGCGTCAACCTCGAAACTGAAAAAGCGAACTGCATAACACTGCAGTCTTTCGCGTACACCATGTGTGTGTTGGTTGGCTGGGTGGAAAATTTACACCCGTTTACAAACACAAGCGGCACAACTTATAAGTGAACCACACGAGTGTTCATCGTCAAGTGATGACCGTTCTCTCGAATGTCATGTGCAAAGTGTTGGTGTGTCAAATTCCGTTTCTTGATAGGAATGGTTATCGTTTAAATTGTGGAAAATCTATCAACTCCGAGCTAAGGTTCTTGTTCTAGAATACATCTGTAATACAAAAATCATTTGAGACAGAAGTTAATTTCTTCACGGTGTTCAGCATTACGTATCTTTTCAAGCGTGTTTTTGTAACATTCGACGTGAATACACCGACTAGATTTTTATATATATCTGCATCCTAGAATTATGTAACTTTGTAGAAGGGACAATGAACACCCTGAAACGTATTGTAGATACAGAGTAGTTCCTTTGCTGCAAAATTTCCACTTGTGCTCGTCTATTTAGAAGTCCATACTTCTATTCAGACAAAGCTATGGCATCCAGAAAATTCTCACAGGTAGAGAAAAATGTAAACGTCAACGTGCCATTACCAGATGACCGGACGTTCTCCAACATTTACGAAAACATTGGAGATGCTGACGAAGATGAAGTTGAAGCAGATGAGTAGTATACATCTGTTGTTGAACAATCATGCAAACTTCACTGGGCTTCCGGCAAAGGGAACTTTTCAGCATACTTTATCGAGGGCGACTAACTTGTGGCTACGCCCCACTTTTAGGCAAAAGATCATCATATAATATGAAGGCGTTTTACGTGAGGGATAAAAGAACAGGCAAAAAAATTTATAACTGACGTTATTTGAATATGTAGGTACACAGTTATAATGGTAATTAGTACTAGGCTGAGCAGAGCCAGAAAAACTTTCGAAATGGAAAACGAGCTGATATGTCGTTAGAAACCCACCAATCCAGTGAGATTCAGAAGCCAACTCCCAATACTACCATAGGAGTACTTCATGGATTTCAAGCAGGTTCGAAATTCTTGTGTAGATATAGGAGAGGATTGCCGGACAGCGATACAACTAACAACAGAACATGCATATGAGTTTCCGACTAAACATCTGGTGTAAATTTTGATCAAAAGTGATAACTGGAGAGTTTGGTGTGTGCGTCGTGAAAACGACTTGTTTCTAACCCACATATCTGAAAGCTGTTATTAATTTGTTTTCTTAAGAATAAAAATGAAGCGTCAGTGCCTTCAAACTCAGTGAACGAAATGGAGCGTGTGCTGGGACAGTCGGCCATTGCAAGTTGGTTTATCGAAAAACCGACATTGCGCAAAACCTTGGTGCATCCTAAGGACCTATTGCTTGTTGGGAGGATTGGTAATCGTAAATAAAGAGTAAAATGCAGGGATCGTTCGTAAGTTTGTACTGGACATACTACGTGAGAACTTAAAACTATAGTGAATGAGCACCGAGGGGTATTAAAGTAACACCCAGAAAGAAACTACAGTATCAGTTCATGAGCAGGAGATCTGCAACCACTGATCACAGTTTGGACGTAGGTCAAAAAATTGATCTAGAAATGTGGACACAATCAAGTGAAGGTTTAAAACTTCAGAGCAGCGTTTAGGTGAAGAAACCGTCGAACTTGCAAAGGACAGGTACGTCGTGAGTAGAGGTCATGGCGGCCGGTCCTGGATCGATCGACCTAATTTGCACTGACGATTGAATGACACGACAATCTTAACACATAAAGATTTCCCAGTCTGCTCTTTTTCAAAATAATTAGCTCTTCCACCGACTTATCAGACGGTTTACGTCGGCTTCATTCAGTCTGGGTGTTCATCTATCCCATCCACACTATATAGTAAATCCAGTCCAGCACTGACCTTTGTCTATGTAAACTTGACTCATGACTTGTTGTTGTCTTCTGCTTCATTTAATTGCGTACGTGTTGTCTGTCTTAAAAACCATAAGAATTTTAACCGGTTCCTCTGGTTTGAAGAAGCCTCTATGTCAAAATTGAAAGGTCATCAATAAACCAAATTGTCGCTTTTTCACAAGTTGTTCTGAAATTATGAAAGAGTTTCATAAAATCCAGAACTCTAAACTCCATGCAAACCAGTAAGTGTCTCCCATCCGGTAAGCGTTTCGACTTGACTTGTAAAGAACGTTGGTTAGTTATAGATTTCAACGGTAATGAAACAACCAACAAGCTGCTAGCTGAAACGGTCGTCTGAAGACCTTCTTGATGCGTTAGTCCTCAACCGTGTTGGTTGTAGTTAATACCCACCAGTCATAAAATGGATTGTGCCCATCCGTCCAGTGGGCACGACCAAGGTTATGCAAGCCGTTGTTTACAATAACTGCTTGAAATACTTGCAAGAGTTAAGTTCTTACTGTACGACTTACGATGCTACACTATAAACAATGTAATCGGATACCACAAGTAAGACATTCCTTGATGCATATTGACCGCAATCCAGTATTCTTTTTGCAAAACAACGAACTACCAAATGTGAGTATAAATCAACATCCCGTTAATGAATGCATATTTTTCACTTGTTGATCACGTCATTGCAAGATGATGAAAAATAGAGAAAAGGTCATCTGGTGCCCACTTATGGATTAGTTGATGCACACTGGAATGGGGAGAGCGAGTTTTGTATAGTCAGAGCCTCCTACTTGAAGAGTCACAAAGGGTCTCTGAGAGAAAATAATAGAACTCGATGCGAACGCAATGGCACCAACTCAGAAGCCATAAATAAGTGTAGTAAAATAATAAATTTATTTTAACTTTTGATAAGGACTACTAAATTTCAATGCAATGGAGTATGGCTGAATTCATTCTGAGTGATTTCCGGTCACTTTTGAAAACGCCAATGTATTTAATTTGAAACGTTGACGCGATGACTTTAATGCCCACCCAAATTTCTTCTGTTCTGTTTGAGACGTATGCACGCAAAATAACTTTGATTGACCAGAAACCGTGCAAATAAAAGCTGATAACTTTTATAGTATCCCTACCACTAAGGATTAATTAAACATTTAGGCGTCTGCTAAGCACATCTTGTGAGTGTATAGATCGATATATAATTACACATCAAATTAATAAACATGAAAATATATTTACAGGCTGGAATGACATACATACTTAAATTGGCCACTGTAACGTTAACTTATGACAGAGACTTGGGAGAAACAACGTTGTGACCAGTAGCTGTCTGTTCCTATCTTCTGGTGCACGAACAAGAAAAAATCAGACACATGTGGTTGTTGAAACCTACAGTTTAACATTTTTAACTGAATGGTTACCCAGTCGAGTGCTGTACATTAACTTCTGGATATTGGTGCTAGAATAACGTTATAGCATGTTACGGACATTTACAGCATAGCTTTAAATGTTGACATTACTAAGAAAATGGCAGCAAAAAATTACACTTTGAAATTTGCGCCGACAGATTGCCAGGTACTGTCAATTAAAGGTCAAATTTGAAATGCAACAATACACGGTTATCGGGATTGAACACGATCTCACGATAATTCGTCTCCTGATCAAAAACTAAAACTCTAAAGTTGGTTTTGTGTATTTACTTCAAAGCAATTCACAATTGGAGGATTTTTTTCCAGACAGTGCAGTTAGTCGGAAGCACAACGTAACTAACCGATGCGTATGGTAATTCCTTATGGTGTCAGTAGGGTTAAAAGAGTACTAACAGTTAAATGGCTCATCTGCATGCGTAAAACTAAAGAAACAATGAGCTTTACTAGGTGTTCTAAGCAACAATGTTCACACACTTGCTCTACGGACACGCGTACGGAAGAAATGGCAAGTTTTAAGCCAACTGATTGCGTAACATGATGGTCATCAATATGACTACTGTTGAACATTACTGTCGGATGTTCTTGAATGACCTGTTCAGAACACTGTCGATTATCCTGTGGGCCTCTCATGTAAATCCTAAATTAATATTCTCGACAGGTTGTGATATCACTATGTTAACGAATGATTTCATGATCAGTACTCTGTACGATGGTTATTACCCCATCTAAATGTTTTCCTACTTGTTCGATCGAAGTATCCTCGGCAAGTGAAAAAGGGTACAAACGCCGACTGGTCTTAGACTGCTGGCTTGTTTTGAAGGGCGATTCAGACATTGAGGACAGTAGGAAACCACTGTCTCGGTTACACAGTCAATTGTTGTTCACGACAAGATGTAAAACCACTGGTCGTTTGGAATCATTGTCTAAAACCTGTTGCCTTTAGGTGTTGTTTTGCAACAACCGATTAAGGGTACCCCTTATTATTCTTTATTGTAGGCCATTGGCTCATTTGGTGAGTCGGAACCGTTACAAAATTCAACAGACCTTGGTCCTCTATGTACTCGTTACTTACTGTATAAACTAACGTGCATGAAAGTTTGATTCCCATTTTTAAATATTCATCCACGGAATTATTCGCGCCCCTTGTTTCTTGGCTTACAACTTCACAAGTTTCTTCTAATGTTTATCTTAACCGATACTGAGTCATGTAACAATTTTCTAGTACAAGCCGGTGCATATTCTATTTCTAACGCACATTGACTTTGTGACTGTTTGCTTGGTCAGAGCTGACTGCAAAACCCAGCTCACACTAACGCGAACCGTTTAGTTTTTTTTCTGTGTAGTAACAAAAAGTGTTTTGCCTCATTAAACCAATGCAACTTCGTTTTAATTGTGCATCATTACCGGATGCACAAAGCACCATAAACTACCCCGAACATATGCATGAATAAAAAATTGTACTCAATATAATTGGGACATCACACAGTCGATTGCATTTTTTGCTTTCTAACAAGCTTTCCAGCCATCTTATTCCAAAAGATGGCACTATACGTGAGTTTCGCTGTTGTTGAAGTTCACCACAACTGGCGATCAGGCAGAGTCCTGCACTACTGAATAAATTGTGCAACACAACATCAACGCTCACAATAAGCACAAAGTTGAACTGTTTCACTGTCGCTTTTGGCATGATTTGAAAACTGTGGTTTGAAGAAGGATACGAAAGTTTTGGTCAGCTCTGGTACTGTATCGTTCACCCACGTCAGTGTTGTATTAAAATCTACTTCCATAGGGGCACACAGAAATGAGGTTGTACGAACTGAGCAAAACGTAGAATAAAACATGTTCCTCAAAATTGTAATTTAAGTTTACGAAAATATTCTTTCTTTTGCTCTCCTCTATCAAATGTAATATTGACAATCGTTTTCTAAACGGTAATGAAAATAATACTAATTTCGTGCTTACTGGTTACGGATCAGTAACGATTCTATGAAAAAAGGTTTAGTGTAGCCTCAATTCTACGCTTCTAACATATCACACTGCAATTCTACGCAAAATATTGCTGCCGAATTAAAAACACACAAGGATGACTTCATTCGCTTGTGACTTCGAAGTAACTCATTCTGAAGTTTTCCTAGATATTCGGCTGTATCCTGGCTTTGAGTCTATTGGAGTTTGGAATATTGTAAACTGGTTCATTTATGAGAACCATCCCTAGTCTTTTACTGTCTACTTGGTTAAACAACGGAGACTAGGAGTTTTTACACAAATTTTATATTGACCTACGTTGAGTAGCAAAGCCACGTGTTCAAAGGTCGGTAGGTTTTTTTACGATAAAGCTATTTCGACCGTTTATAGATGCAAATGCATTTCACAGTCAACCAGGACAGTTGGGTTGTTGAGGTTCTACTTGACCTCATTCATTCCTGTCAGTGATCCTGAGGCTACTTCGCTGGATTGCAAAAGAAGTCGGTAATTTTGCATACCTCTGTGTTCGGCGCAAATGTCAGATTGAGCGGATTTATTGGACCAAAATCAGTTAGACTGGTGCACATCACGGAAGGGAATGACCCTGATTCTTGGTCTCGCACGGCCGATCGGCTAGTAGAACAAAACAATACTACGGACATGTGATAGTGTAGACAAAATACCTCAACCGGAATATGTGAACAAACATAAAAACCACGAGACTGGCGGTCGATAGCATAATAATTCAACTCGAAAATAAATATCACTAACTCCAATTACAGTTTCTGCGCTCGGCCACTTTATGCATCCAGCTTCTATCGAAAGAAAACCACAGACTGGAGTTTTGCTCCAGTTACAGCTTAACAGTAGTGCATATCCCTACCAAGCAATTTTTTTATATTTGACTGTTGCTATCTTTAAAATAACTGTAACCAGCTTACTCCTCTGTTACGATTTCCGGTTTATGTTACTGTTCATTCAGCTGAAGTTGTGTGAATTTCATATTCCACCATATATGTGATTACTTGTTTAACCTTGTTTAGTTTTGAATAGAGATGAGTGTTTGTCCAGTAATCAACCAAATATTTACGTGGACGACAACCAACCTCATGTTCACATTTTTTGACAACTTAAATGGAAAACATTTTCATGTTGTTATGATAAACGGTTTTTTACTTTCTGGTGGGCTAATTACTCAGCGTGAAAGAAACAGCGAGTAACTAATGCCAGACTAAAGAACTGCTGATTAAATTTAATCAACCTGTATCCCGATACTGCATCTATTAATATACCACGTACTTCTCCATAATAAACTTTTAATTACGCACTATCCGCCGTTGTTCTAATTTGCGCATACAATTTGTTTGTTACAACTTGTTACATCCAATTTTAATTGGTTGCATCTTTGCTTCATTAAACATAGCTGGTGTCTTATCAGTAAAGTTTATTTTCATACCATATGCACTCAAGCATTTTTGGTGTTCGATCCTAGATTGATAAATGATACAAGAAAATGAATTGGTACAGTACATTTGAAAGTGACTGTCTATTCTCATTTTGTACATATATTCGTACACCGAATCCAATGGTGTAGCCCAGACTATCGAAAAGCTGTCATCAAATGAAGTGTAGCGTCGATTACATTATGATCTCTGTTCGATTAATTCAGCCATTTTCTTTTACGTGCTGCTCAATCAGCGGGAGAATATCGTTATAATACATGAAACGACTCTTTTGTTCTTACCATAAGTGCACACGCATATGTTTAAATTACGACGAGACTATGGGGCGTGGCAGAAAGTTCAAATCATAATTCAAATTCCCTTTTTGCCGTGAATATGTCGTAGTTCTTTTACTCACGTAGATAACTTCAAAACTGTGCAAACTGGGGCCAACCCGACCACGAACCATTGATCTCAACCTTGCTTGTGGCCGTACTGAACTGGCTTGTCTGCTGAAAGTACGTAAACTGGGATATCGGAACTCCAAATTCTTTCGGCTGTATAAGTTTCTGATCTTTTTCTCAACTGTTAAAGTGATTAAACAGCGTCAAAACAATGTCGTAGTACAACATAAAGATGAAGGTAAATTTGTAATACTCGTTTTCCGTCAAACGATCGGCTGAAGAAGACATCGAACTGTTATAGTAAGATTCCTATGCGGAGAAAATTTGCATAATCTCCACGAGTGTTTGCAAACAAACCTTCCATAGATTAACTCAAGCATTCACAGTAGAATAGTAAAGAAAGCCAAAATTACCAAGTTTGGCGATATCTTAATCATGAGTGTATTGACAGTCTAACAGAAATCATTTCTCAGTGTCCAACTTTAGTGTGAACTTTTGGTTAGTAACAACTCCAGTAAAAATCAGGATCTGGCTGTGTACCTTTGAAAATTCTAGACGAATTGCGGTCTAACTCGCATTGAGTCGTTAAAGCGTTATTCATGTTGGACAACGCAGGTTCCTTGTTTCTATACGTAGCTATTAAAGCTTGCAGTCGTGTAATTTTTTACCTGATCTAGTTAGGTGATTACTCCAATACCTTAGATTAAAAACTAACGTTTAATACTTTTTCCAAAGGATACATCACATTCCTGCCGATGTTAATAAGACTGAATTCTATCGACTTGAATACCGGGTATTCAACGCGTTCCACTGATATCCGATATGGAGCACTGATAATCACAAAGGTGGAATATAAAAGTGGTATGACAGAATATGGTCGTAAGTTGACGGATCAAACTTCAACAGATAAAATTATTCACATTAAAACAACACTGAGTGGTACAAAATGAAATGAAAATAAAGTCGCCTCACGAGTTTATCTTCACCTAGGCTTATCAAACAAGTAGCACATACGTTGAGACGTGAGTCACGGCAGACAGGCAACCAGACGTTTGGGCGCACGGCGTTTTTAGATTGGTTATCAAGGATCGGCGATAAACATCTGAAATGTCTGTCTAGACAGGGCACTGATGTACACTCCTAGGAAGAAGCTGACATTTCGCTTACCGTCTTTCTCATTACCGCCTTCTTCGTATGAAAATTAGATGCACTCGACTAATCTAAGTTAGTACATTGATGTAGTGACCACACATGCACAAATACTAAGCATTCAGCTGGCGCAGATTATGCTGTCATCCCAGCTTCCGTGTGCAACAACTGTGACCTGTGAGGCTGAAATAAATTTGTTCAGTTGATACGTCGAATGTTGAGTGATTAAGTGAATGATCTAATGTTCTCTACGAGATGGAAAAACTACTGGGCGAAATAAAACTTTTGCTTAACGAACTGAAGTATCACAGGATTCAGTACTTGGAGGGCTGCATCTTCCGACTTTATTTAACGGAACAGTCGGTTTTAGACTGACTCAGGACCTCAGAATTGATCACATAAAAAATGTCCTTTGCATCTGACGACTTTAATGACCGATGCTAGTGACTCGAGTGGTCTGCTGGTGCACGGCCTGAGTAAATCAATAGGCGCAAACCTACAAACACGTTATGCAATCAGTTGGTTTCTCAGCTGAAGTCGTTAAAAATATGGCCTAGTGAATATCCAAAGAACGTAACCGTTGTTGTCAGCCAGCTGACAATACACATACGTTTTCTGTTGAGAAGAGATTGTGACGAGTGTACAGTTTTATATTAATTGTTGTGAATGTGTTTTCCGCATTAGTTCCAGGTGAATCTATGGCGTTTCCTTCAATTTGTCGGGATTGTTTACAAGCACTTCTCAGTTGCACACCTATTTTCATGATGATATTCTATTTTGTAAGTCGATTGCAAGCAAATGCTAAAAATGCTTACGCAGTACCCTATACACGTTTCAGATCGCTAATCTATAGTTCACGTTGTGGATGGCTCGCAGTATTTCACTACCACAAACGGTCAGCCTGAATTTTAGAAATACCGATCATAATATTTGAAAGTGATATTTATTCGTCGTACATTGGTATTGCATTTTACGTGCCCTTGACACTGTTTTGATTGAATGGTTTTCCTTGGTTTATTTTAACCATTTTTATATTTTCATATGATCAGTAAAAAGCCCACGACGTAGGCAGTGAATGTGAGCACTATCTGATTAATTCACTTCTGTCGATGAGGTGATAGTCCGTTTGTGAGAGAGGGAACCGCCGGGGGATGTGTGAACCTGTGATGAACGACCGACAATTTTTCACTCCCACACGTAAGGGGATATCAGCTCGTAAACAGGAAGTCTAATGCTGATTTAATCCACAATAATTTACTCGGCTATGACTAAAGTTGTAATTCGGGAAGTTTTTCAAAGATTTACTTGAATGACGTACACGTGACTTGAATTGGACAATCTTTTCTCACTAGGTATAATCCATTCGCCTGAGTTTGACTGATACTTTTTCTCTTACGTTTCTACTGGGTTTACGCAATTGGACAGAATGAATGGCATCCGGATTACGTACCTAAGCTGGCGTTCTTGAAATGCTTGGTTACAGTAATTCACGGTACATGAACTTCCCATAAATTGACAATCGGAATACCCACTTGACATTTACGGTCAAATCTTGGCTTCTGTTATTGATTTGTACTTGACTGCAGTCCGAATAAGACACGTCTAGCATGCAGTTTTCAATGGACTGTTACTTTCGGAGCCAACATCAACAGTGTGATTTGTGTGCATAAGCGCACAAATCGCGACAAGGCCAGATAGTTGGAATGGTGGTGAGTCAGTATTGATGCAAC
>LUCH01000028.1:219755-231289 GCA_013368495.1 Paragonimus heterotremus | reverse complement strand
TGAGCCCGCCACTAATATGATGTGTAAAGTTTGCCTTGCTAATCTCAGTCACCTGATTGTTTATCAGTGCTAAGACATTCCAAAGCTGGTTACTGAGATTGTAATGGCCAGAATCTAACTAATATTCCAAATGTTCAAGGGTTATGAACCTGTATGCATTTATGAACAAGCCTCCACTAATTGAATTAGTTTGTTTAAAGCCGTTTGCTTTTCACAACTACAACACAGCTTTCATCACCATGGTGTCCGGAAAGGAAGCTATCACCGTAAGTTGGCCTATATGACTAACGATCGACATTTTTCGGAAGCACACTACCGATTTTGTAGTAGTTGTCACTCATTAGACTCGCAAACTAGTCAAACCTCCATCATAAATCTAACTACCGGAACTATAGTTGCTGAAAGCTGTAGATAATAACTCATTTGTGAGTCATTTGTACTGCCTACTTTGGAAGTTTTATTTACTGTACATTCGTACAAATGTCAGACTCACTTGCGAGGACTTTGCGGTAACGCAGTCTGCTTAACTATCTTACGCCCACACAACGCACTGCCTTAGATAAATATCAGTTTTCCGTACCCACAAAATGTTGCATCACAAATGCTTATGTCACTCATTGCAAACATGGTTGTACTGTGGTTGGTTTCTAATTTATTAACTACGTGAGTTTAAAGGCTACGAACTTGACAGAATATTGAATTTGAGGAATAATGTATAATGACTAAAAACAGATCTTGTACTTATGATCGACTTGGATTTGTGTTTGTACTACGTGAGAAGGTTCCCAACTATTAACATGATTTCTATCAACAAAATATTGTGGTACACTGATCAGATGTTAGTGAGTAATTAGGCATTAAGTACATTCTGAAGGGTATGTTGCTGAAATTACAAACAAAGTTTACACCATGCATAAATACTCACTAAATATACATTGCTTTCCAATTGTCAACGCTCAGTTAAAAGCAGCTGTTCAGATAAGTATATGGTTGTTATTAACAGAATCACTGTCAGACATTAAGCTTTTGCTTCGGGCCAACCAATATCCCTATACAACCATCCTTTTCATATGCACAACAAATTTATATTACTTTGAGTCAGACTACGACATTTTTCCCACAGTGAGATTTCATAACATAGCTGGACAATTTTTTCTCTCCTGGAGACTAATAATGGCACTAATGTTTGCCTCTGTAATTCTACCCGTACCAGTCACATCCTCGAAAAAAACACTTTTGTAATTCTCCAAAAAGTTAATCCCTGAATCAGGTGGAACTGCTTGGTCCATCGGGGTAGCTAATGAAAGTCATTATTTACTGTTCAGACAGTGAATGTCCGAAAGTAATCCAATAATGGCTACTGTCAAGCCACATGGCTGTAACGCAACTAACGTTAAGAAGTGAGAGGCACGGTGATGTTCGACTGGACCTAAGTGGTTTTCGAAATGCGGTAAACCTCCGTAAGAAGAAGGTCGAGTTCGGGACAGTAGGCAAAGTCGCCGCCTCGTTATTATCTCGTCGAGCCGGGGGATATGTTTTATTTTACTCGTAACCGTCGCAGATATGACCACTTGCAGGCATAAAAACAGAAGCCCGGCAACTGAGTTAGTGCACACTCAGAATTCGACTGCACCTAAGTGAAATGTCTGCAAAATTAATTGTAACGTTACAGCTGGGTTCTCGCTGATCTTAATTACTTGATATGGATGAAACTATCCCTGAGAGCAAACTGTGTGCCTTTATCAGTGAATTATTTTACTGCAGGTGTCTCGAGGTTAAACTAGTATACTAGAAAACAGTTCGAATAATCTCAGCTTTACGTATCCATTTCCGACAACCATGCAGTAATGGAATACAGTGAACAGTATCAACGGTAAATCCAGTGAATATCAATCTTCTTCAGTGGTTATCAGGTTTTTTGGTTAGTAAGGAAGACAGCTTGATTAACCTGATCTTAAGTTAATCAGGTGTAGGCATTGCCTTATTACGCATCTCACGCAATGAGGAGGAAAATGTTTCGCCAGAAGGCAGGATGAAAATTATCGGGACGAATTTAAGGAGTGACAGCCACTTCCATATTAACTCGACTGAGTCAGCAAGGTTCAACTAACGTAAACTACAAAAATAAAAGACGCGCTGCGAAATCGATAAAATAATTGCATACACAACGAAAGAAAGTGAGTATGTAACTGCAGAAGTTAGCACAATAGTGCAACAAAAGGCTTGGGGAACTAGGTGTCCAGTTCCAGGCTACTAAATCTACCTGTACAAGGAGTTACTCAGGAAGAGATACCTGAAGTTACTATGGGACTGGAACTGGACACACGTGTTGACAGTCGTTAGTTCGCACACCAAAACGCTCAGGGTATCAATTCCTGTTTTCTTTCGGAAGAGGTTGTCACTGTTGCGCCTGTTAGTTCTCGTGAATGGTAGAACGAGCTAAAAGACATGTCAACACCACATCCGGAGAAAGATATTTGTAATTACACTAGAAGCATCTCGATCTACTAGGCCTTATTAAACAAGAGTTTGGTCATAGCACGTAAAAAGAATGACGCTGTTGCTGTACTGAGATGGTACAGTCAGGAGAGAGGAACGTACAGTGAATGTAAAGAGTACACACACCCTCTAATTCAAAGTTAAAAATCATGCACTAGACGATGTGCCATATGCAACTTGAAACAAGACAAGGTTGCTGTGCAAAATGTTTCATCAGAAGTCTGCCAACCCAGAATGGAAAACTATACATTAGGTTTTAAAAAACTCTTATTCTGAGATCCTCCGTTATAGTTGTTGTCATTATTATTATAGTGAAATAAATGTCTTCAGGTGGTTGTTTGAAGTTAGTAGAACGTTTTGGTGCCAAACTATAAGGTAAATGAAAATATTTGAATACCGTAACGAGAAACTGTCATTAGCTCGCCGTCAACCCTATCAATAGTTAGAACTACGATTACGGTAATGTTAACGTTGATCCAACTAAACATTTAACGATTTATTTTATGTATCATATACTGACGTACTTTTTATACAGTCATTACTGGAAAATTTTTAACATATTTAGTCATTATTTATAATCAGTTTTTCAGCTTCTTTTTATGTCGGGTGAAATTCAAGGACAATCACATCAAAAGTTTTAGCTAAAGTATAGTTTTGTCTACCCAAGGAAATATACACAGTTTTCTATTCGATTTACAGTCCGCTGCATGACTGTCATGATAGATATTTGTCAGAATGTTTCTTCTAAATAACTACCGTATTCTTTAGTAGTTGAACATAAAAATATTTTCTTTTAGCCGAATAACTTTTGCAAGGCGTTGCAATCAACCAGTTTAATTTCTTGAAAATGTTACCGTGATTAAGTTGTTTCAAACGTGAATGTCTCGTCTAAATAACAAATCACCCAGAACTCTGAGACAAATGAGAGAGACATTTGTCTTGTTTGAATGCCGCAGTAATTGCATCGTAGTCAACTCCGAGAAGACTGGCGCCAATGACTATCCAAATATGGGGCCATACTCAAGTTAATTGCAATAAGCAGCAAAGTACATTTCACCAGGCGCGGCGCCTGCAGTTTTTAACAGAGTGGTAACAGATTCAGAATAATTGTTTTTAATTGCTAAAGACATGTATTAAACTAAATGCTGATTTCAACCTTCTTCTTGGTGCGTACGTAATGACTGACTAAGAAGCGGACTTGCTTACTAAAGCTGTGCCTAAGTGGATACATGGCAGTAGGGTGTTCCATTTTCTTGCAATATAATCTGTAAAAGAACAGCATCAAGGTGGAATTGTTTATCCATCACAGGATGTATAAGAAAACACGAAACAGACGATTTCAAACAAATCCTGAGTTATTACGAAATTTGGCAGACTTCAGGACAAACGAGGCTCAGGTCCAGAAAACATCGTAAGTATTTGTTTGCCATAATATGGTAAAAAACTTCCATTTAGCCCCGCGCGCTAGATTTTATCTGCAGGGCTAGGTTATTGGGAAAACAATTGGTCTGTACATTGTTATAACCACTGCAAATAGGCGCGAAGGATGACCTGGGGTTTAATACACACTTGGAAATAATCAACACACATTTACCATATTCATCTCAACACCCCAGGTGCAAGTGGCTGCGCGGCGTGCGAATATTTAGTGGAAACGGTTGCACCGGAGGCTAGATGAATATTACAAAGTATACGGCTTCAGACAATCACTGGTGTTTAGTCATTGATAAGATAGTCGAAGTTTTTGACAACCTAGCTGTACTATAACAGTAACCCAAAGTTTCGAGATAATCCCATACGAGACACAAAACGAACACGCGTCAGCATGCTCAACCACAAGTGATAATCACATCATGGTCAGGATGTCGAGCAATTTCGTTTGATGCCCTCTTCTGTATCACGAGTGATTGCTGTATTGGCAAGTCTGGCCAGGTAACCCAGAATTTATCTCAGAAGCAGTTACGGAAACGCGCTCCATGTTTTAATGAGACGAATTAAACTATTTAAAAGGAACCTTACCTGGTGTTCAGCACGGAAAATCCTCACTATAAAGCAAGCTACTTGTAATGTGCATCTACTAGAGATCTGTGTATCTGCTACCCGATTTCATAGATACAGCAAAACCATCCTCCACGATGGTCATCATTGTACTGCTCGGTGTACTATAGAAGATAAACCGTTGACAACAATCGCACTCTGACAGCTCTGGAGCAGGATTGACGAACCTTGTGGATGAATCGGAACGCTTCATCCGAATCTATTTGATGACCAGTGTCAAGTAACCGGGAGCCAATCGCACTGAAAATAGGTTTTCTCGAACCGCTGGAAAGCCATTTTGATAAGTGTTTACGAATCCTCTCCGATAGCTGCCTTGTGGTCCTCCCAATGCAACCTGCTTGACAACAACAGGCCTTCCCAAAGTGAATACGGACGGAGTACCATTAAGACCGATCCTAGACATGCACAATTCGACGTATCATGCTTTAGCGAAATAGCTAGTGAAGATATTAGGACCGATCAAATCACGACTAACTCCTTTCAGCCTCAGATAATTCATACTGGTAAAAAATTCAGTTTCGAGCAAAAAGTTCCATGCGTGACGTCGATAACGTCTTATTTCCTCGGCTCGCTAAATACTTCAAGAATTACCGCTTTAATACAACTACCAGCAGAGTACTCTTAATTTGCTCTGAAAACAGCCGTGCAGCAAAGTTCCTTCTTACAATAGCTGATGCTAATTTTGTTCATGCTAAAAGTCTCACAGCTTTTCAACTAGTTGCTCCTGTTACATATTGACTATATGAATTATTCGGACACACTGAGCAGTATAACTGGGTTTGGAAATTTGCGCGGTATACTGTTTGTTTAACACCGCTAAGCTATTTACAAACGGTCGGTATTTTAGTGTCACTAAATGGTAGGCCAGATATCTTCATCAGATGTTATCTGCACGAAATTGGAGACGACAGTTAAAAAAAACTATCACTCACCTATTTATTGCTATTCTGTGCACAAAACGATACCACTGAATTGATGTCGCCAAGACAATCACGGAAATATCTTCGGGAGTGGATGTGCATGGCCATACTTTTGTTTAGGTCTGCTGACGTTCAGCTATCAACCAATTAAGGCACTTCAAGCAGCCTGGTCAAGTTTTTACACTTCTCATACGGCTTACAGTTCACTGGCATTTTATGTCCTTGTTTTAATGTAATAATGTCGATTTCGCGGTATCCAGTAGTTCACCACAAATTGTGACGAACATCGAGAGGTCGAACGAACACGTACAAATTTACCATTTTCAGTCAACATGCATTTTGGCTTTTGAGAAAGTATGCCGAGGAGCTGCATTGTCAGTCACCATACTTAATTTTCTTTCACAAGTCCACAAGTTGTTTCGACTGTGGCAAACCCTGTGTATTGTGGAAATATGGAACATAATTTCATTACACAAAATTTCCATTAACCTTGTCGTGTTTCGTAAAACCAGGCTTTCATCGAGAGAATTTACAATCTGAAAGCTAACTCAGCGACAATACATCACGTGGACCCATCGAGTAGTGAGTAGCAGTCGATGGGCATCAGGGGCTTTAAAATCGTCATAACGTCATCTGATTCCGTAGTAAATAAAGTCTAATTTGAGAAGTGCAAGTGAATGAATGTTACTCAGAGTGAACAGTCCAAATCGAGTTTTCAGGCAGCTTGATTAACAGAACCACATGAGGTAACTAAACTGCATCCGGCTTCACAAACTTGATTCTAATCAGCTTCTCGTCCTGTAAGCTGAAGTTTACTCACCGTTTACTTGATGGGCTAAGTTTAATTTTGGTTCGTATCTTACGTTCGTCACTTCCTTCTTCTCTAATACTTTGTTGTGCAGTCAGCGACATTTTAAACAGATTTTACTAAACTCATTGTACTCTTCAGTGATTACCGTTTCTTGGAAATTTAACAGAATTTCAGGTTGAACATCACTCACAGTTAATAGCAGCCTTCCCGTTTAGATAGACTTTCCAGCCAGCTCTTTTCGAAAAGAAGAGCTGTACTCGAGTTTCGCTCTCATCAGAGCTCCTAAGTAGTGCATATCCTTGCCAAGGCCTGGACTAGAACTCCGGCCACGCTTTCATGATGCAACCGTGTTTGCAAGTCCGCCACTGACCTAACATTAGGCACGACCGAAGTATCATATGTGAACTCTCAGTCTTTTTCGGTTGTGAGTAATGGACACGTTTAACATAAAACGAGATACAAGCATCAGCTGTTTGCTTCGCGTAATCTGTAACCTTATTATGAAGCGCATGCTGATCAAAAATATGAGACTATTTTGATAAGCTACCGGTCCGCCGATTTTATGTCCCAACCAAGCCTCCGAAATTAATCATCAATTCTGCGAGAAACCGTTAATGCTCCCTCATTTTTGTATTGCTTTTCACCTGTCTTAATCAGAATACGCAATTTCTACGTTAATGATAACAATAATCTTTCCACAGATAAAACATGCGATGCAAACTAGGAAGACTTGAAATATATGTGAGCATTAATTCTTTGTTTAGTGCAAAGAATGTTAGCACGCCTACAAACGGTTCTTCTGATTTCTCAGTGGTGTTGGAAACCGGACGTTACTGCTACACTTCAAACTACTTCCACGAATCTTCCTTCTTATCCAAATATTTGTCTATTGGTCACAACTGAAGTAAATCTGTGTACAAAATTTCCTCGAAATAAAAATAACACTTCGAACTTTGCCACCTGTCAGTGGGCCTTCCCACGAAAAGGTCTGTGAAAGTTGACTGTCACTGACAACCTGACTGAGGTTGGCAATCGGAATGTGTATTCCGCGTGAGTGCAAACCCATTAGAACAAATGAGTATTCTGAACACCGAACGTCTCTCAACTAACGGATCTTTGTACTTAACGTTCGCTCAGGCCAAAGTTAGTTGATAGCAAAGAACGAATACAAGAGCTATACCGAAGTTCCTAATACACACAAATCACACAAATCAAAACCACGCAAACGATTTCATTAACAACACTAACCTTACTCTATTGAAGTCGACATGTAAATTCTACTTCAAATAAAACCTTGACGACCATAAAGTATTGGATGTGAGACCTAAGTTTTGTGGCATTTTACACGTACTAATGGCTCATACACTGTCATTTCGGTCATCACGCTTATAGTAACGAGCGATCAACATCCTCTTCCTTTTTCCGCTAAAATGAGGATTGTTGCGTTTAGGAACGACACATCGTTTCTACCCTCTGAACAACACTCACATTTAATGAAGCCTGTCTGTCTCAGTTTCTTTTTTGTATGCTAGGGTGTGCACATATCGTTCAGTGTTGAACATTCATTTGGTCCACACACCTGGTGCCCGGAGGTGTGAATCAGCAAAAAAAGCGTAGTTGTTTCCTATCAATCAGTAAAATTTTAGTCACAATGTATTCAGGTTTCTTTTTTTTATGCATGTAACGTGTTGACTGTATTGACGTAACAAAACAACTTTCTCACCTCCCGGGATTGTTGACGAGGTTAATGCAAGTCAACTGTTATGGGCTGAAACGGATTTCCTGCGAACTGTGAATGAACCACGTAAAGTGTGAAAACCAATGGCCATGTAAACCACAATCGATTTCATTCTTGTCAATATATCCACTGGTTATGTCTACTCAGTGCTTGGAAACCAACAATGAGAATACGGTGAAAGTGTTTTTTATTCGGTGTAGGTTGAGCTAATCAAGCAGGAGTGATGCCCGCTTGAAGTAACAGTACTAAATGTGCGTGAAAAGATGCTTGAGTTAGCGGCGAGTTTGGAAGTCGCTTGGTTATAGAGGCGTATAGAGTGAGACGATTGCAAATGTAATCACCCAACATGGCTAAATGTGCCGGTGAGACACAATACGGTTGCAAATGAAAGAGTATTGTTTAAAACAATCACATTCTCAGGCGAACTCAAAACGTAACTTAAGTCAACTAGGACTAACTCGTTGTTTACGTTACACAGACTGTAATTGACATAGCTGGAATATTTCAGATGTGTCAGAAGCGGTTAAAATTAAAAGCGTAAATGGGCATAATTCTTCATTAGGTAATTTTCAGGCCGATACCTTGATGTGGACTGACAGAAAATCAGACTAATATGACGATAGGATTATCTCAAAGAAACTGGGCTGGACAATCAGTCGGTAGACGATATTGTTTAGTTGGCCACCTCTCGCTTGTTAACTGACTAAATTGCGCAGCGCAGTCATTGATCGGGTCTACTTGAGGACAGCGTAAAATCACAATCTGAAGAAAAACCGTTTTTGACGATATAATATTGAACCAGGCAAATGATTTTATTGTTTGTCCAATCTTAATGATACACTAACTAATAAATTCTAATCATTTTGAAGTTAACGGGAGCAAGGTTGTTGTTTCTAACGCGGTTGCGTACAAGACGGGCGTCGTGGTCAAATGTGTACTTCTGGCTCGTTTTCACTGGCACCTCAGTGTGTATCAAGGCGAGTGGTTGAGTTTATTGACCGGCAGCCCACTTGCAGTCTTTTGACTAAGGTGACAGAACTGACGCTGGTTGCGAGTGAAAGTCCGGTTGGAGAATAACATATTGTGATGCAATATTGAGATACACGTTGCGTGTGCATTAAATTACATATTTAAAACATACAGTATGTGTGAGTGCCATTCAGTGTTTTGTATCGGACCAGTAGAGTGGTTCGAGAGCTGTTGTGTGCCACGTGTGAAACGGCACATCTTTCTGAAGATGGAAGTTGTGTGGTTAATCAGCAGTTCAATGAGATTACCTTAAAAGACAAGGGTGTGAATCACTGGTAGTTGAGTGGTTGTAATTTCGCATGTTATGGTCGTTCGTTTCCTTCAGTAGAATTATACTGCACGAAATTCGCACCACGATCACTAGCTTGTCTTCTTTCACGTGTACCAGACTAACAGCAACTCTCAGTGAATACTATAAAGCAATGTTTCCAGATAAACCAACTGTTTTCTCAAGTACCTGTGTTGATGGGTCAGCTTACCACGACAGTAACAAGCTAACTCGGGGAACAACTCTACAAAATCACCACTCGAATCTTGAGTTACCAACAGCATTAGAGTAGTATTCTCCAATATCTTGATCACACACTCCCAAGTATCAGTTGACAAATAGGTTTCTGGTAGGAAGTGGTTAATGTGATTAATATAGCACTAAGTTTCTGGCAA
Source organism: Paragonimus heterotremus (assembly GCA_013368495.1). Classification (NCBI taxonomy): domain Eukaryota; kingdom Metazoa; phylum Platyhelminthes; class Trematoda; order Plagiorchiida; family Troglotrematidae; genus Paragonimus; species Paragonimus heterotremus. The sequence continues at coordinate 221,571 of LUCH01000028.1, read as the reverse complement.
TGTTCATTATGAAAACCTTCCAGACTAAAAGATGTAAAACGTTCTGTGCTTTACTTGGGGTGTGGTTGAGATGCACGTTCGTTAGGTGTGATTTGATGGTCAACGTAATGCCTGAGTGGACAGTCGAATTAATCAATCGCCCATATAAGTTGGGTTCTAAGCCAAACAACTGCCAGATTCCATCAGGTTAGATTGCATAATTCAACAGTGCACAAACTGAGAAAAAGTCAGGTGGTTCATTAAAAATCGGTTACACTACTGAAGGCAGTACGACCGTAACTTATGAACGTAAATGAATTGCCGGCTTCATTGGAATATTCCAGCGATGGTCGTAAGGTAATCTACAACTTCTTCTAACGGAACTGAAGTCGCTTTTCTAATTACTTGTTGTGCAGAGCGACTGACGATTAAAGATCCCGAAAAGTTACACAAGAATTTTGCCGTCGAGCGTCGAAACTTTTCTGAATACATGAAGACTGTAGAATTGGTCATTATCCATGGCTATACGCAGTCTATCGGGACAGCTGTAAACCTTTTGGTTCGAGCGGAACAACACAGAACATTGAAGGTTTACTCGGAAAAAACTGGTTCTGTACATAAATAAGTGACGCTTAACAAAACACACAACCTACACACAGGTGAACTCTGAACACATAGTTCAACCGTCAGCAAGTATCAGTGAATAATGTGGCATAGTGAAAATTCAATGAGGCAGTACAGAATAGGCAAAAATGAATTTCAGACGAGAGTCCATAGTATCAGTTGAAAGAGGGGGTTACGTGTAACAGTGGGAGAGATGTATGGCTAATATTCAGTGTAATCAACAAACGGAGATATGTATAAAGGATCTACAACACGATGGTTTAGTCAACGGGGTATAGCTATGGGAGCAGTTGAGATTAGCGTTGTGCACACTATCGGTCGTGGTTTAGTAGCCGGGTGTTGGCCAGGGTCAACACTCCTCGAGTTTGTCCAGCGGAAAAATACCAAATAAAAATGTAAAACTAGATTGGCGGAACACAGATTGGTGGTAGACGATATATTTCAGAGGTCGACGCTCCAATCTGGAAGTTGGTTTGCACTCGTTTCTACTAGCAGATATAATCGCCAAACATCTTGTCTCTGCCTGCTATTGTTCGTTCTAACCAAGGTTTCCCTCACTCCTCCGTCCTTCCCATAAGTCGGCTGATCAGCTGCCTTCATGTTCAATTGTCCTCTTGACACTGACTATTTGATCACCAGCACCAGGCCTTTGACATCAGGATCTCAAACTTGCATTGTCCTCTTCTACCGCTCCTGTAAATCAGAGACCTATTCCTTAATCCATCATGACCAGAAAGCGTCAGTTAGATGTTGTGTTTGTCCCCATCTTCGTGTCAAATTTGGGACGGTCCTAGTGAGCACACTGCCTGAGGAGTTGGACCACCAGTTAGCGGCAGAAGAATACGACGGACGGAATGTATGAGACACTCTCATATTCCTTCTCTGTGGCTTGCCTTTGGTTGTGGGAATACCCAGTCGGAGCCATGCTCCAACAGTGTGCTAACAATCGTTTCCTGATTCCATTATCTGGGACATTCTATGATCTTTCACTGAGTTCCTCGAAAGTTGGTTCCGTTGTCACTGTAGATACGAATGGGAAGTCCAATTCGCGGTACAAAACGGAAGGAGGCATGTAAAAGTCTATCTTGATCGTATGGACAATTTCGATATGCACTGCTCTTATCAACAAGCAAGTAAAAATGCAACCATAGCTTTTCTGTGTGCTGCAACCGCGTTTGACCTTTAAAGGACCGAAACAGTACACACCGACTGC
>LUCH01000028.1:89219-213896 GCA_013368495.1 Paragonimus heterotremus | reverse complement strand
CGCAAAATGATGTTCACATACACTGTTAGATAGTCGACTTACAGTACAGTCAACATTTGACATATGCAACACGTGAGCATATGATGTTAGTCGTAGATGTGAAATACTTTGAATTGTTGTAGGATAACTGTTTTTGAAGGGAACGTCATGCGTAAGATAAGTGTTTCTTTGTTGTCGGTAGGCTTACACGGCATGAAAACATCGGAATTAGTCTGAATTAGTCTATAAACTGATGGACGGTACATAAAAGCCTCACAAAAATGGTGCGCTTGTGTCTGGCACAAAATTATTCTACTAAATTTGATAGAGCCCGCAACGAAACCGCGGAAGTATTTCGCAACTTATATCGAATTGTTCAATGTGAATTCTCAAACGACGACGTCGTGTACCATATTGTCCGAAGCTAACAAAAAATCAAAATAACTTTGTATACATTCCGTTATAATAACATTATAAAAAGTTAATTCACACGTAGGCCATCTAGAGTGGTTACTGAAATATATCAGTTAACTTAAGATGACCTTTTTGCCAAGCAGGTGGTGGGTTGTAAATTTTCCGTCTACACTAGGACACTTTGGTGCAACCTTGTGCGCGTAACCGAAAAGTGAATTAGATATAACAAGATTTATACTACTCAATTAGCCTCTTACACCATGATTCAGTTAGTCATTTAAACGCATTGACAATGATTATGTCACGATTGTGGTTGACATCTGAACTGCGTACAATCAATTCCAAAATCCGAAGTTTACTTTTCAAATATCTACGGTTCTTTTATACGTGAGATGCGCTCAACAGTGTTGAAATTTGAAACGTGGAAACCTCATTTAGCTGCAGCGCAATGCATTACAGCACAATTCCTATTGCGGGCTGCTAAAATTCAACTGTCATTCAGAATCATCAATAACTCAAACTTAACAATTGAAGCCAAACAGATACCATCTGAAGCACTTTATAATCTACCTGGTCCAGATTAGTAAAATTTCAGCAACTGAAGCATTGTCATTAGCTTCACCACTAAAAACCGTAGCATCACACTAAGAATACAAGAAAGAATACGTTCAACCCACTCATAACAATGCTACTTAAATTTCCATTTAAATCCGATAGCCTTTCACACTTTTAGTCAGTTTGAGAAGGAATTTTTTGAAACCTCATTTGTGTAATCATGGTCGAAAGATGTAACCCTAGTATCGGTTTCATTTCTGGATCATATCTCTGGTTATGCACGCATCATATATTTTGATGCCATTCTAGGAAGCCTTGCTTGACTGATATTTTACCAGAAGTGTCTTTCCCTAAGACGCAGTATTTGGTGGTCTTTGATATCCGCATTAACATGATGGTCGAATTAGTTTTTGAACACACATGCTCCAACATTACACCTCTTTGTTCTTTTACTCTGAATGAAGCTACCATGCTTAATCATGAAAAGAAACACCAAAATACTAACTCTGGTCAGTTCGCGAGAAATTTCGAACACCAATTGCTATATTCGTGCTTGCAACCGGCTCATCTTCGAACATATGATTATTTTGACAGTTGTGGCTTTAAGACCATTATTAAAATAAATAGGTTTTGTGAAACTTAGGCGTTTAATTTGCATCAGTTACCACAATGAAGTTGTTGCGGTTTGTAAAATTCGGTTTAGAAAGTTTAGATCAGTCGCGGTAGAAAATACCCAGGTAACTACAGGTGTTAAGCTACTAAACGTGATTTGATAAATAAATAGCTCGTTGTCGTTGAATACTATGGTTTTAATGGCAACCCTCTTCATTCAGTTGCATTAGATGGACAAACGCAGTTAGTACAATGGCTTGAAGGTCGGTAATCGCCAGGGGTTTGTTTCTCTGTGAGGAAAACTGCTAACAGATAATTTTTCTTGTTTGATAAATCAATATAACACCTATCAATGACGACGCACCTCAGATTTTTACTTTCCAATGCCTTTTTCGTGAATACGTGTCATTGGCGTCCAGTCACAGAGTTTGAAGTTTATGTTTTTCGTCTGAAGATTATAGCATATGGTAAGTGCAAATCATTTTAGCAGCATATTTACCATAGACTGCGTTATTCCACATTGGTTTTGTTTGCCTAATATTAGGGCAAAAATCTTATCGGTTCCTATTGCCCAGATAGGATTCTGTGTACTTCAACTGGACCATTTTTAATCTTAGTAACTGACCACTTTATTTTTGGAGACTTTCAGAACTTGCGCTACATTTTTCAACAGTCTTCTCGGTGGATTTGATATACTCCACAAGATGCTTGCTTCACCTGCCTTCTATAATAAAGTGGAAGGCACTCGTCTGCTTAAGAATTCCAAATTTTCCCTCATTTCGCAATGTGAAAATTAAAAACTGTCGACTAGAAGTCAACCTACAATGTTTTGTTTGGAATCTATTTCGTAACTTAACTTCCTAATATGCTAATTCCTTACTATTTACTAGCTCGCACAACCACTCTATTCGCTGGCTGATTGAAGTGTTCTACAATGAACAAGTCAGTTTTTCGGAAATGGTCTCTTCACGTGTTCTACTGAAGAACTGAGTGTATCAGTAGTAATTATCAGCGCTCTATCGTTTCTTGTATTTTAAAAATTGACGTTCGGATTGACAGGATAAGGCGATCATTTAGAAATATAGAACAAATCTTTCCGTAACAACGTTGAATAGAAAAATTAGGAACAATCTTTTGCACACTGGAGTTAACGAGTACATTACGCTGCGTTTTATCAAGTGTGTACTGCATTGGTATGTATATGTGGTTAGTGACCTTATAATTTTGTTTTGAGATTCCCGTTGAATTTTGCACCTTAAACGGGCAGGCTCTTTTGAGTACGTGATGGGATGCACTAAAATTTCTTTGAGAGGTACGCGGTGAAACAGACCTTCCGAGTTCAATTCTAACATATAAATTAATGGGCCTTGCAAAAGGTACCTCTCCAGTATATATCGCTTCATCCCATCAGATATGTACTGTGATAGTCGAGTTTAAATAGCAAACTTCATTGGACGTTTCAAAGCAAAACTACAAGCTGGACAGCCATACACCCCAATGCATATCGGTTACTGGGGTAATTACGTACTGTTAAATAAGTCTTTTTTATGCAGGAGGGCGGTTGTCGCTTGTCAACAGTTACCGCTTCGAAATGCAAAGACGCCTTGGATTTTTGTTGCTTGCCCTACCTGAAAAGCTCTGTCCGAGTTCAAGTAAACTTGACACCTCAACAACTTTTGAACTGCCCATAATGCCGGTCCTTTGTGAATTGACTGAGACACCGTGGTATCCATTGGTGTTTCACACGTTTGAACCGGAATGCTCTCATTGGCCCGACTGTTTGATTGCCACCCTGTTCCCTATATGTGAATAGCCCGACACTCCTATGAAATGTACGGATGATGTAAGATATGTCCTCAGCGACAGTATTGAGATTCCCGTGATGATGACGCACGGAACGGTTAGTACGGCTGCGTAAAACCTGTTTTTGACAGGTACCGTAAGACGGGTTTTCAGCAGAGCAAAAAGGTCCTCACCGCTGTGAGGCAAGCCAGGTTAGACATTAGTGTTGCAAAATATTGAAGCAGTCATTGCAATTGGCTTTTGCTTACAAACCTTCCAGATGAAAAACAGAAAGTGGCAATGTTTCTTGGGGTTGGTTCGGAACAAGGGCGTCCTCGTCGTCATTAATTCTCTCGGAAAGATTCATCTTACAGAATAGAAAGAACACTTAGTTATGAAACTGACGAAGTTCATCTGTTATGAAAAACTGTTTCTTGCCTCTGTGTTCGAAGGCGTTAGGATTATTTTTTTTAAATTCGCCAGATGTTCTGAACTTGGGAGCAGAGACTCAGGTGAACGACCCATACATCAGTAAACTCTGTTTGTTAAGTATCCGTACGAAAAAGATTATCGGATACAACAGGATTCTACCAGAGTTCCACATAGGATGTTACGGTATTTCAAATCAACTATCATTGCTTTACTGCATTTTTTGAAGAACTAATTGTAGGTCATCGGTCATCTTTAAAATACGTTTTCTTTCCGTTTTAGTGGAACGGTAATAGAATACAAGAAGAAAAATATATATCAGCTAATGAATAAAAAACCATAGCAGAATGCGTTGGAGTGCAAAAAATTTAATCGCGTGATTCGGAAATAAATAAGATGAAAATAAGTCATTCAACACAACAAAATATGTAATCTGAATCAACATGTTCCTATTGCTCGGAAAGTTGAATGAAATCCGTTATTGTTAAATATTCATTGTTTGGTACTTTATGGGTTAGCACGTGATGAAAAGCAAGGGCCAACCAAGTCGTCATTCTCCAATCAACTCTATTCATGTATTTTCGCAAGCTTTTAGCTCAGGGCGGTAAAAATAACCTTTTCTCAACATTTCTTTTTTAACCGTTTGAGTGTAGGCAGAATGCCTTTTAATACCTCACAAAAGTAGCATTTTAAGGCGAATTTTCACCACTTATCTATTGGTTGATAAAACTATATTGATGAGCATCACTAATATGAAGGCCAAAATTTTTGTCCTGAAGACACAGCTGTGCCGGAGGTTGTCCATTTAGTTAAGCTTCAGCAGCTTGCTAATATTTGTAACTCAGACATTCGTCTTAGTCAAGACCATTCTACAAATAGCATTAAGCTCCTTCCATGAAAGTAGTATTGGCTGGCTTGACGTACACTTAGTAAGGGCTGTGATAAGTAACCCAATATCAGTTTTGTCCAATTCGGCCTAACTTTCAAATTACATTTTCGCCTGTTGCAGGAAGCTGCTGCCTGCAGAACTTGCTAAATGCCTAAAAGCATGGGAGGGTACTTTCAGAGACCGTTACAAATATTACGCATTGAGTTGGATTCCCGTGTGATAGACAACAATCGACCGACCAAATGCCGTCTTCCATATTTATAAAGTACGTAAAAGCAAATAAGATCAGAACAGTTAAGTGCACTGTATTCACCCTGGTAGAGTCTATAGTAATCCTTCTATGCTGTCGAAGTGAGCATACCGGTCATTCTTCCAGATATTTTCAATTTTCTGATGCGCAGACGAAAGAATTTGCTTTACACAGTAAAAGTGCATAACAGGTGTTGATATCATCGAAAAACTTGGCGGACGCTATCCACTTGTCGTTGACAAAGCACACTGCTCATGTGAGAAACTACCCGAAAATGAGTCAATGTTTTCCACAGTTGGTTTTGTGTTTGTCTGGAGTAAACGACGGCCGATAAATTAGTAGGACTTAGAACAATCGATCACGATGTCATGAGACAATGTTTTCCGCCTCATCCGTAACTGTCTCATTAGCACCATATATATAAAGCTGAAGTTATAGTGACTGCTGAAGAATAATAGGGATTTTGCATTCACCTTAGTAGCACACCACGCAACTGTTCAAAGTTGTCGCATTCTCCTGGACGCTTTAGTCCGGCTATTTAAAAAAAGAGCACTATACTTGAGTTTACTGGTGCAGTCATCGGTTAGGGTTAACAGGATATTCGCTGTGTCTCTCCTTAAGACGATCGGACGATTTGATCACCATGCGAAAGCAAATGTGACTGAGCATTCGCGTACGATGATCCAACCTTGTCTAATTCGAGGTCGGTGGCGCGAAGGTGAACATGATTGCCCTATGAAGCCTTGATCACATTTCCAGTCCTAATCGTGGCAAGAGTGCGACTTACGATACTGGCTGACTTGGCAGAATAACCTGCTCGATTGAATCGTGTTTCGTAGGAATGAAATGAAAACATGGTTTTTATCATCAGAACGGGGATTTTATTGAGACCACTCATTCCTTCACCGTTAAGTTCGTCTGTATAAACATATTTGTGAACCATCAGTCTGAAAGCGTCAACGTTCATATCTGAATAGGTTAACATTTCATAGTCAGTTCTCGCCTGACGCAACACGGGGTGACTCATTTGTCTTTGTTTTGACAGGAAATAGCAATAAAACACTGCCAACAGTACAAGAATGCTTGCGCACTGGGTTGTCAGGCGCTATCAAACGAACACGTCAACAAAGAAACAATAGCACTGGTGCACTTTGAATTATACCCTATTCTTTTGCTGTGTAGAATACGTTTGTGAATGGTAGTTGACTTGTTAGGGAAATGCTCGCACTTTTGAACATTTCGCCACTAATCGGACGTTAGAGGCTGGGGGCTTGCCTAACATCGGCTTATTTCATGAATATTAATCCAGGGTTGTGAACATTATGTTATAAACTGCCCGTTCATTTTGTATACTTAGTTAACCTGCCCGCGTATTTATCTCTGTGTCGAACTAGTGAAAACAAGACCGAAAAAATAGGGTTAGTAACTCGCTTTCAGATTAGCCCGTCAAAGTGACCAATGGCAAAGGAGGCTTGCGAAAGACTTTGAAAATAAACTATAAAAATGTTCGAGTATGGGAGTATATATTACTGCACTGTAGATGCGATAAAGAAAATCAGGTATACAAATCTGCACGAAGAAACAGACGAAACCTTCAGTATACCCTAAAGGCTGGGGACAAAGGTAGAATGGTATAGAGACGGTGACTCAGAATTTTGTAAAGGAAAGCAAGCGAAAATGGTGTCTTGTTTGAGTCAGACCAACGTAACAATATACCTGTGTATCTACAAAATGAGCAGACAGCATCAAAGCAGATGATGCGTGATAATTACAAAAAATAGAAGATTGACCGTAATGGCATAAATAATACGTGTTACTTGATGCCCGCAATACAATTCCTGAATATAATCTCACTACTTGGATGACAAACTTATAGGCTGTTGTGCCGGCTGCCACTGTTCGTGATATGGTATGGCTGAATATAAAAGGTAAACGTTAAAGAAAAAACTGTAAATTATGTCTGTTCAAAGTTGCAATCAACCTGGATTAACGAGAGAAAGTTGTTGACATCAGGTCGCCTCATATACTGATGTCTGAAGGAGTGGATGACATATGGTCAGCTGTAATGAATTGGGAAGTGATCAACCCTGTCAAAGGACCGGAAGCGGCATGTTTTAGCATACATCGTGCAATGTGTCCAATGCGATGGATGGTGTGATTGCTATGACGGAATAGACCAATATTTTATTGATTACTCAGCATCAGTCAGTTGCTGGTTGCCTTTCATTTTGCGAAGTTGCACATCAGTGATAAAATTTGCATATTGTGAAAAATTAGTTTGTATACGGTATGAATATTACTGGCCACAGAGTGGAAGAAACAGTTGTGACCAAGTTTATCTGAGTCATACTATATCCGACTGACGAGTTGAGTTAACTAACTTGATGAACTGAAACACGTAAGTACACACGTGAACACACACACTTGAGCGTACAAACGACAAACCGACAATATCAATAGTCATAAATTCATTCATTCAAGTTATCTAAGCAGATGTTTTGTTAATAACTGACCACTGCTTGTTTCTTGTAATCATATCGAGACTAGGGAAAGAACATGATGCACTTATGCATCTAGCACAGTGTGTTTCTGAGGTAGAATTGTCACAAACTCTGGCGTTTAGGGGGAACAGGTTGAATTAGATGTGTTAGATGTGTTAATGCGTAAACTTCAAAGACCGATATATGGGCTGAACGTCTTTATCAGGGGAGTCGCTAATCACAGGAATAAAAAGGTGTAACCATTAAAGAATAACGGGGCGAAATATAGTGAACACTACTCACATGATGTTGTATGCCAATGTTCGAGACGAATATTCGACTACACTTTGTAAAGAGTAACGGTCAGCACGTTGTCCTCACTGTCAGAAAAGCTGACGAACAAATTTGTTTCAGACACGCACTGATGGCTAGCTTTTAAATGTGTGAAATTCAAGTTCATCACCTCGTTCGGAAATGGGCTAATGACAAACAGTAGACGATTGCGGAAACTGCAACGAAGCGTAACCCTTTTCAAGGCAGTAGAAACAAAAGCATTTTGGGCCAAGTAAATTTCCGCTAAAAGGTATGATGGTAGTAGCTTCACAGACGAATGGAATTCCAAGAACAACATGAAAATAAGTAGCACTGTTGGACTATGATGTTTTCTATCACATTAACGATAAGTAAATACGTGAAAATGTAATGACGCACGCTTACGCGGAGGTTTTTATGCAAATTAATTGTCTGCAATCGTATAAAGCTGTTTGTATGGTAAAGTACATTCACATATGGGTTAAGTTAAGAACAGTGGTGAAAGATAATAAATAGTCCATTCAATATCCAAAGTGAACCTAAGAAAACATAGACATACATGGAACTGAAGTGAAATGCAAAGGTTCAGATTTAACGTATTCACTAAAGACAGCTTCAAATTACGTTAACATACGAGTAGCAAATAGCGGCTAGTAAGTTGAATGACACTGCACTAGATGTCCAAAAACGAGCTAATTCAGTGAGGTAGCGACTTGCGTAATGCTTGATTTGTGCTATTATATGCAAACACCTATTAATTTCGGGATGCAAACCGTGTCTTTTTCTAATCATAGCAAAAATATTTTGCTAACGTAATCTTCTCACCTTATTAAAAACAACTAACAGTGGTTATCATTTTGTTCATAATCATTTTCATCTTCTGTTCCGGCTGCGACTGACTTAATGTATCGGGAAGCAGTAGGAGATAATCTGGTTGAATCCATTGTTTTGTTTCACAAGTATTTGGCGTGTACAGCTAGACTGAAAAATTCAGGACACTACGTTGAATGTTATGCTGGAAAAGCGGGTTATGCTTGTGATAAGTTTGGAAAGTTCATTCTTCTTAACGTGACCGTACTTTCATCTAAAAACAACAAGCGCTTCATACACTTAAAATGTTAATTACTGGGAACCGTTTGTACTAATAGCATTTACAAGAGGTTACCATGGATATTGTGCTTTTTGAGAGGCATGTAATCAGTTGAACAGATAAGCTAATTTGGTTGAAATTCCACAGAAATAAAAAATGTTAGCAATTTCCGTGATACATTTGTGAATACTATGTGTAGGCTTATACAGGCAGTTGTAGGAAAACTGTGTTTTATCGGCATAACGGGAAAATTTGAGTGATTTTTTGGTAGGGGGATTGAAAGGCTTTTGGCTTAGTCATTGCGGAATTTTACCTAAAATAGGCAAATTTTCTGAAGTATATAACTGTTTCATAGTTATTTTATGTTTAACGCAGAAAGGTTTGCAGCAACTGTGTAGTTTGGAATGCGACGAAACTGGTGGCTTCATCCCTAGTGAACACGAAATATATCATGCAACATTATTTCCACCCATAGATGCATTTCTCCATCAGTCAACAATTTTGGCAGTGTTTCTGCTTTTTTTAATAACAAATGCTTCCCCAACTCATACACGATAGGCAGAATTGCAGTCATTTTTAAGCAGAATACAGGCTTGATGTCCCTTTGACCATCATGTAGTTTCGCAAAACTCTTTCTATACTATTTCGACGAGTTAAATTCTTATCTGTGGTCAACGCAAAATCAGTCTAAGACTGCTTGGCTTGACCGAAAGAATGCTTGTGGTACAAAGAATTTTTATCACTTAAATCAGGCGAGATATGCACCGTTTCCAGAGCGTTTGTTTCAAGGTCGCGTTAAGTTCTAAGTCGGAACAGTCTATGTCCAACTCGGCGGGAATCATGAGCTTTGTTGTTCACGGCCGACCCACATTCTGCCAATTCATTGTCCATAAAAACGAGCAAAAGAGGCGAGTCGTACCAGCATCTTGCTTTTGTGACTGGTGTTAACCTCCTTCAGGTTTAACGGCTAAAATGAAGTAGAGCAAACTCTTGTAACCTTGTCATTGAACAGGAGTAAATCATTCAGTGTGCAACGTCATAAAAAGGGTTTTTGTTTGTTCTATGTTCTTTAACCCGCACCACATTGATGTGGCTGCGTGCGGTCTTTCATTATTGTGCAACGATTACGTAATCGCCGTTGTAGCTCGGTTGAGTTCTGTACGACTGAAATGATTTATCCCACAGAATAAACAGATGGCCGAAGAAAAAAGTTTGGATTTCCTGGAAGGTATTCACTGCTGGAAAGGAACACTACACTCTTAATTCGAAATATGTATGTTTGTAAATTTAGGTACATGGAGAGATTTCACGGCGTCAAGTTATGGTTTCACATTCCAATAGATGTTACGAATTTCACTCTGTAATGCGATTCGTTCACTGCGGGTCCGTTACTAACACGCTTACGAATTAAATGAATAATTAGGAAAATAGAAAAATAGAGAGGTAGAGATCATCGGTTGTGATTAAACTTGCAGGTCAGATAGATAACGATGAATGATTTTGCGATAAAACGTTAGAGAGGAAATTTTACATACATATGGGGTCATAACACACGTGAGTATGAAATAAGCTAAAATATCCTCGTATAAAGCAAGAGGTAATTGGTTGTTAAAACGAATTTGAAATGGCTGTTTGTGCTGGCACCCGACGGATTAGGTCTGTCGGGCATTTTACTCTACAGATTTTGTCTGTAGCCGTATGTTTTGGGTAGCTGTTTGTGTTGTAAACCCCAGTTGCAGCAAGGTTGTGCTCATGTTACTATTTGAGTTCCAACATGTTGTTATTAGTGTTTGTTTATATCAAAACATTCAGTTATTTAAGAATGTGTGTAATGATGTGCTTTAAGTTGAGTTGCTCTACCAATACTGCACCATTTTGTAGAGCAAAATGTAAAAACTCAAATTGAAACAATGATGGTACAGTTTCGTCAGTCAATGTCACAAAAGATTTTCTCTGATTTTATCGTGAACAAGATCATATTGTTAACATTAACAATCATGTCGCGTTTACGAAAAATCCAAGTGAGGACCAATAGGTGAAGCCTGATAAAACTATATCCTGTCTAGGTGAAGGCGCCGACTGGAGTGGAACAGATTACATCCAGCTTTATCGTAAAAGTGCAAACTTAAATAACTATGCGGGAGAGGAAGTCGTGCACAGCTTCAGGTCTCTATAACTCAGCAGGAGGAAAACATTGAAATTGCTTCAGCAACGTACACCATGTGACGAAAATCCCAGCCTTTACAGGCTACTCAATGTAGATAAGCTGAGTATTCGCTTCTGTTCATTTATTAATAGGTTTCGGTTATATTATCCAAAAGTTTTTAGTGTGTCATACAACCCTTGAGAAAATAAACATACAAGTACATCGTGAAATGTACGTTCGAATTTGTAATTGGGTTTGAATGGCTGTTTAGATAGAATACGTAAAGGTAACACTCTTGGTTACGAGCGTGATTACCTAGAGTTTCAGTAGCTTGACGTGCTGGTGTTAACCCGTTAAAACGCAACGACCTGTTTCTTCGGAGTAAGTTTGGTACACAATTCCCCTTTGTAGTAGACTGTTTTCAACGGGTGCACTCGGATAGTGAGATCACTGCTGGGTTTGATCTTCGCAGATATTTTCGTAAAAACAATAGTGCACTCAATCCCGGCCTTTAAAAGAGGAAAAACTGCAACGTTTGTAATGTGAGATCTCAAACTCATTTCGAAAAGTTTCAAGTGAACAACTCAGTCATGAGCTACAAGTCAGAGGTTGAGATTAACATAGAGTTGGCCTTTTCGGATGTTTCTATTAGACACAACCTCAGAGAAATGGTGTGAAACGACTTCCTCGTTGCTGCTTGAAACGGCTACACCTCTGTATAAGAAAACCTCATTTACCCACTTGGCATACAAAGTAAGAGCTCGCTGTATACAAAGTGGGTTCCATGAAAAATTGGAATTTATTTAAATTTGTGTTAACGTGGAGCGGTTCTACTGAAACACTCAATACGTTTTAAGAAACTCAAGAATCGATCCACAGTATATTACTGTTACGAACAATACTGTTTTATAAAATTATGCTGGAAGCGAATGAGACACTAGAAAAGTTATTTTGCAATATTCAGATAAGTGTGTGAAAAAAGCAAGTCGGTCAGTTTCCGCAGGCATCTTTACAAAACTCAGTCAGCTCAAATCAGAGCTCTTAACATGCTGAATTAGTAGATCGACACATATTGCCGAAAATCTCCTATATTTTTACCAAGCGCAAAATACGCAGAAGGAACTTAAGTGCATCATCGATGAAATTGCTAGCCATAATCACTAACTATGTCGAGGTGAGACTATCAGTTGTGTACAGAATTACATTTTACGCATGGTCGTACTCTGACGTCTACGCTACTCACGGTCATATTATTTCTGTGGATTGATACCACTGATTAACAAATTGGGTAAATCCTGGTATTTGTTGACGTGTAGCATGCAGAAAATTTGAAAAGTAAATGTACGTATAATGATATTACGAAAACCTTATTTGCAGACAACATTAATAATGATACACGAAAGTTTTCCAACCTGTTTTAGGGCTGTTGACTTCACCGGCGGGGAAAATGCGTTGTCTGTTTGCAGGAAGATTACGAGTAAACAGTATGGCAAACAGAGAAAATTGTGTTAAGCTCATCCATGGAAAACCTGGGCCTCGGTGGGATTTAACCCAACAAAGACTTGCAGTTCTAACTTGTAACTGTCTGCTTGTTTCCGCTTGCAGTAGCGGGTACGTCTTACAAGGTTGGATACCAGTAGGCATCTACGCATTATAAAGAGTATACTCTATGATTCTATATGCTTGCAACTTCTAACCGTTAGCCGGTGGAAGGTTGGGGTGTTGTGAACTGCGAGTCACTGTGTGTAGCATCGTGTTAGGTGAAGGTGAACGATCTAGACAAAAGAATCGCGATTTACCCTACATAATCGTTTTTAAGAGACTGTGCATGGGGGACAAATGTGAGACAGTCCGGTTGCCAACTTTGGTCCCAATGCAGTTGTCTGATTTAGTGTGTCAATGTGATGGGCCGACCACGTTTGTCTGATTTAATATTGAAGGCAGCCGGTTCTCTATCTACATGTTCCGTATTTCCTGTTTTGTTTGTGATTGTTACCGATATTTTGATTGTGTGTATGTACAGAACTTTTCCTGAAATTGCTGGCCACCGGAAGCTTCGTTGGACTTTGTGTGGTTTCTCACAGTGAGTACTCTGTAGGCTGGTTAAGGGTTACGGGACACTGGTCATCAAATTGAGCCGGATGAAGCGCTTCGAGTCATCTACGAGGTTCGTCGGGTCCACTCCAGATCTGTCAGATTACGATTGTTATCAACGGCCGGGGCTATTGCCATCAGACACTACAATTCCTGTCTGTGTGCCCAATAACAGTTCGTGCAGACTTTGCATTTCCCTTGGCCAGCTATTCCACAGCCACTTGAAACCCATGCAAGTGTGGACCACTTGACACGACGAATGCACGTCTCAAGGCAGGCACAAGTGAGACAGGTCGCGCATTCACCAACACTCTCACCCCATCTACTAGACTGTGATCCGCCCCATGTTTATGGTTCTAATGGTCTAGTTCATTTGCTCCAATTTTTCATATATAACACTCATATACCATATGTAATTGTAAAAGCCCGAAGAGAACTACCGAAAACAGCTTTTTAAACAATTGACTTCTTATGGCAATTTTGCTCACTATATCGAACAAATTTCCATTTCGATGAAAAACAGTACTGTTTTAAACTTCACCAGTAGAAGAAAGATAGGGTATCATACTAAGCGTATCGGTTCGTGGGACAACTGAACAGCAATAAGCTTCCCATACTGTTATGTAGCACGGATGGACTTGTATGAAATGCGGCTACTTCCACTTCATCATAGGATAGAGGTTTCTGGCCTTCCACTGCCTGAATTTGAAACGAAAAATCCTGCAAGTATGTACTAATATGAAACGTGGAAACAGCTTTCTTCGTGTTTAATTGCAGGACGTTTTAACAGCCTTGCAGCTCAACTTTTGTCGCTTTCATGGGTCCGACGTCTGTTTATACAGCTTGGTCGTGATTATCAATAACATCAGCCAATATGCCACAAATAATGGGATATTCAGTTGTAGTTCAAATCACTGCCTGATGAAAGCGTTGTAATTTGTTCACGTCAAAATTGAAGATGAAATATACCGAAGGTAAAATGAAATAGTCAGTCACAAATAGCGTCCTCAAAATTCATGGACCGGTATCTTTTTTATAAATAGACCTTTTGAAAAACAGATTTATCTGGAGATTTTTTAAATGTTTGAAACCGTTTTGGTTATATTCCACAGGATAGCTATCTGGTGTTTTTTTCGAGTTCTAGCTAACTGTATGTAACAAAAAGCAGTTTCTTTCTCCTAGTCAAATGTATTACATATCCAAGAACTAAGTATTTCTCATTCTTTGGCACACTTTGAGGAGCATCTGTAAATCATTGAGTCTTTAAGCACAAAACGAAACTTTAAGTTTAATGTTATACACAGCTTTACCTCCAGGGCTTGGCTGTAATACTCACAAATGGGTGTGTCATCACAGGACGCATAGGATATACGTGGAACATCACTTCAGAGTGGATTAATGTAAATTGGTATGCGTGACAAACCTGTGATCATCTATGGCTGATATGAGAGCGGTAACAAATATCTAACAAGCTAACTAAACCTGATGATCTGAGTGATTAACTGAATCAGCGCATTGATCATTACTTCACGTCGGTTGTTTTCGCGCACCGAGGCAAATTTAACTGTGTTCTCACTGCGTTTGTGTTGTTACTGAGCTTGTGATATAAATAGAGCTGTCTCTGTATTCCTCTTTTCGTTTACTTTTTCGTGTTGTGTAGGTTTTCGATATACCTGGTGTGATAACCTACGGTTACCATAGCTGAGAACGCCAGTTCTAGTGAAAAATTCGGATAAAGATACCTATGGGGAAATCCAGATCATTCTTGATGCGGATTCGAGCTCACAATGCGTGGTCATAACAAATGGTGATTAAATCATGCTTGTTGGGTCCAGCCCGCAAACTATCTCAGTAAATTCATTCCACCGACCATCATCATCAGGAGGTAAATTTTGAAACAGTATTACTCACTTTATTTAAAATTACACTCAGTTGTTTATGTCCGTAACACTAGAATACATTTCAAATAAGATTAACACTACCAGACAGTACATAAAATATCTGATTGCACTTATGCTTACTCGAGCCATGCCAGCACGAGAAATGTATGGATATACTGGGACTACCTTCAAGTAGTCATCGGTAAGCTCACGTTCGATAAAGTCATTAAATAGCTGTCATAGGTTTTAAGGATTAATTTTCAATGTTCAGAATTCGTTATAATCATATGAGAGGGGACTGTGTTTGCGTTCACTTGGCTTACCGATAGGGTAGGTCATGCGTGAACAGGTCACATTCTAAATAGTTATTGATATTCATCTTACTATATGTGCTGATAATAGGAATTGTTCGCTGAACAGACTTGAATGGTGGCACTTTCAATCTACACAAAATCTGTCCATATCCGCCAAAACCACGACTGTCAAAACTGTAATCGCAGCGGCAACAAAGACAGTAGCTGCCGATCTCACACAAACAAACGTTCATGTCCGCTCGTAGCAGAAACTTTTTGTAGGACCGGGTGGGTTAGGAAAACCAAATCGCAAAGACCAGCGTACTATTTTTGGTGGCGAATGTGGCAATGTGTTACCAGTTGATATAAAGTTCGCTTTCAGTCTGACACAACGACGGACATCGCGTCGAACTCCAGGGCGTGTAAGAAATAAAGATGAAAACGTTGGCTAGATCAACCAAGTGTAATAGTCTGCACCAGACGTGCATCACAACGCATAGTCATTATCGCCTGGGAAGTCGCATTCGACAAAACTTTGAGCCAGCACTCAACTTCACGCCATTTTACGAACAAGTTACCTTAGTAAGCCCTGACTGTATCAATGACCATTTCTTACACTTGACTACAAGTCAGAATCCGTTAGGTTGCCTTGAAGTAATGATTCCTCTGAATGAATATGAAAAACGCGACTAGTAGAGCATGATGATATTTTGTTCGCGTCCGATCAGCTATTACAACTAAAATGATACAGGATACAGCTATATATAGCGGACGTAGCAATAAGAGAAGAGAGTATGTTTGTTAGTGGCAAGTTAATAATGTTCTAGACGCAAAGGCATGATGGTGTCATCGCTGACAATTTTGGCATCGATGTTATACTCTCTAGAATTATAGGACAAATGTTAACAGCTGTAAATTATTAGTTATGCTGACCTGGCTATTGAAAATTGGCGTGAAAGTCATCATGCTGAACCCTAACACGAAGCTCTTATTGAAGCATAAATAAATGCACAAAGGAGTAAACGATTAGAAGTAAGGTAGGAGTTACCAAATAGGGTCGATCTGGCAAAATGTCAGTCCCCGCAAATTTCAAACTTTGTGATCATTTTTGTTTGAAACATCCTAGCTGTTTCCACTGTGTGTCTAGTCCTTCTCAGATGTGTGGTAGACATTACGCGAAATCTTGTTTGTAGAATTAGTCATCCATCTGAGAAGGTGCTCACTGATTCGTGTTTTCAGTTATCTCAACGTACGGTTGATATATCTGCCTCCTCGAGCAGAGAGATGTTGGGTGATTTTATTAAAAATGACATCATCATGCGACTGTCTTCGTCTATTTTTGTTGTGTCCATTCACCGTATGTAGCTTGTACCAACATCTCCGTAGCAGTTGAAGAAAGGCATACGAAATGTCTTTGTACAGGACATCCAACATTCTATTACTCGCTAGTTCCATGTTCGTTTGTCACTGCCGATCAAATATATATATACTGCGAAGAAGTCGGTTTTTATGAAATTTACTTTTTAGTTCTGCCAAGGTGAGTGGGCCCCAAAAGACGGTTTTGACGCTTTGCTTATTTGCCATACCGTAAATTGCTCCGGGAAGCTCATCGGCGATCCTTGAAAAGAAGTCAAGATTTCAAAATCCAGGCTGTTAACATGAGCCGATAAACTGAATTTATTTGCCGTCACGGATGAACTGATTCACTTAAAAACCGCTTAAAACTCTTTGTATTAGCTGCAGGCAATTAATTCAACGAAGGTTATTATATAAATAAACAGTCACAACAAGTATAGTCAAAGTAATAAAATGTTTTGATCAAGGTACTACATGAGTGTAATAAAGTTGTGGTCTGGGTATTCCTTTCTCTTACGTTTAACGTTCTTCAAGAATAAATGCAAAATATCCTCTCTTGTTAAGAGCTTCTCAATATAGACTGTAGTACACATGAAAACTTATCTATCCCGATCTACAAAAATCTATTTATTTTAACATAACGTTTTTAGTCGGAATTCATGAAGTAATTCTGCAGCCCTAAGACGTATGTGAGCCGCTTGAGGTATTCAAAGGCCGATAACGGGTGCACATATTTGCTGTATACTTGTTGTCTAGTTGAGAATCCTGCCACACTTGGAAATATATGTTGGTGTGTTCATCCCTGTGGAAGATTCTCTGCAGCTATGCGCCATTATGGGCTGAGTGTATTCAGCCACACTAAATCGTGAAAGTTCTGATGCTGTACGGATCAAAGCTTTTCCATTTATCCACGGAGCCAACTCAAAGTCTAACTGACCACTAGACCTTTTGTTCAGAAAGTGTGAATGTGAGGTGGGCATTTTGATAATTCCGACAATTTGCCCAATGTACAAAAAAATACAACCACGTTCATTGTCTTGGCAACATACGACAAAAGATTTCTACAACTGTGTTGGTTGGAACAAATTGAATTTTTACCAATACACTTAACAGAATTACCATTACACAAAACGACGTGTCTGTCTGAAGGCCAGAGTTACACGTACATTCATTTGTCGGCTGTTTGACAGCAGAAAGCAACGGGACTTTGACTTGACAACTGTCCGTATTGATGAAAGATCAGTATCTGGTTCCGTAAAAATAGGTAAGATAATCGATAGCTTACGACAGTTTTTACTAGCGTACCAAATGGAAACCGTTTGGGCGTGCTGACAAATTCGCCTCAATATTTTTAAGCTCATTATTAGTCATCAGTACACTATAACGGGATTAAGGTTAGCCAAAACGCAGTGTAGACACTATTTAGTGCTGTTTCGTTCTTTTAACCTAGTTGCCGGTGCTAGGCATGCGGCTTTATCGTTTTAAATTGAGTAGATCGTCAGTGGAGTTAAACAAGTTTGCCTAACCTACCATGTATTTTATTGGTTGCGATAAGTATCATGTAGTTATAGGTGTAAATCTGATCCTTCGAAATGCCAGTGATCCTATCGGAAGTCACACTACCATAAACCTGCCGGAACAATCGAACGAAACGAGTGATGAAGCTTCAGAACACGTCAACTTTTTGAGTAAAGGCCAGTTATGAAGCCGCTAGATTATAGTTATTTGCTGACCCTGTTTTTGACCGACGATAAACGTGGCATGATGTTTCTGTCGCTGGTTCAAATCCAGCAGAAGCCCTGACTGTTCACATTTGGGTCTTATATAAAAACGTTGCGTTGTTCATCCCACAATTTTTTTTTGCAAGTTGGTTGGAAACGACCCCTCTATGTAGCCTTGTGTTATGTTCCCGTGATCCCGTTTCAAACTACATCGGTTGACGTTTATTCGACACTACTGTTAACACAAATTTGTGTCGCGCACATAAACTCTTGAACAAATCAGCACACAGCATTAACCTGCATGTATTCGGAAAAACAGCTTACACAAGCCAAGTTGCTCTCATACAGACCATTTACACCATTAAGACGTTTAGCAACTGGACAATTACTTTCCCAGAACAAATCAGGCAAAATGCCTTTGCTGCGTCTATCCTGATAAACGTCATATATGTGGAGAACGACGGCTTGCCACTCAGTCTTCATTTGATAGTGGTCTCGCATACTGTGTTCACTCGCTTAATGGACCAGAAAAGTAGGTTGCGTATTTATGCAACACCCACTTCAAGTCCCCATAATTTGTCTTCTTCTCCATTAAGGAAACGGTAACGCTTGCATGTACGTAAACACTGTTAACACGAATTTTGGAGGTGCTTAAGTCACAGCTCTTTTTGTCCAACGTAATATCGTTACATCAGCTGGTTTTCTTCAAGCAAACTGAGTGTCTGTCTTTTGTAACCACCTCTCAGCCGTTACAATTTACTAACTCATGTTGAACGGAATGAACTAATGAGATGAGCGGAAAATGTTTAACGGATAACTCATCAGTACTCATCGAGGGTTATTTGAATTATGTACACCGGTACGTTTATGAGCAATGAGCTGCAGTATGCACTTTGAGCAGCCGGTGCACGTCAGTAAAAGCGTGGCGAATCTGAGCTGGAGCAATTCAGTAAGCATCAAGTGCACTTGTCTTACCCGTGAAGGTGGAGCATGATAAACCATCCAGTTTACGTACAGTCAAATGACTTAATCAACGATAAGGCGCCTATGACAAGCTGCTGATTGTACATGATATCCAGCAGTAGGCAAAAATAATGTTTTTTCTCCTAATATTATAGCCACAGTCAGTAGATCTGCAAAGTACCTGCATAATGAGTAGAAACAAGGTTGAACTCAATTGTGGACGTTGTTTGTGTGAACAGTTTATTTGTAAATATTCCACGTGTATATTTCATGGACGGATTCGAGGAGAAATTCGTAACTGTTTTAACAAAAGATGAGAAAGTTTACTGTTGTATTTCTCGTAAACGCTTGAAATATCCAACATCTTTGCAAACAGAGTCATTGTTTTACTGCTGCTGGTTATAATTTTAAGAAAACATAAACCAGGTGCTGTTTAAAAGAACAGGAATATTGAATTATGGTTTTGTATGCGGTTTTTAACATTTTCTGGAGACGGAACGTTCTGCCATAAGATTAGATATCTTGTTATATGGCGAAACCACAGGCGCAATTATTCGAAAACAGATCATGCTTGACATAGAGTGTACACAAACAGCGGTGTACATGTGCATGTGACGTGCTTTATTTCACCTACACGTTCTCGGCTGAATGTCACACTTTGACTCAGTATCGAATGCAATCTCAACGATTGAGAATCCGCATTCCTCGTGATCGCTTTCGGTTGTGAGCAACTTGGAGGATCATTTTGACCGTGTTTGTAATACAGCTCCTTGGTTTAGGTTGGCGTGACTTTTAGCAATGAACCAAGCTCATGGAAATAGTTAATCTGACAGATTTTGATTCACAATTAGGGTACAACGCTTGGGTGAATTAAATATTTTTTTATATCGTCATAGATGGGTAGGATATTCTGTTCGGTTATTGATGTACTCATACTAAACAGATTAGGCATCTTGGAACTTCGTAATACATTTGTCCTAGAGTCTTGATTTGGGGCAAAAGTCCCAAATATTTTTTGAAGTATGAGGAGACATTCACAACGCTCTGTGTAGATTGCAGTTAATGCGGATTTGGCTGTACATAGACACAACTGGGAACAATTTTTTCGTGACTTGGTGCCCGCGGAAAATTAGGATTGCCATAACTGAGACATATTTGTCTGTGGTCTATTCATGATGTCTAATGTGTATGAGGCCAGTTGAGCAGGGTCTGTCACACTACGAGTAACTCGTTCTTGACAAATGTGTAGTAAACTGTTCACCAGTTGTCTGCTCAATTCTTAATAGAACCAATCTCAAAAGTGGTGAAATTGTACAAACAAAATACATCGCTACACGTCCTCTACCGGCTGAGTCACGATGGGACCTAACAAGAAGCATTGAGGATCACCGAATCTCACTGTGATCAAATAAGTACATACCAATTTTATATGAGACGGGCATTCTGGAAGATCGCGTGAAAAAGAGAATTAGAAAAATGTTCACCAGTAACAATAACTGACATGCGGGATGACCAGTAGCGTAATCTTTGCTTTCAGTTTATTTTTACGTAGTACTGCAGCTAGCGTCTACTGATTGGTTTTGCATGTGTTGTGACCGAGGTGTCTTCCCGGTTGAACGAAGTGATAGACATTATACACTAAATTAATTAATGATCAACAGTTTATATATTCGTAAAACCAACTTCGTTTTCTGTCCATTCCATCCAGAGTCATATTCTTATCTGAAACATTCAACGGTAGCTTAGGTCACGTCGACTACATGTTTCCGAATGAGATGGCCTCAAAACCTATCCTTAAATTGTGATCAAACGTAGGTTTACACCAAATTCCACCACACACTTACCTGTACTACTCATAAACATTTCATGCAAGCTATTAGAACTGAAATAGCGTGCAAATCAAGGCTTCAAACTAACTGATATATCGGCAGTGTTAACTATTTTCTGTAGGGAGGCTAATCAGCAACACAGTGTATAAATTGGTATTAGAATTATTTGCACGGAGTTAACTTCAGGAGTTATAGCGTATATTATTTGTGTTTCCTTCCCGACTTAATTCATGTCAGTCGAAGGTCGTGTACTATTGCAAGCCTAGCAACCTTTTTTGAACGTTCACAAGATTGACAGTTTGACAAAGCTCCAGTTCTGTCAAATGTTTTCATATTTACTAAACATGCACTTGCAAACAAACGAACAATTTAAGCTAAAAATAATGTGCGAACTTCATAAGTTTGAATTATAATGAGTTATTAACGTTCGTGTGGTCACGTGAACACCTGATTTACGATATTTGTCGCATCACGTGGCACGAGTGAAAGACGATAGAACATATTAGAAACGGTCAAACTGATTTACAGCTGGACGTCGTTTACTTTATAATTATGAAACTATATGGTCTATAATCTTAAAATAATTGGTAACCAAAGGGACCCATTAGTGACTTATGAAGATGACATTTTGAAGATCTTGCAAAATGATGTACAGACAATAAATCAGAAACTATCTCAGAAAGATGACAGGCCAGTTTGCTTTAGAGTACATAAATAAAATGAGTAATGTATTTTATACCGCCTGACTGTTATAGAAGTTTCATCTAACCCTTCGCGTTTTTGATGTGTTTGAAAAAGTTTAGCATCACGGAAAATCAGTGTTTCAGGAAATGATGTCAATCTGTTTAGTTATGTCAATACAAATTTATGGTAGCATACTCCGCCAAAATGCAAAGTGATAAATAGTGTGGTATTTTGATTGACATAAGTTATATGTCACTCTTAACTGAATCCAGCATTTGCAGTCCAATGTACATTTTAATGAGTTTCTCCCGAGTAAAAGCGTTATACTCGATTTTCACTTTCTTTGGAACTAATCAATAGTGTATAGTCTTATCACAATCGTGACTTAAACTCAGGCTGCGCTTTGCTGAGGCGGCCATGTCTGCTATTCTGCCACTTACCCAACAGCATACGTGGCCGAGTTATCATAAACCTGCTCTAAGCCTGAATCGCTTGTGAGTGATTCTCAGATCCCGTGATCTTCTGGAGGAACGAGACAGCAACTATCGTGTTAATCCTAGTCACAGACTTTACGGTCGAGGCTTCTTATTCAGTCAAAATAATAAAAAATCGTTGAACGTGTTAAAAAGATTACCGATTACGATATTGTTGCATTATGATATGTTCTAACAAAAGTCGAACTAGATTATGGTAGTTTGATTCATAAAACATAAAATGGTTTGAGAACATATCAGAATCTTCGGCATCATAGTAAAACTGCATTATATTTTATGGTAGATTGCATCAAACTACCCGCCTCGTTTGTATAAAAAACTTAATTGACTTGCTTTTGTTTATAACACCCGTCTATCAATATTTCATAATCATACGTTAGGTTGAAATTTTCTAAAATTTCACAGATGGACCCCGTGGTAAAATGATTTAGAACCCGAATTTCTATCGCACCTGCAATTACTATTTTCTGTTGTTTTGTAAACAACCACAGTTTTGTCAAACTGCGCCTCCAGGTAAATCAAACAAAATTTTTGAACCATGAGAAGCAAAAATATCTGAGTATTAAATTTTCAAAATTTGTATGCATACACAAACCAAGTTTATTTTAAACATTGCACTAATACAAATATTCACATCTGTCATTTCCTAGGAATATATTTGCGTATAAACCGGGAGAAAATAATTATATGACCATCGTTATTTGGAATTCAGACACGGCAAAACAGAATTATAAAATGGTTTTATCCTCTAAGCAACAACGGCAGAAAGTTACAGAACCAACTGAGTACACGAAACATGAATGTGTAGTTGTCTGTTAAATACTGCACAGGTAATCTCAAGAATATTATTTTTGTTAGTTCAAAATCGAGCAATGATTTGGACGCACCTAAAAATTCATAACATTGCAACTGATTACGTGAATAAGGATTTGAAGTGAGCTACAAAACTTGGGATCGGTTAGTCATTAGCTTGTGTCTCGAACAATTGCTGGCCTTTAATGATATCAGATATTCACCGTAACCAACCAACGATATCTTCACCGTCATGAATAATATTATATTATTATATTAATAACGAACGAAATTCCTTTCGTTTTTCCGAAGAAGAAAGTTGTCAATTTATTAGATTGACCAGAGGTTGGTTGTAATTTTATTTCGAATTAGGCTAAATGGTTTGAACGTTGTGTAGGAAGCGTTGTAAGTCGATATTTCAGTGGAATACGGTAAGGCGTAAGATGACCAATCATGCTTTATTTTCAGATGAATCTGGTAGAGTTCATCGTGAGCGGTTTGCCCGCAAAGAGCGATGACGAAGGAATCAAGATTACTACGGGTTCATTCTACTCAGGTAAACATGAAATTCTGACTGGACAAAACCATGGCCATCAGTTGTGGATGAAATTAAGTGCGTTTGAGATTGACATCATTTATTAGCCCAAATCACACAGAACACAGGGTTTGTTTGCAGGGGATTGACGAATGTGGGTTGGGTTCTACAAGTGGGAACATCAAGGGAGCATTGTTCGCTGCAAGAATTCACGACCTGGAACAGTTGCATTCGGGAAATATACGATGATGCGAATCCAAATGGAAACCATTATCCTTAACTACCACCTGGTTTGTGTGAGAAAGCTGTACGGTCCTGTGGTATTCGATGTATTTTTTAGCTGTCAGCTGCATTCCGTATGCGGCAAACTTGTGAGGTAACCAACAATGAATCATTACTATTCCATCCTGATACAAGTGTAGTCGTAAAACGTGACATTGAAAATTCAGAGATAACCTTTGAATATTTCGTCATTGCCTGGAGCAATAAGTTTGTGCGTTTTGCTGTTACTTACAACCTTTGTACTCTACACTGTCTTGCTGATGATGCCTTACTTT
Organism: Paragonimus heterotremus; assembly: GCA_013368495.1. Taxonomy (NCBI): domain Eukaryota; kingdom Metazoa; phylum Platyhelminthes; class Trematoda; order Plagiorchiida; family Troglotrematidae; genus Paragonimus; species Paragonimus heterotremus. Next base: position 189,760 of record LUCH01000028.1, on the reverse strand, counting down.
CATTTAGAGCTAGGTTGTTTGTTTGCAAGGTGTAGGCGCCTTGATGTTGTATGGTTGAAAAGAGAAGTAACTATTTTTAGTAACTAGGTCCACTCCCCTGTCCCTTTTTTCTTCTCTTTTCTTAAACATAGTTTGTTTCTTCTTCTTCTTGGTTGTGTGGCAGTTAAGCGTGACTGTGAACCACTGATGTATTGCTGTCTATGACGATGACGATGACCATTTCCTCACAAGGTTGTGTGACTTCTTTCGGACAAATTGTTGTTGACCATTTCATTTTAATGACACCAGTTGTTCAGTTTGGATGTTTTGTAATACAGAGTTAACAAATGTTTTCGTGCCATTAATGTTCTACAATTTCTCTGTTGACACTTTGTTTGGAAAATACTGTCGAATAATCGCTACTGTAACCCATTCTCAAATGAGCTGTTTATGATATTAGATACAACGGTTCCACATGCATAAATACAATCGGTTGGCAAATGGGAGCAGGCTTCCTGCAATACAAACTGATGGTATCAATGCTTTGTCCAAGACATATGCATCAGCATCACTTCATAAGATTCAACAAGGTACATTCTTACTAGTATGATAAAAAAATAACGACCTACTTTTTGACTATGTACACAGTATTTAAAAAAACTACGGCTGATTATGCACACACCAACCATGTCGACCCTCTCGTTATTCACATATGCGTCTGCTTTAACGAAAGTATACCACATCTGATCATTTGCTTGTGTGAATCAGTAAAACCAAAAACGGGCACATTATCTAGAACATTGGCCTCGCTTAAAATTAATGTCATCTGATCGTACCAATCGTTTCTTGCACAATAAAAGTTGGCTTCGCGACGACGAACCTGGTTTAAAAACTGTTCTCTTGTCACCGCAATTTTTATCACTGCAACATTCTTGGGGGGTCAAACAAAGCTACCAAAAGCAAGAACACTGTTTTATCTGAAGCGTTTGGCCTTTCAAAGTGTTGTCAACCAGTTAACACCATGCTCATTGGTATGTCACTCAAGTAGGGCGCAAATTGTGACGTCTGAATATTAAATTGTGTTTAACTTTAATGCATTCTGAAAGTCGAAAAATCAAGCAGACTTCCTAAACGAAAGGAAGCGGCTCTCAATGTATTCAAGTGGCCGTCCTCCGTTGCCTAATTGGAGATGACTTGATTAGTTGTTAGTGAAAGGGTTGAAAACAACAGAATTGTCAGCATAGCGCAATTGGACACGAAATTTGGCCAGTATACAGCGGACGCGAAAAACTCATAACAATTACTAGGTTAAGCTGATGAGAGACCTAACAGCAGACATCGATCCCATTGCTGTCCAGAGGTCCATGTCAGATGAACGACTACACGACTGAAAGAAATTTCAAAGCAGGTTTTCCAGATAACGGATGTTTCAGAAACTGGTCGACCAGAGTTCTGCATTTTAACTGGATCCTAATATTGCTTTGAATGTCTCAATCCTCTTGTCATAATCTTTTAAGAGAAAACATGCTGATTTGCGTGAACTCTGTAGGCTATTGGCCCCGCTGGGAGTAGAGACCAGACGTTTAGGGTTTGCCGTTTATGGATAATTCAAATGTTCAATAAATACTGAGGCGAGCAAGTGATTCGAGCTATTTTATGAAGTGAATAGTTTTACTTGATATGACGAATTTTAAAACTTATTCAAAGTGACCTTAGTAAAGTCTGGATAAAATTCTATCTAGTAAGATATATCGTACTACTATATCTTCAACCACTGCCCAAGTAGAAACAGTCGAACAGTCGAACCAACTGTCCTTCAGTTTTGAATTGTTTGTCTTGATTACGCGGCAAAATGCTTCCAATAGAAACCTCACCACGCTACGTTTTGGTTACATGGAACTCATTCGGGACCCCCGGAACACTGTGGAACATATATGTATATACAGGATTCCTTTGAACTTCAGATTTCCCTTCTTTGTTCAGTAATACGCCATGAAGATTCCCTATTTGTGCGTTTAATTTGGGCCAGTTAAATCGTCTTTTCATAAAGTAACCCGAACACAATTTGTCAGGTTGTGTGGTTTCTGTTTTCAGCTTGGAAATTTCTAATCGTGCAGTCATCCACCAGTTTAACAGAACGGTAAGTTTGTCAGTTCTCAAGATGGAATAGCCTTAGTATTACTCACAAGTCGATGTAGATGAGCAGTTGTATGTGACAAATATGTCGTGCCCTATTTGATGTCGGTGAAATAGGCATCAACGTGAGCATGTGGTCGGAGTTCAAACCCAAGACGTGGCAAGTAGATGCACCGGTGGAGGAAAATGACAAAAATAAACTTGATTCCTGAACTTTTTGAATGTGACTAGAAAAGACATTCGTCTGGAGAAGCGTGTTGAAGCCTGCAGTATGTGGGGTATAATCCACAAGTCTATGTTAATATCAACTTTATGTGCAAGAAAAGTGGAATTTATACAGGGCTTTTGTCACGAATCATGAAGTTATAAAAGGCGCGGTGCTCAAAATTGCTCCTTAAGTTTGAAGGTTGTGGGTTGAGGCCTTTAAGTGTGGCTTACTGTTAGTGTTACCAATGTAAACAGGTTTACCGACACTGTGGTTTTTCATGTTAAACTATACCTCAGCTTTCTGAAATATTTCACTTAAAATATTTCCCATCTGATAAGAGTGAATGAGGGAATTTTGCAAGTTGAATGTTCTTTTTCAGCCACAGTTTGTGAATCTCTTTGGGATGTTTCACGGACAACTCAGTTCTGTTCAGATTTTAACGAATTATCAGTAAGTTGACAGAAATGGCTTAGTCTTTGATAGCATGACATTTAAAAAGAATCTTGATATATAGTAACCCAAATAGCGCGGCTAGTGTCTAGCCATATGTCTTGAGCTGTCAAACTTCCATGCCACATTCAGCGTAGATCAACCAGTACCATTGGTGGCTGACAGCAGGTAGCCTGCAAGCGATCCATCCCGTTTGAAGCGTGAACCTCTGAACATATTTGCGATTCCAGTACTAAAATACATCATTACCCCTTGTTCCGGAAGGAACCAGGTGTGAAAACCAGAAGAGATATATGGACTAAATGTTTCGATCTTCATACTAGACGTTACTGAAAGTAGACGCAAAGATTGCATCTGTGTAGACAACCTAAATCTTACCAGTCTTCTGGTCAACACATGGCGTTTGCTTAGAAGCAGAACTGAACAGAATGCCATGTAAGAAGTGACCATAAACTTCTCCGTGGTATTTAAAAATTGGACAGTAAACATGAAAAGATGAACATCCCTACGTTAACGGAACAACTGTCTGTAAATACGAAATTAATGACGGCCACTTCTCATTTCTAGTTACGACCTGTGCTTTCGTGCGAGAAGCCATACTGTGCGGATTGTCTAAACACACGATAATTGTTACGGTGAGACCATATTCTGCTGTCATTGCTGTATAGTGGACACCAAACTAGCGCATGTGCAGCTGTGTGTGTGTGCCATCAACACCTCTTCAGATGATTGGTTGGATTGTTTTATAATCACTGATGAATAGTAAAGGAATTGTTTTGTAGGACTTGAGTGTAATTCACAAATGATTATAACCTCATAAGTATCTTGATTATTTTGGCCTGCTCCATTTATACAGTTGCATGACACCAACACTCCGCTTTTGCTGACATTCGTCATCGACGACCGATGTGTGAACATTGCACACAGACCCGTGTAATTGAGCTTTCAATTATTACAGTACGGTCGAGGCTAGTTTGCGGTCAGTGACGTGCCGCACATTATGACGTCATTCTACTTACGTGGTTCAAACCCAGATCCTGGTTCTATTATGTGCCGATGTGAGATGACAGAGGTAAAACTCTAGCATAGCAGTTCGTTTTGGAAAAGATCGAGTGTGAATTGTATGAAATTGCAACAGCTGCAAACAAATGAATATGACGTTCGAACGGTGTCTTTTCTAGTTAGATAATTCTTTCGTGGAACGACATGTGTCGTTTGGTCATATAATATACTGAGATGTCCAGTCAGTTTGACAAATGTAACCTGTGAGTGTCGCTTATCCTTCCCGATTAATTTTGCTCCGATAACAATTGTGTTTTCTGATAAACTGAGATCCTTCTTACGAGGAAAACCCAAGCTGTTTAAAAATTTAAAATGCTGCATACGAGACTGAACGTGTCTCGATGGTATCCACTTGGCGTGGTACAGTTGCCAAGGACGTCATTAATAATTTATGCGATAGCTTAGTGAGGAACCGCTCTGGCGGTTGTTAGTTGCTACTGTTTATTTTTTAACTTAACTGCGATGAACAGTGCAACTGTGGGTTACGGAAACTGTATCCATACAATCTTTTGGCCAATAGTGTTTTGCAAAATGTTGTAGAGATTGTGATTAGTGCAGTGTGTTTTGCTGAGGTGTGTTAATCTAATGGAATAAGCGTGAGCGCTAGCTGAAATCAGTAGTACATTAAAGGTTCGCTTGCTTTTAACGTACCATGAGTTGTACATTTTGACTTTCCTACCGGAAGCTATTTAAGTTTTTTTTACGTCGTTCTCATTTCTACCACAAACGTGGAAACGTGAATTTTTCTTTCACATTCACAAAGCGTTAATCGTTAGTTTATTTCTTATGGAGGATGTTCAATACACACGAATATTAGTTGAGCAAATGAAGCAAGTGTTCTCTTTGTCCTTGAATTAACTGGATTATGAATGTGTAGGAGCGCATGTGCAAGCAAAAAATATGTTTCCCGTTTAGACGAGAGTACCATAAATGCATATTCGCATTCTTCTTCATGTTTCGTTTTCTTTCTCGGAACGACGTGACTCCCGTATTGTCTAGCGTGACCTGACTAACACACATGTTTCTAAACGTGTTATTGGCAGTGCAAAATCGATGTGTTATTTGCAGCGTGAATATACAAGCACCACAAGGGTAAATGAACGCTTAGATGACGCGGATTCGTGTTGACTAAAATGTCAATTAACTTTCCTCTCAATATCCTCTTTCCTCCGAACTCTGTTGCGTGTACGTGCTGGGCGAAAATTGATGTGCACCAGAAGATAATGCCGAAAATTGAAACCGCCTAAACACCGACTTTGTTGTGTATAACGATAAATTTGGTTGCATACCGCCTAGTTGTTTATACGATTTTGTAAACGCAGCCGACAATTTTGTTTGTCTTGAAACTAATTTTCACTCATGTGCAATTATGTTTCATCAGAGAGAGTTGTGATTGCTGTTTATTTCATAAATATTGAATGTCATTGTGATAAAATAGCAACTAGTTTCGTTCTACATAAAGATCAAAGACCAGTCGTTTTCCTTTGTGCAATTATAGATGCTAAACACTACTGGGTGGTTGGCTGATAAACTGAACACCAATCACAGCCCATCTCACTTATCACATACAGCTTTTTCATACACATCCAACAGAATGGGAGTAATGTACAATGAATTTGCTACGTTAAAGATAACTAATAGTCAACATGGTTCCTAACACCAACATGTGAACTCCGACTAACGTTCTTTCGAGGTAACTGCGTCAGTGAAATATCTGGATGCTTTTTAACGTTGAACATCATGTGCAGTGGAGATTTTGCATCACTTGAAGCATTTATAACAAACTATGGACATTTTACAGTGTCTACTTTTAAGGTAATCGCATACTCTTTTTAATGGCAAGGTTGCGGTATTTTCGCCGAACTATTCCAGCACTGACAGACGGCGCCGTGAAAAAAAAGAGACCCAGATCCCTAACAAAATATTCTTAAAACGTCTCATAATGCAGTGATCGTTGGTACTCAGTATTCATGCCCAATTAAATCCCGAAGAGGGGATTACCTCGCTCTTCAGTTCATATTTCTATGACGGGTAACTGAATGTACTTCGTCTTCCTCGTCAGGAGGTTTTTATGGTACATTTTCACTTTGAGGTTATTCAGAAATATTGCAATTTACCCAGTCACTTCAGTACATTTAGGTTTGTCATGACTTTTTTGTCCTACACAAAAACGCAATGTTTTGCGAGTTTTGTATTTTCCAGGTAACTTTCCACTAGATTCTGAGTCAGCCCACCAGAGGGAACAAAATACTATCGTAGGTTTCAGCGTGGTGAATAAATTTCTGTGATCAGAAGACCACGCATTTTAAATCATGGTGTATTTTGCATCGTCTAGTTGTTATATGAAATGTCATTTGGAATAGCTGTTCTGAGTAGGCTTCCCTATCTCACAAGCAAATGAAATGGTCAGCGGATAACCTCGTTAGTTCAGAATAATCTGAAGTTATGGATAACCAGCAAGGTTTGCATTAGGATTATGTGTCTGCCACAAAAATTCATTTGCAAAAATTTTGCATTACACGATATGGGACGCCTAGTTAGACTGAGTAGAATGCGAAATTTGGTCGTGGTGTACTGCTTACAGCTAAAGTAATCTTATATACTATTTTCCAAATGACCTATCGTAAACATAATCCTACGATGCTACTGATTAGTGAAATAAAACCCTGAAAATGGTTAGTTACAACTATTCATACTTGAAAGTATGACAGTTGTTGTGACCGACTTCAGTTAATATACTGATTAGATAAGAGTCATCGAACTACATATAAAACCAGTTTGTGTATACAACAGCCAAACCGTTAACAAACAAGTAGGTTTTGTTGATAATAACATACTTACGGGAAAATTTTAAATCGTGCATATTTCTCTACCGATTTTGTCCCTTAATGAAAGTGTTACATTTATTGACTGTCTTCTAGTTAGTATGCCGATTAATCTATTTGTGGAAGTCACAATACGCCAGTTGTCTGAACGTTGTCATTATGGCCCAGTTGCAGACTGATCAACTTAGATAGGTTATCGGCCGTCAGATACTTAAACGTAGTACGTCAAACTGTCAAAACCTCTAACGAATAAAGCTTGAGTAGTTAGATTTGCTGACTCTGTTCAAAACGGCTGCCAAATCGTGTGTTAGCTGTGGTTAGGCTATCATAATCCGGTCAAATTCTCACTCTTCTTTTCAGCATAGTCAGTCTGTGGAACTGCGGAACTTGGCAGATTGAACTGTTGTCACCCAGGTTGGTCTTGGTTTAACCGTATCTAATCAGCAGCCGTCACTGGGCAACTTGATATTCACACAGTTCCATAGACCTCACTTTGACTGTGGTTATGAGGCTGAGAGTTTAGATGTTCAGTTATTCTGACACACTACCATCACCCTTTGCAAACTGTCAATTTACTGAGTTGTGCGGTGACTATCGGTTTACGGAAATTTTTGTTGTGCCTATGCCAGTAAGAAAACACCACACACAGGCCTGCTTATTAGGTTACACTATTATGGCATTTGACCGGTTAGGTAAACGAAAGCTTAGCCAAGCTTTAAAAATCTATGGAGCTTCCGAGCGTATATACACCAACACTCTATGAAGAGTTACATATTTAACAATGGAGGTCCAAGCAAATGACTGTCGGCGTAAAACTGGCAGCTTGTGTACCTCACATCTGGGTCGATTTGATAATTCTTTGTTTTAATGGATACATTCAAGTATCGATGAATAATCTCGAAAGATAAAAGCCTACGCCCGTTGTCTCAAGAGAAGGACGAACAATATTTGTCAGTAACATTTTCAGATCTGCCTACACTTACACTGGCTGGTCGTGAAGAGAAAGAAGAGACACAACATGATGCAGTCGAAGTAAATTGGAGCATGTGTCTTATTCAAAATCAGTTGTCAAGCACAAACAATCCAAGTCTAGAGATTTTCTCTATCAAGACATAGTAGTGACAAAGTGTTAAGCCAAACATGTGGAAGTGGTGAAAAGTGGTCGTTTCACAAACTGCGCCAGAATAAGCACGATTTTTTTTATTCCGAGTATTGTTGTGTTAAAGCCTTTGTTGCAAATTCGCTTTTTATTGAGACCAGGTGGATTCCACTTTGTTGGTGCATTCTCATTTCATTCATTTTCATTTCAACAAGCTAATTGAGGATAAATTGCTGCAGTTTTAGGGCTACATACTGAAGCATTAAAAGACTACGGAATACCATATGGGTTTATTTTAACCAAGTAATATACTATGCTCACCCACAACAGATACTCATTTTTTATAATATAATTTATTTGTAGCACTGGCTCAAGTAAACACATTACTTACACAATATATGCCATAAGTGTGTTCCCTACGGTGTGTTGTAATTGCGCATTTTAATAAACGTAAAAAACGGTTTGCTTCCAGCTATCCGTAACGTATGGTAAATGGTTCACGTGAAGCATTTAATATAACTACTTGGCCAGAATACACATTCATGTGGACCACATGCTGGTACCTTCTAGACAGCATGCATTCAGCACGGTGTGTGAAGCAAGGATTACAATATGTCACCTGTCATTAGTTTTTTTATGTAAGGTCCGGTAATCTCAGTGATATTTTTGGTCAGACTTTGTATATTTTCTCTTAAACAAGTAATCGCTTTGTCCTAGATCTAATAGGTGGTTTCATAAATCACCACTGAATGCCACAGCAATGTTCGTGTTGTATGTAGAGTTTAATCTGAACAACTGTTCTATGAAAATATGTGACATAAAAACATAAAATCTTTAAATGAACCTGCTGAAGACACTTATCGACCATAAATGTTTACGGTTTAAAAAAAAATGTTGTGTACAAAATATCGATAAATGTTTAGTACTTATTAGGAATAACGTGGTGCTAACTAATCCAGTTTTCAATAAATGTATTAACTTCTCTTCTGAAATAATAATAATAGTTGTATTCAACACCAGTGCTCTAAGATAATCAACAAGCTTTGTCTTCTTATAAAGTAGTTTACGGTTTGCGTTTTCCTTGAAATTAAGCTAATCCGTACATGGAGAGAATGACTTTAAACCTGAGCTGACTATTCGGGAATATTTTTTCTTCGTTTAGACAAACTACGCAATTTCATGGTGACAAACGACAACACGCAACTAAATTGTGGTTTTAATGATTTAGTTTTAGGCCGATTTTCCTTAATTGTTTATAATTCAAGAGATGACTTGTGATTAAAATGTCCTGACGCTTTGTGGAAGAATGATTGTTTCAGGCTTATGGTTTCATAATATATTTTTCTCGTCTAACCACAATACAAGTTGTTTGTTGTTAGCCATGACAACGTGAGGAAAAGTTCGTATTTACCTTCGACAGTGTTACTGAAGTTCCTAACAAATGACTTGAAGCAAATGGTATACGTATTGAGAACTGTTCTCGTCTTTTGTTATTGTATACCAAATTTTCAAAACTATCATCATCACCAGATGATACCATACATTTTTAAACAACTAAGATTGGAAATGATAATAAAGCCTATCTGAATTGAGAGAGATTGAGAACAAATAGGTGAAACAAAGAAGCACAACAGATCGTTTTGCACGGTATAACTCCTGTTGAACGACAAGTTTGTTTACTGACTAAAAATGTAGAGAGGAAACTGTGTTGCTGTTAATCGTATCTGTTAAGGATTTCAATATATGTTTTCTGAAGTACATTTTTGTAGACGGGAAATATGAAAGCACTTGACATCGAACAGTCTTATCAATACGAAGATAATGTATACGTATCACGCTTCACAGCTTTGAATGATATTACTCTGAAAGATAATTACTTACGTAGTTTGTATAAACAAATTCTATTTTTGCTATTTATTTGCGGAAGAGGTGCTAAACGTTTCTGGGCAATTAAAGCAGGTTTTATAGAAGTTTTACGTTTGGTAAAACATCTAACATTGGACATTTCACCAAGCATCGTTAAAAATCCTGTTAAGACTGTTGCAAAGGACTATAAGATCTCTCAGCGCCTGCGAATTTGTTGTCGTTAACAGACATACGGCTCAAACAATGTGACCGTTGTGCATATTCTCCATTATTTAGACCTTATGAAATTGATTTGTTCAAATGATTTCTGGCGTAATTTAACACCTGTTCGTCCGTCCTCCGTTGGGTGGTTTTCAGGAAGCGGAAAGCTAAATGTCATTAATCGCGAGATGCGTTTGCGCACTGATCTTTATTGATGGTCACAATCCGCCTGTAAATTGTGCCACCATGCCCAAGAGACTTAATTTGATGTTCGGGTCGAGTAGAACACAACTTTATTTGTTTCATTATGAGTGTATTTTAAGATGTTTTGTTAAGATGTTAAGATGTGCCATCTTTTTTGTACAAGTTTTCTTAATTGATGTTCACATGTTACAGAGGACACGAACTTGATTAAAACGCCGGAACTAAGAAACGAGAGAGGGTGGTAATGCACATCAAAAACAATTTACACTGCTGATTCAAAGTAAACTAATGATGTGACACTGCCTATGACACTTATGAAGGATGTTCAACAACAAAACCGCCGACAAGTATACAACTGTATAAAGTGATGAGGATGAAAAAATATACGTTCTTCATTGAGACTACGGATTACTTAAGCCCATACTGGTTTCTGCATGCCACAAAAGTGGTTTGTGAAGACAAAAAACTTGATGTCCTACAAAAGCAATTGCACATGAACATAGGGTAAGATGAATATACTACTGGGCGACACAAGCCGAGAAATTTTTTGCAGCGAGCGTGGAGTGGAGTACAACGAGTTTTGACAACAGATTCATCACAGTTGTCGAACTATTAATAAACAACAGGCTGGCAAGGAATACAACAGAAACGCGCCCATTTGATACAAGGATGCATGAACAACAGATAAGAAACAAAGGATTCGCTCGTTAAAAGTCCCCCTGGCTCGATGAACGAACAATATGGTCATTGTAATAGTATATTAACAAATGATAGCTGACCAAAATAAGGTTGAGTTACTGGACGCTGTGAGCGATAAACCTAAAATGATGCATGTTGAACCCTTGAAAACCACTTATAGTATGTCGTGTTCAAAAAGGATAAACATAGCGTTAAACTCTGAAATATTATTTTGAGCTCATGTATAAGCTTGATTACCACCGTAACTGGTGTGGAATTTGAAAAATCCAGTTTAACATTTAGTAATGATTTACAGATCCTTAGGCTGTTCACGATATTTCGTTTTTTACTATTCACTTTTGGCTGTTGCCATTACATTTGCATTACACAACAGAAACATCCCTTTTATTTACAGATAATAAGTAAGTTTTCTCGAAGAAAGAAGACAAATTCACAACCCGAAAACTTCTCCAGATGTTTGTTGTATTATATGATTTACAACCAATCACTCTGTACTAACTGGGGTACCGTGAGCGTGAGTTATATGACCATACTGAGATCCAGTTCTCGTTGCCTTTACTGTGACCTAAAGGTAGGATCGCAAAACTTTTCTATGTTTATCTGTTATGGATGAAATCGGGTAAACTAAATAAGAAACTGCTTCATTCGCCTTCAGATAATTTCAGATCAAGAAGAGAGAAAGCGATTAACCGGCAATCATTAAATTCCGCTGAGCAAATGGAAAAGAAACAAGAATTTTTCCGAGGATCTTCTCTATCACTTTGGTGTAAAGACAAGAAACTCCTTCAGGAACAGATGATGCTGCGAAAATTGAAATTTTGAATTCATTTTGCATAACAGCTGCGTTTGTGGCAAAACAGTTGAAGTCTGTGAAATTTGATTATGATAAAACAAGGTTTAAAGCGGGTCGAACAAACCTTGTGACTGTGCCTTTTTAACATCGGTGTTTCACTCAGAGTATTCAATAGTGATTTAGATTCTCATCATCCAAAATGTGTGTGTAACAGATCTGCAACTTAAGGCGAGATCTTTGTAAACTGTTGCTTAGATGTAGTTGGATATGTGGCATATACTCTACAGATGTTTCAGAATTACGTGATATTTCAAATTTAGTGCAAGACGTTTTTATTACCAGCAGACGTCGAAGGGAATAATGAGTTAGTTGCATTCATCCTCACAATGATTCGAGAGTTCTTTATCAAACAACACGTTTGCATTCCACGAATGCTGCTTTTGCCCACGGGTTCCACAATTTATAAGATCTGGTTTTTGCACTCTTACATTGGAGTATATCTTTTTCCCAAAGGATTATATGTGACACTATTTTAATAAAATTAGGGCATATTTTCAGTACACATCGGTCAAACGTTCCAAAAATACTGTATTTCGATACTTAAAAATATCGGTAAACTTGCCGCCAAATACAACCTCATTTCCTCTGAAAAAATTTATCACATGTTTTGGTCATCGCTTTTTCGTAGCAAAACGCAGCAGCAATAATGTAGTAACTGCAGTCATGTGAAGACAAAAATGCCTCAACTCTGACAGTGCTCAAGTTGTTATCGTCATGTCAGAAATAAGTCAAATTTAATGAACACGATTTTTGACCAAGTGCAAAAGCGTTAGATTAATTTGGTTTTCCTAATAAACTTGACTCTGGCAACCGGAAACTGAAACCAGTTTTGTTGAATGGTGCACCTGTTTGGAGAATAGAAAATTGATCGTGGCAACTCCAGCAGCGTCTGCTATATACACACATTTAGGAAATCATGTTACGTCCGCTGATAAATTGAAAATGTGTTTAATCCTTCCTATTTCTCCTTGCCACTCGTCGGATTGCGCCTGCAACTCGATTGCCAGACGGTAAATCAATATTTTCTTTGGTGATCAGTTTTTCATTCATTCCCTACTGACACCTTCTATCACCACTCTTGCACTTACTGAATTGTTCAGTCTATTTCACATTGAAGATTAATATCCTGAACCTGTTACAGTGTGTGAATCTTCTATAACTTTCTTGGTTCATATGACTGCAAATATCAATCAAGGTCTTTCTCAGGTTTTGACTGAGCGGAGGTTTGGATTATGAAACTCCAAGTGCATTTGCGTAACAGTCTCGTAACTCCAACGAAAATAGTTTCGCTTCTCGTATGACATTGAATTAGTGGTTGTTTCGCAATGCGGACAATAAGTGACATAATGGTCACATTAAAAAAGGTAACTATTCAACACCCTACGTTTTGCACGAATATTCAAGGATCAGCAAGAGATGAGACGCCGCGCAATGCACACCAAAAATATTCAACTAATTTCTAAAGACGATTTCTGGAAGCCTCGTAAGCAAATAAATATTCCATAGTTAATCATGTCGATCGCCTATGACAATTGTAGTTGTATACCTTTTCTTCTCAATGTTTTATAAACCACTAATTCAACCAGATGACATGTTTATCCGCGTGCAGTTCTGTTTTGTTTTAGCCGACATGCAAGTAAAATATTCCATACTGTACTCATTGAAGTGGAAATTGACTGGCGCAAACGACTAGGACAGTTCAGACAGCTGAGACTTAAACTGACAACGAAAACTTAGCTGGGTCATAATGGCAACTAAATCTCACTTTTCCTTGAGATGCATCACTACTGTACGCGTTGGAATTTCCAGGTCAACCAGAAAGGTACGTACACAACTTTTCCAATTTACATCTTGATCGTATCACAATCGAGGCGCTGTCGCTTGGTTCTAAGTTTTGCTGCCCACAACGTAAGAAAGAACGTCTAGAACTTGAGGTGCAATTTGAGAATCTTTTCGGTCAGACGCAAGATTTAACCCCGCGTTCGTTAGATGACCTTGAATTATTTAAAACTACACTTGTTAACTGCTGCCAGCTGTACTGTAAGCGTACATCGAGACAGAGAGGACCTTTAACTAAGGAGCACGTGGATTCATTGAAACGGCTTCAGCGGAATCCACACATCCTCCTCAGTAGACCAGATAAAGGAGCTGGAATTGTCATCTTGAATAGAAGCGATTACATCGAGAAATTGAATAATATTCTTGCAGACCAGACCAAGTTTCGTAGAGTTGTCAACGAAAGGGACAAAACCGAGTATGCCGAGCAACAGATCACTAAGTGTCTTAAGTCATTAAAAGAGGAAAAGCTGATAACCTCCGCGACTTATGAGCAACTACGACCACAGGGTTCCACTATACCCCGTCTCTGCCTATGTGTCTTCATTCTCGTTGGAATTTCTGTAGAATGTGTTAAGCCGCGGCTAGGCATATTTTATCAAAGCAACTGTAAATCTCTTGATCACGGCAGAACGAGACGGAATACTGAGTAATTATCCCGAACAAACTGGTTCTGTACATGATAAATTGAGTAGAACAATGCAAAACTTGCACTCAGATGAAATCTGTGAGCGGAATATGGTCGTTAACGATTGATAACTGATACATTAGTAGCCTGATTGATTAAACAGAGCGGTCCGAGTAGAAGAAAATGACCACTATACTAATTAAGAAGACGTCGTGAAAGATAAAGTAAACATTCAGAACGTTCATATAATACAGGTGTGAGCGTGGCGTCTAGACGGCCGATGAAGGCTTTAAATTAGTTGATTCTTGGCCTCTTAATTTTGTCATAATCCTAGCGGTACAACCTTCAGTAGTCGGAACTTTGGCATCAACAGTACCGTTTTTAACAACAGTCCCAAAACCTCCTCTGTTCCAAACAACAGCTTCCTGCGGTTCTTCAATGAGTGCAGTAAAATCACAACGTTTTCATTTCTCATATTTCGGTTAACAGTCCTTCTGGAAGGTTGTCTGAAATATTCGGGTTAACCGCTATTCACTGTCGTGATCATTACATTGCTTTGTGCTACATTAGTACATAGAGGATAGAATCAACGGAGCAAAAGCTTGCAGCTTCAACACAAAACTGTCTAGGACGAACAGAGCTTAAGCTGTGCTCTAACCTTACTATCAGACAACAAGAAAGTTGCAGCAGGCTAAAGACAGCTTTTTGTCTCATTTTTCATCTGCCTTCGGAAATTAAGGGACTGGTGTATTTCAAAAATGTATCTGCCCAATCTGTTATCGTAATCATAAAATGTCAAATGTATAAACACGTCAAACTTACGGTACTTACTCAACTTTACTCAAGAGGTCCTCCATAAAATAACTTGTACAGACCTACCGCAACCCACAAAATGGAAAATTCTGAAAACAACTGATTTTTTTAAGCAGGTGTGCTTAGTAAAACATTCTTATAGACCCATTCACTTTTACTTCATAATAGAATACATCAGAAAAACGGTTCTTTTGTGACAAAGCAAATTTCGAACATATTATTATAATCACAGATTATCTGTAACAGAGAAGTGAAAAAATGTTCCCAAAGCCTACGTGTTAACGGTTGTGTGAAAGACTGATTGTTTTCCGTCTTTCATCGACCACTAATGAAAAGTGTGCTTTGTTCAGAGATCACCTTAAGCAACTGTTTTTCAAATCAACCAAGTTAAGACAACAGTGCAGTACTTTGTGCAGTTAGTCACTTGTCATCAAACAGGGGATAAACGGTGTTTGCTGTCAGCTGGTGAAACCAGTAACCTTTCAGGTCAAATCTGAAACCCCGGAGAACAGCATATATAACAACCAATCGTATTCTGTTTTCAGTGCCCACTACGCACTATCCCAGTGTTACCAATGAGCGTGTGGGCGTGTGAACGTGGTCCACTGGATTGGGCAATTGCCAATCCGATGAACATTAACTGCATGCTAGTCAATTCTGTAATCACTGTTAGAAAATGTATAACGTGAATGACTGATACACACATATGCTCGAAATAGGTTTTGTAATCATATCCTCATAATATACGTTGATCAACGCATCAGCAGTGACGTACTTCACTTCTGTCATATATTTTGGATTCACTGATGTTTCACTATGGAGGACAAATATTTATAAATCTGGCAGTCCATTTCCACATGTTTCATCTACCGCAATGGTCACCCTCAAGCCCAGTTGTATGATTGAAGGAGCGTCAAATGAATCCGCTCTCGACAAACTATCCCAAAATACAAAAACTCCATGTTGCTTCAAAATTCATGCAGTTAATGACCAAAAATACTGGCATCTGCACATGAAAGTTCTAATTGTTTTCTTCTTTTTGTTTACCTGGACATCCAGTGGTATACGAGTGTACACTTCAGTTCAGACGCGCAAATCCCCATATCAGAATTGGTCTTTCTACAATAATCCTCATATGGCAAATCAGAATCCCATCACGCATCAGTCTTCCTTGGGCCTAAATGAGTTTGCACTGCCTCCTTTGGAATTGCTTGATGAACCACAAACTAAAGAACAATACCGTAGCGTTATTAATAGAAAATTATGGAATAGCGAATGGTCACCTCGGCCACATCAATCAAGTTCAAATGAAAAAGTGAATCGTCCCAACTACTTAACGGGTTTACGCAACCAGAGAATAAATAGTTATCCACCTTGGTATGCTGACAAATACAGAAGATACCCTCGTGATGAATCTGATCGTGAGATAGATGGCGCTAACCGTCATCCGTGGAGTTATCGCGCTCGATGTAGATCATGCGGTCGGCCAATGCTACAAGACTCATTTTGTTCAGATGACTTCGGTGAGAGTTTTGAGATTTCAGTTGAACATTCTTTAGAATGTTGACTGTCTGTGTAAGTCTGCGTGTGAACCACTTAAAAAGACGCTAATTTTAAGACAATGAATATAAAATATTCGTTAGGTATTCTTGTGAACGTACATAGATAAAGTTTTTCTGGTGATACAATTCGGTGTACACTTAAAGTGCGGGTGATATCCACACAGGGTAAAAATCAAGCAGTAATGTGTCTTTTTTCAGTTAGATAGCAATAACAAGTCATTTTGGACATACCAGTGTTTAGTTTGTTTCTGTACAGACATGTTTCTACCTGCAGCTCAAACTAGTGCTTGGATGTATTTGCTCTGGGTTATGATTCGCAAACCATTGTTTGTTAACTGTTTGGCGTCTAATAGAATGGATTTGAAACAAAGATCGCTCCAATTTTGAGGTTCAATTAACTAATGTTTACATAGTTGTATATTTGTGAAAACGTTTTTAGTTCACCTTCCATGATTACAAGTACTCTTTCGCTCTGAGTGCGGCCGCAATACATTTGAGGTTTTGTAACAGAGGGTTAGAAATGGGAATTTTGTTTGCTCAGGAAGAAATTTGCCAGTGGTGTACCTTGTCGATTTTCTTTGCAGCACTTAGTGAACTGAATGCTGGCAGCGTAAGATTAAAGTAGTTTGCTCAGTTAGTTTACAGTTATTCTAGAGTTGTGCAATTTTTACACTAAAACGATTACCGCTTTCATGAATGAAGTATTTTTCCAAAAAATGCTTACATCAGTGAGCTTCTGTGTTTATATTTACAGCCAGCTTCCTGAATGAAAATGTTTAGCGTGGGCTTCCGTAGTTTTGCAAATTATATGACAAATTGTCAGTAATAAGATAACGTGTCATTAATAAGTTATTTCATCCTTACAAATTATTTTTTGAAAAGTTGATCTGTTGCTATAGTTGTTTAAAGAAATTAATTGATGATTTTTCTCTGACGTCACATAGTTTTCTTGAATTGAAGATTATATTGTATTTTCTAAGCATTTGCTCCCTGTGTCTACCTGAGAACTGGTGAACAACTGTTTTGACAAAAGTGTGTCTCACTCTCAGTGTACATGCTGGAAATCGAGTCCACGATAGGTAAACTAGTGTAACGTTGGTATTCCGGATGCATAGCCTCATAATATCTAGATACGTTGTGTACGCTTTTTTTGAAGGCTCACCACGAACTATTGGTTGGTTTTGTCTGATGAAAGGAGAGTTGAGATTATCAAGGAAAGAAACGGAAAACTACACTGTTAGTTCAAAAGTAAGTTTGTTACACTGGGCTCCAGTAATTAAAACTTGTAAGAAGTACTCTTCTAAGTTAGTACAAAAATCTCATAACATAAGTTGAGGGAAAGAGAAAAATCGATTCTTCTTATGGTTATATTTCAGCATGAAGTTTCAAACGGTTGGCAAGATAGAAAGTTACGATACCTACTACCAGAGTCGCACGTCTGAAATCCTATCAACAAGTAATCACCGTTTTGTGACGCACAATATGTCTGACTGAGTACAAACTACTGCTGGTTTCAAGTCTTTTATTTGCTCAAAGTTTACTGGCAATTACTATGCCAATCATTTTCGAGGACTGAACTGCTAGTGTGATATACTGCGTTCTCAAACAGTAGCGGAATATATTGCAATTTACTGAAATTGGCCTCAGTGTTTTACCACGCATATTAACAACTTGAAGTCTTGCCGCTGTTTTTGTAGCCAATGCTTTTCTCCTCGCTATGAACAAAGTGAAGTCCCCCAGTAATAAGGGTTTATTTGCGGCTGTCATTCGCGATCAGTGGTTGGGATAGTTACAGAGCCATTCACGATCTGAAGGCTTTACCAATTCAAAAGATTTGTTGAGTGTAGTTTTCAGATTAATGAATTATGACTTTTGTGATTGCCTCGTAGCCTATCTTGAGATTACAGCCATGAATTACTTTGATATAGCCTCCATTGTATAACGGATAGCTGAGGGGCTAGAATAAACTTAACCAATACACTTCGAAAATGCTCGCTGAATACAGACAGAAGTGTAAGTTCATTGAATGCAAGGACGTCTACATTACGGAAACTTTAGTCATGAATGGAAAACATGTGGTTGGCGTGTACATTTCTGCTGGCAAGGATGAACACATTTTGCCGAATGACTTCCAAATATATCACTGACACTTTTCTCCAAAAACATTTGACTACCATTACTGGTTCAGTGGTATATATCATATACACGTAAGCTTGAGAAGCGAGGGAAAATCTCTATTTGCTCCCAACCTGTGTTCTAATCCAAGAACATAACTTTTCGGTTAGTTCACTAACGCAATAACAAAGGTTTCAAGAAACAGAAATCGTTCAAGTAGAAAACCTCTGGCTTCTACCAAGCAAACAATTTAAAAAGCAATGATAAAATCGGAAATCAACGAAATAAAACATGCGCACATAGACACAAATGAATCTGAGGGCTTTTGAGAATGTTGTGGAAGATGAACAGGGGGCAGCACTTCTACTAGACTGTCGCGTATACGCAAACCTAGTGGTCTTAAGGAATGCATCTGAACCAGGTGTGACCACAGAGTTAGACACTGAATTATGAAGTGAGCAACGGTGTTCCGCATAGGCAACGGCCTGTCTGTTTGAACAGGGATTTTGAAACACTGCTCTGTTAATTACTTGTTATTAATTAATAGAAAAGTTTCTCAGGCCTGGTAATAACTTTTTTGAAGAGCGTAGCTTCTAGAGATTAAAACATTCCTTAACTAAATCTAATATATAGGAATTTCTTAGTGGCAGCTATCAGAGTTAGGAGCCCATCTTGAGCAATATAATCCTCATCAATGCTGGTAACTGGATCTGCTCAACAAAAGACAGTAAATTTGAACACCAGATACACGCTTGCATGAATGGTACAAAATTCGTTAAACAAAAAATGTTCGGCCTATCACAAGCAGTTGGTGTTTTTCTTTCTTAACGGCCAATAAATGTGGCGGTAACTCTTTTTCTCATTTGGCATATAATACGTAATACGACACTTCCCAGTTTTAGAGTCCATAAGATGAACAAAAGATACTAGATAATTGAAAGTACGGAATTGGGGTTTCCACTGTATAATTCAACATACAATACACTTCCTTGAGTAAAATTCCGTCATCGCACGCAGTTTGTAGAAGTATAACTACAAACTATAAATTAGAATATTATCCATTGACTCTTTTGCGATGAATGTACTACTTGCCGAAAAATGCATAATCGAGTATCTGCGACAAGAAAACTGCTACCTTGAGTGAAATAAATCAAATAAGCCGAAAAATATTTGGCAGTATGTTCAACAAACACAGTGTGCTTTTGTCGATGTTGAAGGACCCCGTTGTATTCTTGGCGAAATGGTGCCCATTTATGGAACATGAAATAAATTTGTGGAAACAAGTTCTTTGTGTCGAACATCACTCGTAACTAATGGCTCCTTGACTTGAATTTGCTAAATCCTCCAGTATCTGTCAGTACTGGAAATATCGCACACTAACTTCAACGATTACTGTGATGTCAACTTGGAGAGAATGTTTAGTCATAGGGCCACCGTTCGAAGTCAACAGAACTGATGTTGTGTTCACTATCAGCAACTCGGGCAATCTGGGCATGGCTAAGACAAATGGAACCTTTGCGCAGAATAACTAAGTCAAACCAAACGTCAGGTCAATGACATGATGGTTATTACGGTTGTCTCATGAATTTGAGAGCAGAGTTAAACTGATAGTTTTGGTGGAGACATGCAGTACTGACGAGCTCTGAAAACAGCGAAACTTGGGTCTGGTTTTTTCTTTCCAAGCGGCTGAATAAAAAATCTGTGAGAAAACGACGGCTGCGATCAGTTCTGAGTGGTACTCAACTCAAATCACCCAAATCCATTGAAGGTTACCGGGAATAATTGCTACTTGTTGTCACACAAATATGAGATTTGCGAGTTTAGTCACAACTGTATTACTATCAACCTATATTTAAAATTTTTTACTTGCTATTCAATTCAACCCACTATTTTGGATGATAGATATGATAATGTGTAAGTCATAATAATGGGCGGTTAAAAGTGTGTTTATGAGTGAAATAATATCAATTTGTCCTCGGCTAATTTTGAATAATTTGTTTTTGGACAATACATATCATACCATGTGAATCCTACCATGAAAAATAAGTTTTTTATATGACGTAATACCAGGACACTGTAATAGCATCTGGTCACAGGTGTGTAGGAGTATTATTCATTGCATGATGGAAATAGAAATGAAGCAAAATAATTGAACACAAAATAAGCAGTTACACAACGCACCGGCGTTTTGTGATTTTCACACTACCTTTCAGTTAACTACCGTATTTCACAGTGGACCAGGATTTTTGAACAGAATGATATATCACTGCAAGGACGCATAATTTTTAACATTGCTGAGTATTTTGCATAGCAACCCACAAGCCATTCTAACTCAGTCAACAGCAGCCCCGAAATGTTTTGTGATGCTGTGTATATCGAACTTGAGCACTGAAGTTAATGCGCTACTATTATATCAAACGAATGTTCTTCGGGAAACGTTTAAGTAACAACATACAAGG
The DNA here is from genome assembly GCA_013368495.1 of Paragonimus heterotremus. Lineage (NCBI taxonomy): Eukaryota > Metazoa > Platyhelminthes > Trematoda > Plagiorchiida > Troglotrematidae > Paragonimus > Paragonimus heterotremus. Next base: position 168,765 of record LUCH01000028.1, on the reverse strand, counting down.
TGAAGTTGGACAAATGAACCGTCGATTCAACCATGTGTTAGACAGTTATGTTTTTGACTGAAGATCCAAGCTATATTTTTAGTTGTCTGGGTGATGCTGTTCTATTCACTTTGTAGAGGTATATGTGCAGACAGGTATATTTTATCTGGTATGTAGTTCACTCACCGGCTGAACTTTCTACGATTAATGCTGAGCGGAAAAGCAAACTTATGATAATATGTCTACCTTCTATTTTTCAAATTTTTTCATTGAATATTCGAAACACTGCGTTCCCTTGATCCAGTTCACCAGTAACGATAGAAGACATACGTCGCGAGATGTTAACATTTCGTTTACTCTCTTCAGTCACGAACGTAAAACATTGGAATATATAGGACAGGCGGATGGCAACAACAATGGAAACAATCAACGATTGGGTTTACACAAAAGAGGGACTGTTATCAGTTCCAGGGCAGGCAAACTGCATGAGTCAACAGTTTCCATTGTTGTTGCCATCCGCATGTCCTATATATTCCAATGTTTTACGTTCGTGACTGAAGAGAGTAAACGAAACATTGAATATTCGTTCGAATTGTAAATTATTTACCTCAACCCACTCCCTCCTTCACTTCCCATTAATGTTGCCAAAACCAACCCAACAGGGAACCAACCGTCGGGGGGGGGGAGTAAAAAAGACAAACATTTAAAATGACTGACCACATCTTTATGCGTAACTTGCATACGAAAACCAAATATTTGATTAAGGACACGTACAAATATCTTGTTCTGGAAGAACTCAGTATTCTATTTTTGATGGATTTTAAAGACAGAATCTAGCAGACTGAGTATTATCCTAATAAAAACTTATCTGGAGGAGTGCGTTATGATAGACAAATAGAGTGGAGGATATAATAATTTAGAAGTTACAAATATGAGAAACTTGGCATTTACTGGACTCGGATCAGTGATACAAACAGCATGCCCAAACTCAGCAACTATTCGACCAGGTGCACTACGAAACCAGGCTGCGAGCTCGTAAATTTTCGAACTCCACTCAGTCATTCACCAATCCATTCTGTGCTGTATAATTCGTTCAGTTGTGCAGAGGATTTCTTAAAAAGTTTAACAACACTATTGTTGAGCTATTGTTGAGCACGTTGTTATCGATTATTTAGTCAAATTCTTCGACTGCCTTTTCCAACAGCTGAGTAATGAGGAAATCAAAATCGAAGTTTGCATTACAAAAATGCAATCAACATTTGTGTCTATCGCATATCTATGTTTCCACCGGTTAACTCCTGGTAAAACAGCTTCGCGCTGAGGGACTATCAAGACCGAAGACATATAGACAAACATATGTTCGGATAAGTCAACTTCAGGCAGGGACAGTTATATAAGAAGTTAATGAAGTTAGATGAAGATATCGATTGGACTTAGGACATAGAAACTAAGTCGCTGGCCAATCAATTAATAATAGCTTGACCGCGCAGGTTAAACGTTGCTCCGTTGAAACTGTTGCTGTAGTACCTACAGCGCCTGAACAAACCGCTTTTGATGTCATAACAAGCAGTCAGGCAGCCTGATTCCGAATGTTTCAGCAACACAAAGTGTTCTCCTTCTGAGGCTTTATATTGGTTGTCCGGCACGCGATACACCATTCGGAAGGCCCTATCAATGTCCATTTGATACTCAATTTCAACTAAATGTCCAAAGATAGTACTGTTGACCAATCGCACGTCTCCATACCCCATACACTTTAGACGGTGTTCTAGGTTTGATTCGAAAGCCGTCTTGACTCTCCACCAATCATAACCTGCTCTACAGAAACAAATGAGAGTATAGATGCATATAAGTTAACTTTCAGTTGATCCTTGTTATAAAGCATGAAAGCTGGGATATGGTGAATTGGATACAGATTCCAGCTGTGGCATAGGCCCTGTTGATTACCTGGCCGGGCCTATTTGTCAGCCATTCTGTAGCATTGCCACCTTTGAACGACACTCGAATAAGTATAGGCTTTTTCCTTACGCCGTGCACTCCAGGTTTGGGTGACGTTTCGATCATTTCCCCCTAGATTAGTTGTTCGCGGTAGCTGCTGTCATGGAATACAGTCTCTATGAACTCGAGGCCACTGTCTAGCGATGAAAAAGTTCTTTATGTTCCTTCAGTCAGTCTCAGTCGGGTGGGTCTGAATAATCCATGTCCTGCCTGATATGCTAAAATAACGTTCCCAGTTAAGCGAGCAGACCAAGGTAACGCAAAAATTAGTCTCTTTAAGAAGGGTGGACCCCGTAGATGAACCTGCTTGTCATACGGCAATATGCATAGGAATAACGACGCTTCAACACTTGTGGCTTATCACGTGGGTGTGACTATCGAAAAATCCTGAGGTATCCAAAAACGAGATGGAGAAACTGAATTGAAAAGTTTTGTCAAAAATATCGTTTTCGGATTAACTCGCTGTTCAGTTGCATCTGTTGTGGACGATCACCTACCAGCTATACTGGCACAAGCAAAAGAAATTAGCTCACCACAGCCTATTGGTCGGTTTCCTGACTGGCATGAATATAACGGAAAAGCTAGCCATTTGATAAGTGAGAACGTCGTGTGGATGGTAAAAATTGGTGCCGTATATGCCACGTGATCAGAAGAATGTGGTAATTCGTCTTGGTACTGATGAGGTCGGGACCTCGATCTAGAGAACAAGTACTGAATACCAAACGTCGTCAGAATTTAGGTTTGAAATTTGCATGGTTGTATCATCATATTACGAATGTCACATGTGATTGTATTGATAACTCTTCAATAGCTCAGTGGGAAAGTGGAATGCAAAAACCAGTGCGGCGCACCTCTATATTCAAATACTGTTTGTGCTCGACAGTGAGCTCATACGTGGACGATTTGCCAAAGCTGCATCGGTCGACAAGCACATCGTTTGTCATCTACAGACTTATGAACACGATAGAGAAAACTACCCTAGTGTATTAAAGGCATTCTGGATTCATATTTTCGAGCATAGTATCAATGAGACCTGCACCGTGTTACAAGGGAAAACGGTCAGCCGGCAGTGGTTCAACCTGCTACAAAAGGTTTGTGTTCAAGTCATTGGAAGTATCGGGTTTACTTCTAGTAAGAATTATGACAGACACCATTCCACCGCTGTTCCGTATACCAAAGAGTTGTAGTACACGTAATCCTTTTGCAACAGAAAGTAATTCAGTGTGAATGTTTCAATATCTGCTGTTGTGTATGGATGAACTGGATAAAATACCTATAACATCAAATCCGTGTTCTGACGGGGATTCTTCGGTGTTGTTTGGCTTCAGACTGAACTATGCAGGGACTTAAGCAGAAGTCTTCGGTTCCTATGTGATCATCAGATGCTCGTAAGTGACGAGAGATTTTGTGATGTCATACAACAGAATAGAAACAGTGTTGTCTCTAGTGGTAAATCCTTCTGGGTAAAGGTTATTGAGAGACACGTTCTCTATGAACTCGAATTTACTCTCTAGTATGTCTGATGAACGTACTCGTTACGTATTGCCAGTCATACGACGTACTAAATTTTTCTTATGTTTCAGAGGTACAACACTGAGAGAGTTTTCATAATGACCCGTTTAAGTAATTTTGCGATGAATTCTGCGCTGAATAATGTCGCTTATTCATCGTTGGAAACAAACATCTGTAGAAGTCATTTGAATTCGTCGAGTACTATGCGAATGTCAGAGTTCGAGCTAGTAATGATGAATATATTAGTACATATATATACATATGTGTAAATAGATAAATATATTAGTTCGACGGCCACTAACTCACCGAAGCAATGGTTAGCCTCGCGGTCAAACCAATGGAGCAGCGTGACCTAATAGACCAATCATGCCATCGCCAGTTGGTTGACCAACAAACTAGTTTTTATGTCCGATCGATATCTTTATCTAACTCTCACAACTCCCTAAATAATTGTGTCAGCCTAAACGTGACTCATCCAAAACATGTGTTTGTCATCATGTCTTCATTTTCATTAGCGTGACAGGCACATTTAAAACGCTGAAAGAAAAACTACTGTCTATGCTAATTTGTATAATCGGATCCGAAATTAACAAAACACTAGTGGACATTTTCACTGCTGCATAAGTCTTCCTGTTCCATTAATTTCCAATCTGAAGTTTAATGTTTCATCTTGTTGAAGAACTAATGAACCATTACGACAAAACGCAAATATCAAATTAAACTAATCCATTATTCATCGCAAAAGAACAATTCACGGGCAGATGTTTTGGCTACACCACTAGGTGTCATGAAAATAGTAAATGGTTCATAAATATTCATGTGGTTTTTTTGGAAATTTGCGCCAAAATTGTAATTAATGAACCCACCGAAAACCCACATCGATTCTCTTTGAAAAATGATTGCCAATCGCTAAAAAGGTTTAGTAGAATTATCGCACACACAGCCAGCTGTCTACTGGCCAACCTCTCCTAGACCAGTAGGCTGAAACTGTAGAGTTCTAACGTGGCAATTAATTACAAATTGAGTATCCTGTGAAGTTTTGCCGACATTGGTCTAAAAAACACAACTGTGATGGGCAACCAATTAGGACTGACGAGGGGACTGATGTCTTTTCTTTCTTCTCACACATATGATACGCATCCGTCAGCAAGTATACTGACCTTTGAAGTGACGTAATTTTACCTCATCTTGACCTCACCGCATATTGGTATGACGGTTTATTAAAAACTACCGTTTTGTTTCCAAAGCCAAAAGTTCATTCGAGCTTTCGAACTCACATCTCTGTCATTTTATTAGTACGAGTGACCACTGTTTTAGATTTGCTTGAACTCCTTTCGTAACATAAGGCTCCTCATTTACAAACTGCTGCATCTACAGGCTGGTCTTATTTTGCTCCTAGTCCGCTGTTATCTAAACCCATAAGCTTCACCGTTCATATTTCAGTTTGTTTGGTTAAATAAATTGCACTGATTATCAAAATTCTTGCATCATGCAGATCGACTAATTCCCCAAGTAAGGTTTTACTAACTCCATTCTGATGGCCAGTGTAATCACGAATCAGTTTACATTTGAGAGCACCTAATCTCAGACAGACTAAAGTGAGGAAGTGTGTATAATAATTTGCCTGACTCTTTACTCGACTTCAGATCTCAAAATGAGCCCCACTCAACTATACTGTGAGATTTAGTTCCGTTTTTACTGAATACCCTTAAAACAATCACTATTCTGTAATACTGCCCAAATTACTCCATAAAAATAACTCCAATTCTTGGAAGATATCACACTTTCTGTCTTAAACTTAAATGTATGTTCTACTTTATACTGTTTGACGCTTTCGGAGATTAAATACATCAGTGCTTCACAGTTGCTTCGGTTTTGGGTAGTTGATAAAAAAGGAGAGGAAGAGGAAAAGTGAAGCGGATTGAACTGATCCATAAGGGCGGGCGATGAATTCTGATGCATCTTGGGCCTTAGTGTCGTGGACTTTATTTTTACTGACTTTTTCTAAGGGCCTGTCATTCAAATGTTAGTCTTACAGTTCAATGAGAGGTGGAGTCTCTTAGGGCGATTCTACTTACAGCCGGCTGGCAAGTATCTGAAACATCCGGTAGTGAGGAACTAATCAAACCATGATACGAACTAAATAACTATTTTCCCACACTTTTGATCACTGTTACATGTAGTGGATAAATTTATTTTTTTATCACGTTTTCGATTGTGACGTACTTTCTGGATTTCATTGGACGGGTATCTGGACCACAGGGTTAGTCATCCAGAGATCGGGATTTTGTCCGTTTAAAGAAGCCTCCATATTCTGAAGACAACAGGTATTAGTCTTTTGCCGTGCACCCTCCAAACTCCGTCTTACTGCCGAACCTCTCCATTTTGATGAATAATGTGACATACTATTTGGTGAATGCAGCCGTGTCCCTATCGACCCATTGGTCATGGTTGCGGCAGGTGGACCGATATCCTTCCACTATACAAGGCAGCATGCATGTTCGATCATCATGTCCACACTCAAGAAAGCGTCGGCTGACAGTGATTTACTGAAAATTTATTGGTGGTTTTTCAATGAATGAAGGATTTTCCCAAATTTTATCGAACTTTTACCTCCACCTGCTGCATAAATGCACTGAGTGTTCATCACTTGTTTGACCTAAGGGTGTCGATAGTGTGTCACACTGACTTCCTGCTTCAAATTAAAACAAAGTCCAGTTTTCTTGTTTACAGTAAACCAATCCGGCTTGCTCAAGATAGGGACAGTGTGATTATAGGAATATCGCCAATTTATTGATTCACTTAATTTTGTTTTAGCTATCTGTTATGGAGATTGCTTTACACGTGCAGTCTTCAGACAGTCCAAAAACAAACTTGAAGCTTTTATGAATAAGTTATTAATGTTGGAATTATTTCACCTTTAACATATAGCTGAGCGAGGAAACTATAATGTATCGCGGTCTTCATACTGACCCATATATTGAGCCCTTCCCAATGTCTAGTGTAACAGCCCGTTTTAGTGACGATATAGGAGTTATAAATCACTTGGACAGGGGGTGGAAACTAGCTTGCTGAAGTTTTCACGCCTTAAGTACATTTAGTAGGGATTGGTTTCCACAGAAGATACCGAAATCTTGTAATTTTACCTGACCCTAGTTAGAAGCTAGACACTGATTTCACTAGTTGAAAGCCACTGCATTACAGCATAAAGTCTCTGTACAGGGATATGATATGTTGCCGTGTTTCGAAACTATGATCTTCGAGAACTTCCAGTGGTCAAAGCCACAACATAATGGAACCGTACGGTTTATTCGCAGTGACAATACAGATGTACCGAGTAACATATGAACTAACGCAAGCACTGATTTAACAGTGTAATCCAGAACGATTTATCAGCAACATTGTTTTCAAAAGCTCATTTAAGATAGTGTTCTCTAGTTGTAGCTTTTCAAGTGTATTCCACCCACACTTTTTTCAACCACACGCCACTTATCACCAGCAGACCTTCAGGGTTAACACCATTCATATATACCAGATCTTCAAATGTTTCTACTAGTTTGAATAGCATGACTATAGAAGGGTTTTACAGTTTCATCCAATAAATGGATCAGCGAAAGATGAACTTCAGCTTGAGAGTTTACAAGACAGGATTATACATTGAAAGTAACAATCTTGGACACAAGTGATGGCGATTCCACATCCTATTGGAAATGTACCTCACAACTCAACTTTCCACAGACAGACTTCATTAAAAATTAAAGCGTACAACTATGAACACGCGCTCACAAGTAGGCGGAATCCCTTGAACTGGACACACTTTACACTACCATAGTAGATAATGAAAGCCTGTATGTAACAGCAACAAATTTGTAAATCAAACCTGTCAAGGTTAAAACAAAATGGTGTTCAACATTGCAAAGAGAAAATGGAACATCCATGCAATAGGTTCCACTTGCATTGACAATAAGTCGGCTTGAGATAAAGCATCGTATTCAGATAGTGACAGTTGGAACAGTTGAGCGCTTCAGTAGGTACAACGACTTAACTTGCTTACATTAGTCGCCGGGCGATTGAAGTGCAACGTGTTGAGGGAAACGACCTGTGAAGTGAATGAGAAGTGATCTTTGAGCGCAGACTCTGAACAACCGACTACACTCGTTTGATTTTTCGGTTAAGATGATCAGTGTGCACAAACTGTTGAGTCTGACTATACCAAGTGAAAATTCTGTGGTAATTCTTTCGCCCATTAGCCAGAAGAATCGTTTGGTGAGTCAGGTTATCGGGATCAGAAACTGCTGCTCGACACAAATGCGCCTGTAAATGATTATGTGGTTTGATGGATAACGATGGCGATGGTGAACGGTCTCTTAGTACTCAACACCCGAATAGCTCAGCTCAGTCAATCCCAAAGGCTTGTCTATGTTAAACTTTATAGGGTATGGACATTAGCGACAAACAGCCTATGACAAGCTTGATTTCTTTCTCACGGCGACTAAGACAGCAGACAAAACCTGACCTGTCGATCACCTCCGAATTAGCACACCATTTTTGGTCCATCAGTATACACGCAGATAAGGATGATCAGCTGCTGAAAGATATGTAAAAGCATAGGATTGCGACGTTGACTGTTTCCATTCTAAAAGAATTTACACAGTTCACTTGTTTCACAAACTAAATTCCCTTGACTTTTCTGAATGAACCGACCTGACACATCGTTTAAAATTAATGCCAGTCCAACCATCTGTTGTTCTGTTGCAGGCCGTTAAACGTTTATGCCCATGAAACGCACTGCACACGCCCGTTAAAGTTGCAGAAATACTGGAGAGTTTTGGACAAGTATTTTGTAGCAGCTGATGAATTCTTTATGTCGTTTTAAGAGTGGTGTCAAGTGTTTGGGTAGCATTTTGTCCGCATGGGGAACGGGGTGTTTCCTGTGTTTGACCCTCCTACTGGGATTTTTTCCGACACTTGTGGAGTTCGGTCTGAACTCAGTGTCTATTTTGTAGGAGGATTTCTTTTATCTTCAACTTCTGACCCATTAGCCTGAGATAAGAAAGTCATCTTGATCAAGGAGACGGGAAAGTGTCTGAGGAGAACGACTTCATTCACTGTTGTAAAAAAATGACCCCGGCATAACACTAATTACAAATACTGCGACGTAACTATGCAGTTAGTGGAAAATTCACCACATAGGAAGCGGAGCAAAAAACAGAATGACTTTCCTCCCAGTAAGTCACAAGAGATATTGTGACAAAGATGGATGTTGTTCGCGGAGTAAAGATGTGTCGTGTGGAATACTGTCTAGTAAATCAAGCACAAGCGAAAAACAAAAAGTTGCCACGGACTGCGGCAGTCTTATCAAATGGTTAACGAAGTCATTCGGTTAAAAATCAATGGGCAGAAAAATAGTTCAAGGAATGTCAGGATGATGACATCCGGCAGAAGTCGTTTGAAAAATATTATCGTTGTATTAATGAAATTAATACACGTATTACCTTTCACAATACTACTTGTCGCTTAACCCATTCGGAATATAAAATGTGTATTTTGTGTTGCATTTACGGAATTCCTCGTAAATTCCGATGCACCCCAGATCGGACTCGAAATGCCAGCTGGTTTGACGACGGTTTGGAGGCTTTTGACTTTCAGCAGGTAGTAGTTTGTCTGCGGCTGGTGATTCATGACGGCGTGTATAAGTTCAGCAAGACGTTACGGCTTATACTATGAAATGCACGAGACCATGACATTTGGCTTATATGATTTATTTTATAGGTAAGACAACATTAATAGTTGCAATAGACAACCAGTCTGTCGGAGAAGAAGCAAAATGGTTACCGTTTAATACGTGTGGGATAAATAAGCCTTCCTACAAATACGAAAACAACGTCAGTGTGAGTCCAAACGTGTAACGTCCCTCAACAGTTTTAAGATGGAAAGTTCATACCATACATTTCCATCGATTTAGTACGGTGTGCTTGTTCCTCACAGAAAAAACTAAATAAGTTAATGTCGGTCGCATACTTAATGTCAGACATTCTGTTATCGAGTAGAAGCTCCACTGTGAGTTGTTTTCAGACTATCGCACATCACAAATTTGAAAACGAAGAAATTCGAGTGTCCGGGTCGGAAGCCATTTGCAGTGAAGAACCATCAAGATAGGTGTTTATAAGTGCACAGTGTATACTCAGAGCTGGCACAAAACGACTTAAATAACTTGATATAGTTCATCGGGAGTCCTCTGCAACCAAGAAATCTCCAGTGAATGAAGCTTCTGTGTCCAAAATGCCTTGACTGGAAACTGAGAATAGAACACCTAAAACTGCAGTTTTTACAAGGTGGAGGTATGGTCGGTTCACTCGCGATCAGGTCTCAAACCCACATGTTCTTCCTCCTACCTGGTGCTTTCTATGTTTCAGCGGCCATCATCCTATGAGGTCCGTGAATGCTTTGAATGCGATAAAGACAAGACTGGTAATCTTATCTTGGCACCTTATACAAGAACAGGGATGGCTGTTGATTAGCTCACATATGAGGCTTGTGTTTAGTGTCCCGTACGGAAAACAGAAGTGTGATAAGTTCAGATAACAACCTTTAACTACCGTCTCTGAATGTGCTGGATATTTTATTGACTTCAAGATCACTTCGATTTACAATGGGAGGTCTTCTGAATTGTCGTAAATAAACAGGCACTCTCGATCATCTACAGCTCTACAAGTTCCCTCAGGCCAGATTAACTGTTCCTCAAAGTATTTAGCCCATTCATCACGTTACCATGACAAGTCGTAAACTCGCAAGTCGCCTTTTTCACATGGACTCATAACAACACTTTACAGACAGCCAGTATAATCGCTAATCAGGGAAATAAAACCACGATGAAAGTGCTTTTTATGTTTCATTAGCTCGCTCAGACTCTGTGTAAATTCGCTTTTCAGTTCAGGGAGGCCAGTGTCTTATTCTGAACCAGGCGAATCAGTCGATGTTTCTTCGTGCTTTTGTGAGTCAACAAAAATCCACTTTCATCGTTTGCGCGGTGTTTATTAGGAATAAACCGTTCCACAGGAGATTCACGCAGCAATTGAAATTTTTGCTTGGTGCTCATTTGGACCATTCCACTGTTTTGACCCTGGCAATTAAACTGTTGTTGCTGTTTGACGGGCGTTTTGTATATCCTCGTCGCTAAGTTTCTAACGGAGTATATGAGTTAAGCAGATGATACCTAATTGAAGGACAAGACAAAGCGGACAAAAAACCGCATGCTACTAGTCAAAGTGTTTAAGCCAAGATGAGCGTCAATCTTCGATGAAATGGCGCCATCGATAACTGACGGTAATATAATCAACTTGCCTCAATAATTGAGTTGCTTACGGTGGTCTCCACGTGACGCATTGCCATCGTGTGTGCCGAACTGTAGAACTCAGTATATAGAGTCCATGAGCTAAACAGCTTGACGGCAAGATTCGGTTTCATCGTCGTCAGAGGCCCTGAGAAAGGATAGTCAACATTTATCTTTATCTTAGGGGATGTTCAAGTAAATGACAACGCTAGAATCATACGGGCGCGTTTTGGAGTCGTCATTCATCCAATTCTAGGTTCGAAAGGATCCCATCGGGACACCTTGCTGACCTGTGTGCTAAGATCGTCAACGTTACAAGCTCCAATGTTAATCCGTTGTCTTGGCTTGAAGACAGAGCAACTGGAGGCAGAGAAGTAAAAGAGATAAATTTCGTTGACCAGTCTGTCGGAGTGCGGATAACTTCTGCTCCCTCTCAGTAGCTTATACCATGGAAGGGAGTTGATTTGAGGTACTCCGTTCGAAGTCTGTTACTCAAACGTCTCACATGCCAGATAGATGATGGTAGGGTTTTATCAGATGACCCTATCCGGAGTCAGTGATTTAATATTCTGAGTTACGGGACAGTAAGAAAGTCATCAAGCTTTTGCACAATAAATGACTTACTGATGTTTTATTTCAATCACAGCTGCGCGGTGTGTACGTATTCGTAACTACTTCAAGTTAACGATTGACAACGAAAGTTCTTCCACCATCGAGGGTGATAGGCCTGCCTTCACGGTCAGCCGTCGGCTTTTCGAAGTGCTCTACTGTTTGAGAATGTCTTCCCTAACTCTCTTCTTTTTTAACCACAAGACAGCAGTGCCGCAAATTCATGCACGTATGAGCGCATCTGCCTACCCGTGCACTCTTGCGCGGCCAGCTAGTGGACATACAAGTCTGTGAATGTAACTGCTTACAAAGTCGCACTGGGAAAGACCGGAGCCACATTTAGCGTAGTCCTCTAAGTCGACTTAGGGTAAAAGCGTGCCCACGACGCCCGGATGACAGGATAGATCAAGAAATTGTGCTCTGACGTTTATCTTGATCATTTTGGGAAACAACTTAGCTCCAGATCAAGCGAAATTACTAAGTAGATTCCAGCTCTCAGCCTACAAATACCATGCGTCCACGTGCATGCAGGTATATAAAACTCGGTTGATGTCAATCAGCCGAATTGCCTTTGGTGCTGCCCCTCTCTTTGTCGGTAGACCAACAGCTCAAAGGATGTGGAAAGTAGCCAATCAGACTTCGGGTTAAAGTTGAAGTGCCGCAAAAACAGCCATAGGTAATTGAGGTCAGAGGTGAAAACCATAGAAAATGACCAATCAGAATTTAGGTCAAAAAACCAAATCACTTCGGTATATAAATACAGATATATACCATATTTCATCAACCTCAACAATCAACCCTACACGCCAAAACCTTTACATACTGATGATGTTACCTCGTTTAGTGATGAAATGTTTGCAACCTCGATATCTCGGCAAACTTCTCAATATCTGACATCAACTTTTCACCCAGAGTCATCAAGTCTGCCGTTATATGTAAAAGTCATGAAGACCATTTTTCCTGTAGACCAGTGAAACCGGTGTTCTTACACCGTTCGCACTAATGAGAACGGGAACGATTGATACGACATTATGATTAAGACCTCAACACATACATTCAGAGTTGATGGATTGTAATTCAACAAATCTCAACAAAACTGCGTGATATTTACAACAAAAACGCCTACGAAGACAGCATTCGCAGAGATAATTTCTTGTATACTGGAAGTACTGGGCTGAAAATGTTCCTTGAACGTTTGTTTTCTAATTTCGAGGAGACGAGCGAACCAAGTTTAGAGAGATGACTATAGACTGTATTGTTAATGGCGAATTTACTGCATGTAAGTCATACGTTATGAATGTATGGTGGAGTGAGCGAAAGACGCCTTGTGTGCTGAAAGGTAGGATAAATTGTAAAATCCCTTCCAAGTCGTAAATAGCTTTACCGATAACCAGGTTAATCGGGGAAGAACGTGGTACGTGCTCAACATTTGAATCTGCGGATCTTGAACCTCGGTTTTGAGAGTTTGAACATCTTAAAGTTGCTAGAATTAAACTGCTGATATTGTGGCTTACCTGCGGTAAACCAGGTAACTTGTCAATCTAGCACGTTACCAGATATGGGTTATCTACAAATAGATCTTTCGTGGTTGTACCAATAGACCTTCTGGTCACCCGAAATGCGGAACTTTATTAGGGCCTTATTTTATTACAGAGAACCCAGGCCAACCGGTTGTAATGATTTGAAAATATATCCAAAAATGAAAGTAAAGTCAATGAAGACAAAGTTCGAATGAAGTAAACGTTGCTTGATGTAACCGCGGATATACTTTATGCGAGATCCGTTATTCATAACCGACAAAAGAGACAATATCAATTTATTGTTGACTAAATGTAAGATCAATTTGATTAATCTGAATCATTCATTGTGAAAACGCTATAAGATTATCATCTACTTGGCAAACAACCTTACGGCAATAAAATACAGGATGTCAGCTTTCCACGTTTAAGTAGGTCAGGTCGCTACGCGACATAATTTTAACTAACTGGCCGCTGACATTCGTTTAGCTGTGGTGTTTTAATGGTAAAACTACACACTAACCATACTCAGGCTTGCGTTACTTTTGGCATGCGTCCTGTGGAATGAAGAGTCGCAGATCTTTCCGTCATTTAAGATCCATTATCGTTTTTCAACAATTGTGACCATAAACATAGTACTGCTATCTCTGCCTAACTTTTTATCATTCTCAGCTGGCTGATTACGAAAACTCGTATGCTTCCACTTATAAACCTAACGCTAACGTAAACTGCTGTTAAAGTGTTGGGATATTGTTTCATTATTTTTACATGAGGCAAAGTGAGCATTACTGCATCAGGTGTAATTAGCTTCTATCGAACTAAACTCCAACAACATTCTTAACATCCTTTATTGCACGTATTTCATATAGCTGGCGCAACCATTTTTGTTAAACGCCCAGTAAAACCACATATACACTCAAACTTAGCAAAAAATAATGTTCGCCGCACAACGTTTTGTCTGGCTGAAAGTCTGTTGTTATTATAAGAACCATCCCACGGTTAATACTGAGTTACGACACAAGGGCATTACCAAAATCTCATGGCTTATCAAGGAAAAGATGGACACAAATGTACGAAAAATAGTAAGAAGCACAAATGTTTCATTAAACTACAGCGACTATACTGAGGTTCTGTTTAAAGACTGTTGGCGAACTGTTTCCAAGTGACGTTGATACTGTTCGTCTCTTATTAAAAAATCCATCTGTAATTGCCATCTTACACATGGTGACAACGTTTAAATCGAAGCTCTGAGGTGGCAGATACATGATCACATGATCATCAATAAAGACAATCTGTAATGCACTCTCATGAACCGATTTTTGCCAAAAACAAAGAGTACGTACATAACTGAATGTTCTTGATGCATTCTTTTAGAACACTTTTTCCGAAATTCCTCGGACTTCTAACACTTAATATTCGGGTAATATCCTTGCTTAACTGGTTGTTTGTTGCCAGGCAAGTCGACACTTTAAAATCCGCACCTTTCATGGGAAGAAATGATTGTGCTTAATGGTGACATACTTCTCCTCTTTCGGCAGCTCTGGACAGCAGTATTATCTTTTCCACAAATACAGGAACTTAGTTTCACGCAACAAAAGTGGTCTGATCACACTGTACAGTGAAAAGGTCTCCGCTTCACGTCAAGTTTAAAATCGACAGTCCACATAAACGGTTTATTGAAGGAATAGTAATGAACATTCTGTATACGTTTAGTTGTTGTTAAAATCACGTGTGCTTCCTGGTTCTCTACCTAAAGTAAGTCATTTAGTTGAACTCATAGACTACACGTCTAAAAAATTATAGAAGCCTTCGATCTCTTTATTTAGAAATGATAATTTCACACCGGTCACCTCTTCGTACATTAACGTTCAACACCCTCAACTGATCAATGCGTCAGTAATTTTATGAACAAAAAATCGTTCATCCAGTTTAAAATCTTCACCACGATGTCCGTAAAAAAGAGTTTCTTTTCTGTTCTCAGTTTCGGCTGCTGATTATTTTTAAAGCTTTTGCTTATCCAGGTACTAAGATAGGTCCATCGTTCACCCTACACTCGTTGAGTTGCTGCCAGTGACGTCTGGTAAGTAATCAATCGGACTTCTGTAATAGGTTTTCGGCTAAAATTGCGGCGAACCTTAGAAAAAACCACATTATTTGCGTGTGCAAAATAACTATGCCTAACTACACAGGTCTCGTTTTAGTTGGAATTCATGCCCAGTTCACTAATTTCTGGTCAAACGGCTTGGTCCTTCATGGCTGACGCGGTTTCTTTTTGAAGGATTAGAATGGTATGCAGCTAGTCGCTGTTCGGACAGGTACTTCAGGTCTCGCTTGATGAACGACTTTTTTCCAAGTCTTACAGTTGTCGTGGGCGAATTTGGCAAGGTGGGCTCTCGTACGCATGCGCACAACTTCCTTGATCTTCAGCAGTGTACTGTCATCAGCATTCACACTGACAGTTGGTTCTTCTTATAGGGACTAAGCCTATCCCGTTACTGGAATGATGTGAGGTGGCTGTTCAGACGTGTGTGTTTCGTTCTCTACTTCTAGTCAGTTAGACGACTTAATGTGTCAGTACTCACGAAAGTGTCCTATATAATTATGTTGGCCTAATGATGAATGATCAGAAACTTACTTTCGTCGCGATGTTTCTTCTATACAAGTTAGTTTGACCCTCTGCTGAATAACACGCTATGTATCTTGTCATAATTAAAAAGACGCATTTGATAAAATGTCTAGATCAAATCCTTCAATAAAATGCTGTTCACTTAAACTTGAAAGAATAATTTCTGAATATTGTAGGACTTTAATCTGGAGGGTCTCAATAGTTCACATCTTCATGGTCTTTTCTGCGAGTATGAACAATCTTTTCTGTGCCGATGCGACTGAAGCACTTGGAAGATTTCTGAGTAATTCTCTCAAAGTCTGATTAACTGTTCTCCGGTTCAAACCGCGCGTCGCAGCGGAAGGTTTGTGTCAAAACCAAACGGCTGAATGCAGCATCGCGTTTCTGCCGGCCGATTTGCATTCCGCGGCTAGAATTTGTCCACCTCAACACCATATCTCTCCTACGTTATTAAGTATGACATCATATATACCAGTGTGTTCAAGACGAACCTTTTAATGTGCTCTTCAACTACCTACCTATTTTGTGTTCGATTTTTCACATAAGATTCAGGATTTTGGTGTTAATTTTCTACTCAGTGGTTGTCGCTAAAAGTATTGAAAATATATGAATGATATTTACAGGGTGTCGGTTCATTGGTTGATCTTGTGCATTTCGAAGCTCATGAGAATACAATCACTTGGTACGGGTGCTGTCTAGCTGGCATGCTGAACTTCCTAATGCCGTCCAGTGCCTATACAGTAGGCAAGTCAACTGTTGAAAATACGCTACCCGCTCAGGAATATGGTTGTGGCACATCACTGTACCATATTTGAAACTCTGTCAAAAGCCGTAAATCGAACATTAATCCATAATTTAGTACGTCAGTCATGTTAAAGTAATCATTCATATTTCAGTGACTGGTTGATTAGCTTTGTTTTTGTCATATTTACATGAATACGGTTTTGCAGTCATCTTGATCTGCAGTTTCACGGACTGATTGGAAGTATTCTCGCGTTAAGTTGTACTTGTGGTGCACATTAGCTTCTCTATCCGGTTATATCAAACACCGGCGGCAATGTTTTGCCTATCAACAGCTAACTATGGTCTAAATTATTCCTGGTTTCACTGCACTACGGTGGTGTGAATAGCATGTTTTTGTTGATCGAATTTTATCAAGACTACACCAACGTTTTCGTGTTTGGTTCCTTATTATATTTTGCAAAATCCAGATGAACAGCAAATGCCTGTCACACGGCAAATATTAAAGTAAAAAGAGATCTCATTCGTGAATTATTTATACCGACTATTTCTGACTCAAAGATATGTGCATTTTCGGGGTGATTTTGGAGTTTTCCTGACAAATGTTTGTCAGTAGTCACACCATATATATGCCGTTATTTGGAATTAATCAAACAACAATCAGAATGTATAAGCAAACACATTTTCTGCTCAAATATCTAGGTATTCATGGCACCCAAACTGATCTGAAATGAGCGGTATATATACAATTATTTTTCACTTTACCCTTTTCAATTCAAACAAAACTGTTCCCATACATTTTGCCACAATTTAATTTTGAAACTTAGTCAAATAATATTATGAAGGAAAAGTTTGTTTGTTTGTTTGCATAGACCGCGTTTGCTGATGGTGTTCTTCAAGATCCGTGTTTACGTAAATAAATCAGGTTATAATCGGTTGGGTTGCAATCTGGAATTCGATAATAACAACAAATTCAGATTCAGTGTTATTATTTAGTTAGCAAATAATCCATTTATGCACAATAAAATTTCTTGCTAGGTAAGTGCGATAACTTAGCGTTTATTAGGTTTGAGTACTTCCTTGCTATGTGAAATATAGGCACTACTCATATGCTTGATAATTCATTTAAAACACTAGACCCTGTGAACATATACCGTGATTCATATATATATGTATATTAATAAAACAACTGATGCGTAACTGCTGTCCGGCTTCCTTCTCAAACGACGTCAGATATTTTCAACAGAAGGCACAAAGCTGTACATGTAAACCATGAAGTCTTCCGTAGAGATTAGTAGAAGCAATATAGTACACCGTCGCAATGGGTGAAACTGCGGGACCAGAGGACAGACGTTGCGTTCACTTCGCTTTGTTGAACAACGCAGGAGTTCTTTGTTTACTTTTGCCATACACGTTATTTCCCTTGCTTAACATATTGTTCACAGCTAAAAAAACTGTAAAGCCATTGTCATATTGCACAATCACATGCAACAAACATGCGCTTGAATGTGTGACAAATAGGTTATTACGATTTGTCCATTTTTGTGCAGAAGGATTCAAAGTTTTGTTCTAAACAGAAATGATCTATAGCTTCTATACCCTAGTGGGGCGAACTGTAAGGTGAAATTCACTGTAACGGTACATCTGTAGCACAATCGCTTGATTGCAATTTTTCAAGTAAGTCATCTACCCGTGCACTTAGGTTGTTAGTGCATACTTACAACCGTATGCATTATGTCGTCAACTACGTGCGTGAATAATCAATGCCACATGGCCCACTGACTTTTATTCGCCAGGAGATTGTGGTACAAACGTTTCTCTCTACTGCCTTCTAACTTCTTTGCACATCTGATCGGTGTACCATATCATCAGCTCGACGGAGTTTACTCACCTCAATGTGACTGGAAATGTTTATTTCGCGATTGTCCTGATTAATGGTTGCATTCGACGCCAACTCATTTTTGCTTGGGTACTCCGTTTGTAGCTTACGTGTAGTGTGACTGAGTTATTGAAGGGGAACATTTTGACCACATATACAAGTGGTCCATTCTTACTCTGCTTGTCAGGAAGCGTAT
Source organism: Paragonimus heterotremus (assembly GCA_013368495.1). Taxonomy (NCBI): domain Eukaryota; kingdom Metazoa; phylum Platyhelminthes; class Trematoda; order Plagiorchiida; family Troglotrematidae; genus Paragonimus; species Paragonimus heterotremus. Next base: position 150,375 of record LUCH01000028.1, on the reverse strand, counting down.
GAACACACACAGCTTGAACATTTGACTGAGTATTGTATAGAGATAAATAGAGGGGATGAGTACATTCGACATTACGGAACTGAGTTAAGTGTGGCGTCACGAACTAGTCAGTGATCTCTGGAATGCAGCGCAGATTGATACCCGACCTAAACAATCTAAAATCAACACGTGAACCCGCGAGATAACTCTTCCGAGGAACTAAGAGAGTGTATCCATCAAAATTACCTGCAGCTGTCTGTTCAGCAGTTTAAAAAAGGCGGTCAGGAGTGCGCTTGTTGTTGTAAGTGTACGTCACTTCGGAGTGGTGTCTCGAATGTCTGCACACAACAGTGCGAGTTATGTGTTCGGGTTGTTAGTTAGTGTTATTCTCGGATGTCTACGGGAAGTAATGCGTGATAAAGGCTGATATGTTCAGTTTGAGATCTGATATATTCAAGATCACCAGGTAAGCTGAGTCAGACTATCTGAAATCACTGGGCATTGCTGCAGCTGCCCTCAACAGTTGGTTGTTCAACAGGAGATCACCGGATTTGGCGTTAAGCACTTAACTTAAGGGAGACTTTCTCAGACCAGCCCGACCTTCTAAAAGCGTTATGGGTGGCCCAGCAGAAGTTCCTGAGAGCAGAGGTAACGGGACCATTAAGTTTTTAATCAAAGTTGGTGGAAAGACGTGGGTCTCACTGGTCACAGAAGTCGCGTGTTGCTGCTGTGTCTCGCAAGTCGGCTAATTTGAAGCACATATTACGAAACTTCAAGCATGTGCATGTCAAGCTCTTAAGATGTGACGTTATCTCTAATTCATCACAAAATGAATATCATCGGGTTGGTCCTGAAGAATCAAGCGAACGACACGGTAAAGCAGAGCACAACCAAAAACTACATGAACTACAAACATTGTCTAAGAAAGTCGAGGCGAAGGAACTGTAGGGCATAAATACGTAGACCAGAAGGACGTGGACTGTTGTGAGTCAATGTCCGGTCATCAAACTTCGTTTTTCAGTTGTATGCGGAAACAGTGTCATCCTTCGGATGTGTTTTAACTACGGACGTTCATGGTTGAAACGGTGTGGTTGGTGCAAAAAATTCAGCCAAGCATACAAAAGAACGTTTTATCACTTGCTGACTACCTGATTCTAGGGTGAGTTGACTAGTAGGGATAACAAGTGATTTGCGGGATTAGTGAACTGGATGTCGACGTATAAAGTCACGTAATGAGACTGAACGCATGTAATACGGGGTCGGCGTGTGGATGCAGTTGGCAATGGTCCTCTGTAGGAGCATTTCTTGGTTATTCAGGAACTGATATAAAATAACCGAACCAGTGGCATACTTGGAATAATATATAGGCCCAACATTACTCAGAATATAATTGTACTGGCCGGATACAAATAAGAGCTTCATCGAAAGTCCTCGTGATACTGTTCACAATTCTCCTCAAAAAGAAGTTCCGAAGATTTTGAGAAAATAAAAGGTGGAATCACCTTGGATTCAAATGGTCTCAGAAGTTTGAGAAGGGATCACAGTTTTCATCGGTTGTATTGCTCTGCCAGGTTCAAAGGTAATCTGGTATCGTGCCTCGTGAACCAAAACGTCATAGTGATGTCAGTCATATCCAGTCTTCTGAAAATGCACCTGAGTCCACTTGTTCTATTTTGGAGAAGGAGTTAAATCAAATTCCTTCAAGAATCCCCAGATTCTTGGTGATGTCTTGGTAGAATGTGCATTTGGTCACGTGATATTCCAGTTTGGTTCATCTTCACCGATCAAGTCGAAACACGCCAGGTTAAACTGTTATTTGTCTGTCCCCTAAGGAATTTACAAGGAACATAGTTGACATCAGCAGCTAGAAAATGTACAACCAGACACTCTAATATAGTCATTCTAAAGGGAAAGTCATTGAGGTCAGGTAGCGCTTGCTAGGACTAGGCGACTGCAAGTACATAGACTAACAAGCTGTTGTTACCTTCTATGCAAGACTGGCTTCGTTATGTCCACATAACCATCAAGGTAGGTCACACTGAACTGCAGCAATTTCTCGAAGCGACTTGGACCGATTCATGTAACCCCTAGCACTGTGTCCATACGCTGTTCAGACGCGTTTGGTATCCCCGTTAACCAAAACAAATTGTATAGAAATACGTTACTCTAAACGACCGATTCTCCTAACAGACTAGTAAAATTGCAAAACAGTCTACGTTCTTGAAAGTAACATTCATCTATTTATTTTCAGATGCAAATTGCAAGCCAATTATTCAAGCAGCCACTTGTAATGAAACTCAGCAATGGTGAAAAGTAAGGGCATCATTCCACATAGATAAAATAGACCTTCCAGGAGGGCAGATTTTGTCTTAACGTAAGAGCTTTTTCTTTGGATGAAGAGTATTTAATTAAAAGAAATCCGATCGACGTGGGTTCAACAACTTACATAATGCAACTCTGCTTTGTAAAAACCACCTACCTCGTCCTGACTAACTTTCAGGTCTCACTGAAGCTACTCTCATATATTATTGTTCTAACGACCCTTCAAAATGAGATACGGGAGTAACTGATAACAACCTGCAAATCGTAGCGTTCAGGCCAACATAAAACGATAAGGAAGACTCACATGTTTCTGAAAACAGACATTTCTGCAGGCATTTTGCGGTGAAACATAACTGAATAACAAGTAACAGCTTTACAATGTCCGGCAGTTGCTGCAAGGTAATAGTATTATTACATGCAGGCAGAGAAACTGTCAATCTGCTTTGGTTTAGAAAAGGACCGAGTAATTATTGTCCAACTCCAAGATCTCGCAAGACGTTTGATAACATTGTAACCATCTATTTTTCTAGGCTGGCAACATACTTGAAAACAGCAACATGAAGAAGGTAGTATATTGAGGTACATGATCAAGTTATTTACTGCATATTCGACCCAAAATGTTGGTTAAGTGCGGTCCGTTTTTTCCGTGAAAAAGCCTTAATTCAAGGTGCAATTGCGTCAATCGTGCAAACGGTGCCAGATGATAGTTATTTAAGCCTTCGATATTTTCTGCCGATGCCGCTGATTAAACCGTCATGTCCCAAGGGACTTGATGGGTTGGTGATGCAATCATCAGGTGAATCTGTGCCGAATGAGCCAAACATTAAGTTGCATTGACGGACGTGGGTCGGACATTTGCTAGCAAGAGTAATGAATGATGTTTGTTAGAATATTGACCTTACTTTCTTGTCCGTCCTGGGGTCAGTACATGACTTTTTCGGCATCTGTTCGACACGTTGACCATTTTGTTCCTTTCAAAAAGTGCCGGCTTCAATTGGAGCTCCAAAATATGTTTCCGGCGCGTTTCTTAATTAATTCAATACACATTCGTACCTCAAGTAAACGTGATCAGAATGCAGCGTGCCTTCTTTGTGAGTCTCCTCTAAGAGATGTGTTCAACGGAATAACATTACATTCTAAGCATTACGGTTTACTTCTGGATAGTACACGATGAAAATACAGAGGATGAACCCCTATGTATAAGCCAATGGACGCCTCAATAAGATCCTACATCGTCGTTTTATTGTTTTTCAAAAGGATTTTTCCAAACAGGATTAGCCCATTCAGATTGACGACATGGTGCCTGTAAAAGCAAATCGCATAATTGGAGTGTAAAACATCAAAAGGAGACTAGACGACAGTTTGAAGAAGCCCACACTAACGGACTGTTGACAAGCAGAAGCTTCATCAGTATGTTTAAGAAAAGATAGTTTACGTTCAAATTGGTATTCAGAAAATCTGCCTAATCCTCCAAACTATGATGTAGGTCAAGTTATCCAGATAGATTCATTGATGGAATAAAGAGACAAACATCATAACCGCAACATCTAGTTTGTATTGAGTCTCAAATGTTCGTCCACCCTGACATGCGCATATCTACCGGATGATCAGAGATCCACTCACAAATACGAGCGTGAGTGTTCAACAGTCACGCGATGTTTGTTCACAACAATGGTGACTGTTAACACAACTAATGAGTTTACTTGGTATAACAGCATTTTAAGGACCTTGATTTGGTCTATTCAGTTATACCGAACATACCAGGAGCAGGTCTATTTTCATGCCCACTGTGCAAACCAGAAACCCAAGGTTTTATCGGTGACCTGTTGCTAGACGAGTTTCATAAAGCAGCATTCCTAACACATGTTGAATGTCGCAAACAGCTCTGTGGACTTGGTGCAAATGTGTGCTGTCGGCTTTGTCACCCATCGCTAGGGTTTAGCATTGCACAGGTTGGCTGTACAATGGTAAATATATAACTAAATAATCTCACTTTTCAATCCACTTTTTTGTCGAACTGGTTTAAAATTTTTCAGAAACTAGCATTTTCAAGGTTCCTTTCGTTAATTTCGGAGCAGCAGTAAATGTCACTTCTGCTTCGTTGAGACGTTAACTAATACAAACGTTTTTATCTTGTGTAGCTCCATGTTTAGTTGTTATTTAAACACTTTATCACTGCGAATTTCTGCATCTCAATGTTTTGGTTGCATCCTTCCAAAGTATATTTCAGTTCAAGACGTTTTGTCTGCAGATCTTTTGTTAATGTTCAACATATTTCAACATCAATAACACCATTGCTTTCATCGTGACGAACAACATCATCGGCAATAACACCCACGTTACGATTGTGATCTAAACTACCGCCCAGTTGTCAAGCCATAGTACAATATGGAAGGGGTGAGACTCAGCTCATGAAACTACTGAGCCCAATAAACAAAATAAATATCTCGGTCCGTTCAAACAAAGGTTCGGATTGTAATTAAGCATAAGGAGGCATTCTCGAAACAGCATTTAGGTGGGTTTCATTTGCCAGTTCAATGATAATGTTTCAAATGAAGAGAACAAGGCTGAACAGTGACCATTTTTATGCGAGTTAGTCAGCATATTTCTGAACATTTCCGGCAGTAAACCGAACAAGTTAGGAAGATCCGAGTCCGAAGGACAAGCACGATTTACCTCTGTAAGCTAACATGGGATGTTTTGGCTCCCACATCATGTCGACATTTTGGTACTTCGCGCGTTGAGGAATCGGTGAAGAAGACATGACATGATAAGCCCATTGATTGATAATAATGATAAATACTTCAACTTTTAAACAATTGAACTGTAAGTGATTGGCAAATAAGCTCACCTGGTGTTTGTGTCCAGACTCCAGTCTACCAGCCGTGCGCCTCCACATCATAACGCCACCGATTTGTGCTGACTAGTTAAAGCAGATATCGCCAAATCCTAGGTACGCCTTGTAACTTCAAAATTCAACGACTATTTTCTAGGAGCGGAATCATCTCTTCTTATCTGAGTTGAGTAAGACTTCAAGACAAGGATGCCAGTTTACGGACTCTCAAAAAGCCTTTAGAATATGCAAATCAACACTGCCTTCTATGATTGGATACTCTGGTTTGCAGTAATCTTGAAGCATAAATTATTCACTATTAGTAGTATCGTTTCTCTGTCTACTAAACCAACGTTATTTTCGCGATTATACAGCGACCGCTTCCAGTTTGAGACTGGAAGTTGAACAACAGCTGACAGGGTTGAATGGAACATATCTTCTATTAGATTTTACCCCAAGGAACTCACTATACGACGGCAGGTTTTCGTTAACATGGTCAACGTTAGTCATATTTAAAACGGGGAGAACTATCATGTCATATTCTCTAAATACCAGACATTTCGCACCATCTTTTTAAGGACAGACCTAGAAAGTTCACACTTGACAAACTGTCTGGATACCACTTTTAGTGTGGAACGTGAGTGAGAGTCTCATGTATACCTCACTGGAAGTGACATTTTAAAACGCTGCACCAAAATGTAATTCTGTGTCACATCACGCCTCCAAATTGCTCCCAAATTCGCACTGCCCGTTTGGTCCACACTTGTACTTTTGGTTCATAGATATATTGAATATTAACCAGTGGTAAGCCGGACAACGTTCCAGAATGTGATCTGCGGACCCTGAGTAAAACTAAGAGTTGGCCCGCTGTTTCTAATACCATATGCTACGGAGTGTCCTTGAATCATTGAATAGCAAAGAGTATCGAACCCTACAAGAGTCAGAAATTTTGATCAGTGTTTTAAATGTAACTTCAGCATGTTTACTCAATTTATTGAAAAAAATTTTACATGCTGTGCCAAAAGAAATCCTCCAACTTTTCAGAGTTCTGCGAATGAGCTTATTGGAGCTCTTAGTAAATTCTGAGTACCTTGCCCTATATATTACCGGCTTGAAGACGGCCTGACTGATAGCTCTGTAAAATCTATAAACAGTGTGGTCAGTATGCATTGTCAAAATATCTATGTTAATGTTCTGCTGTTCGTTTCACGTTTTCCTTCAGCTTGGCTAAAATATTTTGCAGTTATGAGATTTGAATTATCACACTTATTTAAAATACCTAGTCACAGGGAATATTACCAATAAATGCATCAGTAATCACACGAAATTACAGGTTACAGTACTCACACATATTGATATAGAAGGTAGAGTTACTTTATCCCAGCAAATGAGAATTGCCCATCAGATGTGGGAGCATTCAAAATTCTGAAATGGCACTCAATAACACACTGTTTCGTTTACTTACCTGTGAACACCTTGAGGAATATGATATGAACTTAGCTCATTTCACATTGCAACAAAATGATGTTTTGGCGTTTTTCATCAGAATGCTTGGAAATTAAATCCAAATGGTAGGATGTGTGGACAATTAAAGTTGGAGTTATTCCGAAGATAGTTTTAGTGAGTCTAAAATCTTCGCTCACGGACATTTGATTTCGTTATTTGCGCCATGCAGAACCAAACTGCAGTCACTTGTAAAATTGTTTTTCGGTAGCCCTATAAAAGAGATAAAAAGAAAAGAACACGCATCGATTACAAGAGTTCAGCAGGTAGTTTAGTATGATTGCTTCTTTCTATCAAATAATACGTCTCCAGTATGCAAAGTTGCAAGGTCAATTTGGAACCAACTTGTGGTGTTTAAAACACAAACTGTTCGGTTGCCCAAACTGAGCGTGTGCGGCTAACAATGCTTATCGTGATAACCTTCTAACCAAAATGGACTTAGTTTTGCAAAATTACGATGAACGATATAATAAGAAATAGTGATGTAGTAAGATGCGAGGACTAAGCAGGGTACTTTGACACTGACTGCATTTCGATCCTGAAAGAATTCAACCCCACTGGTAACCAACTCGCGGGGATTACGAGGTCTGTCATTTTCAGTCAGTGAAAATACCAGTATACTTAAGAATAAACTTAGGTTATTTTGGTTACTCCATAATGCTGAATGAATTTTCTGTTATTGAGACAGCAGTAGGCATTTCAAAGCAATTCTCGAATGTTGCTTTTTAGTACACGCAAGTGATCCTCAACCAAAATTAATTAAAAAATAACACTAATAAAATGGTAATAATAAAATAATGGTTAATAAAATAAGACAACATACTAAATTAATCAGTGATTGTTTGCATTGTATAAACCGAAACGATAAATCCTTTTTATATTTGAGTAGGTTTGTTACGGTACTATCCAGATAAACTGTTTCGTTTCTACTAGTGCACCACGTTGTTACTCGTAGGAATTTACAGCATAATCTACGAAGTATTTATTGTGCTTAAATTTGGACGCTAGCAACATTCGTTTGCACGAAGATAACATTTTCCATCGGCATGTCCCGAAACAAATTACCAGAATTGGGTTTTATTCCAGTTAGATTTCATCACTGATACATTCCCTCTTCAGAAAGAGAATTACTACTTTTACCCTCGTGTGTGTGAGACTAGCAAGCTAACCACAACGACAGTAACTCTGAAGTACACATGCAAACTTTACTTTTAACAGTCGAAAACAAAACTTTCTTGAGAAAATGATAAAGTACCTGAAAAACAGACCGTGCGTATTCCCCCAGCCATTTCGTTTAAACATTCCACTTACCTGCGTGATATAAGTCGTCTTGTGCTAACTTTACTCGTTGGTTTTTGATTCATTCATTTCTATGAAAAGACGCCTAGAATAGTAACTGTCCATTCATTATTGAAATACATGTGAAAATTACATTACTCCTTCCGAAGTTCATTTCAAGCATGTTCCGTGTTCATTTCTGAGTACAGTTAGATACCTCTGATGAAACCACCAAATTAAATAAATGATTTAATAAAAGGAACTTTGTATCAGAAGCTGAGTCAGTGAGACCAGCCTCTTCATCTTCCTCTAAAACACTAAGGGTTCTTATAGTGTTGATTGTACATTTCATGTCGAGATTGTGAGCTATAGAGCAAGCTTTTCACTTAATTACCGTTGAAGACAATGTCACACATATTAATCAAATGATTTAACGATCACTAACTTCTGAAAAAGTGTGTACATGCCTTGTTTGGCAACGCACTTTACGTCACCGTATGCAGTACGTTTTGATTTCTGCTGGCAGAATAGTTCGTCCTAGGCAGAGATGCATCTTAATTGATAGTGTAACTTCTGTTTGTTCATTTGTGCTCTTGCTGCATGCTTAGAAAGGGTAAAATGAGCGCGAAATACTATCTTCTGTAAGATACACGAATGGTCTTCTGGTTGATAAAGTTCACGACAAAAAAATAGTCTTATTCATTCAAGTTACTTTGTCTGCAAACGATATCCTGGTTAGACTGAAACGTTTCCAAGTTTGCGTGAGCAGCAACGTAAGACCTGTCCTCACAAACACGTCAAGACCATTTTGACTGTGTTGTTTAAAACAAAGATCATAAGTCGTGGTAGAATATTAGTGTTTCCGATGCGCTGTGTTTTACACAGCAGACAGAGAAAAACTGTTTTTTATACACCACATTCTAACGAAGTGGAACGTTACTTTAACCAAAAACCGACTTCCCTTTTACTGAGTTAGCACACTGTCCGTACTGCAGATTCAGATGAGTACATCATACATAAACTTCATCAGCGCACGCACGCAAGTATTTGACTCACGCCACAGTGTAATTCGTGCTTAGACTGACACACGAAATAAGTGGAACAGTAGAATTGTCTTATATTTGTGACCCAGTTGTCAAAATTGCTCCGAGTAAATCGTTGGGATGGTATAGTAATTTACAACTTCTGAGAATGGGATTATTCGGATATATTGTTGTTAAGTTGTCTATGTTCTGCACCTTAAAAGCTGAACGAAGCAGCTGGGGGAGAAACTCAGATTATTCGATCGTCGAGAATAAAAAACCTAATATGTGGCGGAATGCAGTGGTTCGCTAAACTTGATAGTCTGTTATGCTGAAATATATGGCATTAAGATGAAGCCGATAGAATTACCCGTGCAAGGCAAGTCAGAAATCACAGTTTTGCAAACCATTGTATATATGCCTCTGCTGAACGAGCAGTTTAACTGTGAACTTCAACTATACTTATTGATGAAATTCTTTCCAAAATATCAAAATTCTACCCAAGAAACAAGTGGCATGTAACGATTTGAGTTATTTCTGTCAGATACGGACATCTTTATTAAGTCTGTCACTCAAGATCGCTGGTTGACCTCTTTTCTAAGCGGTAGTCGTACGACTCACGTTTATGAGCTCCATGTATCTCGTGAGTATATCCTATACAACCAAAATGGATGTATGACTAAACTGAAAAGTGTTAGGTACATATGATTCGTCAAAACGATGTAGTTCGTGACTGAGCCGAATTAGTACTGACACCTAATTGGAACTTACAGACTTGGAGAACACGGAAGATTCTATTACCACACTACAACTAAACAGGAATGTCACATTGGCGTTTGTTGATGGTTTCGAAAGTCAAGTATTAAAACTGACAAGCAGAAATTAGCCCACGGGAAAAGCTAACGGAGATAACAGATAATTTTTCCCCTAATTTTCGCTATACGCCCCTTCCGGAATCGTAACCTTTGTGTAAACAGCGTAACAAAGTTTGAAAAACAAGGGCATGAGTTCGAAATATTTGAGTAAATTTTAAGTAAAGCGTATTTATTTTGATTAATCGTGACAGTATTGGTAGCCTCCTAATCAAACAGGGAATATTTAACTGGTAAATGAGAATCCAGCGCATTTATTCGTATAAGAGGAAAGAGCATTCCTGCCTGAATGAAGAACATTCCGGAAGAGTGCGATTAAAGTACTGTTCATATTTACTAGAAGCAATAATACTGAAGTGTTTAATGAACCAACGAAGTTTTATTTGTCGTAACTTTGTTGGCTTTTACCGGATGTTTTTGCCTAGCCTTAAAGTTTTGTGTTGACCAAACTGTCTTGAGCAATGGGTAAACTTTGATCTCTTCAATGAATTTCATGCCCACCAAATCTAAATTATCTGGGAGAAAAATGAGATTATGTTGTTTAAACATTCAAAGAACGGTATTTTATATTTAACACAGTAGGTCTCAAAAACGCACCTAACGCTGTTTTGAATATATCGTTTTGCTTTTCAGGAGAATACGTAACAATTTTTGAGGTATTTCTTCAAACAGGATAACAATACCTATATTATTTAAACAGTCAACTAACGTTTTGGTTTCACACAGGTGAATTTGTATCCTAATGCGTCGGTATGGGACAGTCAAGCTAGATAGGGTATGCATTCACAAACATTCTTTCTCGGATAACTTTATGCAAACAGCCCGCTATAGTCCTTGTATTTAATAAAGATGACTGCGTAACCGCAGTTCATCACACAATTTGTGGCCTAACTCCTGTTTACTCGTTCGTTCTACTGGACCAAGGAAACGTGAAGTAATAGACCAGGCGGGTTCTTTCCTTGGAGCAAGAGGAACAAACCGAGTTTATACTCATCTTCAAGTTTTGAGACAGTGCAGTGTGCACCACTCGTCAAGAGTCGTATTACACACTCATTAGTCTAATCGTTTTCGACGAAAGGGACGCTGTGCTTATAGTCGTTCTGATGCAAACGCTGTTCTGCCAAAGTATACAAGAATAGTCATGGTGCTGTGTTTTACGAAAATTTAGACAGACTTTAAGCACACTTGAACAAACTACAGTGAGGAAATTACTTCCTTTCATTCTACTTAGAACACTGAGTTCTCTTTATCCAGTTCACCAATAGCGACAGAAGACATATCACGAGATGTTAACAGTTCGTTTACTCTCTTCATTTACTAATGTAAAACATTAGAATATATAGGACATGCGGATAGTTGTAAGAAGCTGTTAGAAAGCTGTGTACGCTCATCATTAGAATTCACTACCTGACTTTCGGTGATCTGAATATACATTGTTGAGTCCGCCAAGTGGGCACATGCACAACAGTAGAAAGGATTAGTGCAAAAAGCATGAGAATGGAAGAGCTATGATCAGTTGTATAATGTTTAATTGCTGTTAACCGGAAATCCGCTTCCCTATATTAGTAAAAATGAGACAACTGTAACCCACGTTCGAATTTAGATTGGTAAGTACACTGACGGTACACTGTTTGCAATTACCTACCTTATGCCATTATAACCATGTTGTTTGCAAACAGTGGCTTTTCAGGATGAACATGTATGTGAACTGGCTTGTGACTGACCATACAACAATGCTTACTGTGTACTTTTTCAAGTTGAACACTAAAGAAATCCCAAATTATAAAATGCAACGTTGTATTTGACAACATTCACAAGTCTGAAGTGTATTCCAAGAGGAAATGTAAGGTTTAGCTCCCACATGTTTTTTTGTGTGGTATTATAACTGTTGGCGCCAGTCTGTAGGACATCACGTTTGTTTTCAGCTGTGACGGATGACAGGTTGACCGTACAGTTTTAGTTACACTTGGTCAGTTCAAATGTAAGAAAGTGTTCGGACAAACACTGAGATACATAGCTTCGACAAAAGACTGGAATATGTTCGAAATGAGAGCTTTCATTTGGGTCCAAGCCACTGCAAACAAAAAAACAAACCAAAATTTGCCGTTTTCTAAAAATGCGTGTTGACATATGTAGGTGATAACGGCAGAGTTTGGCCGGTTGAACAGACAACAGCCGCACACCCCCATCCTGTGAACGTTTTTGTTGACGTGAATGTACGATTCTGACATAACGTCTATTGTTCACAAGTAAAACATATATGTATTTTTAAAAATCTCACAAACCGGAAGGATAAAATGTTCCTTTTCTTGCGTGCCGATAACTCGATTTTCGTGAATCCAGTCCTATACCGTATAATGACGTTACAGATGCTTATTATTAAACGACGATGGATGATGTATAATAGACATTCGCCAGGCTGACGTAATTATGGCACGTTTAATAAAAATGGGCAATAAATGTAGTATATTAAATTGACATTGTCGGGTGTCCAGACAATTAAAATGTGATCACTGAATCAAGATGGCTTAGGAGTAACCAAACTGTGTTCCTTGGTTGATAGCTGTAAGAGATTGAAGGGGTACTACGGTTGGCAAAGGAGTTTTTCAATGCTGACGTGAAAATGAAATGAAGAATCAGGGAACTACAATGAGTCGCAGACAAGTTGCGTTGTTTCTTGATCATATGTGCTTTTAGTCCGTGAGTTTGTGGTTTCTGTTACTGATCCTGGATGTTTCTGGACCACAGTCATCCTTTGCACTGTCCCTTCGAAAGCAGCAGCTCTTCTGAAGACTTAGCTTCGGCATGCGCGTAAAATCATAAACTGCAGGTAGTTTAAGGCAGCGGTTATTTTACAGCCGTTACTAACAGTCCAAAACGATCTAACATGTCGAACTTTTGTTCTGTTTTTTAAGGACTCATATGACCAAACTGCACATTTACGTAAAACAACTGGAAATTGCCTCTCTTTGTAGTTCTGAGCTTCACCATATCAAAAAGGCAGGTCATCCAACTACATACATCATCTTGACCCTGTTCATTCATGGACTTCATGTGGTAGCAAATTATGTGTAGCTCATTCTGATTCACGATACAAGCCTAGAAGAACTCAGCATACTTAAGTTGAGAAAGACAGTACTTTGACGCTTCCTGAGATGTAAGCAATCTACCAAGGTACAACAAAACAGACGGAACAATATACGTTAACAACGCATCCATTTTCTGCAAACCCTTATTATTTGTGCACAAAAAGGGACGGTTTAAGAAGAGTCCGCCCCACACACACTCCGAGGACAGTAACAATTCGAATAACGTACCGATTGAATACAGCGTCAGATGGCACTAAATGTCAGTTGCTCAAGGCAAATCGTTTGCAATATTTAGCATATATTACTTTCAGCTACCTGAAAAGTGACGGAATTTCACCATCCATAGAGATTATTACGCAAGAGTATTGGAGACACGTGTTATGACAAAACCTCCAAAAAGTGGTAGAGTCTATTGCTAGTTGAAGTTGCAGCAAGATAATCATTCAGCGCTTATTGGCGGAGGGAAAACAGATAAGTGTCTCGTTTACTTGGTTTGCACATAAGCGTGTGCAAACCTAATCTCAGAATAGTTTGAGATATTCGGGTAAGCAATTATGTATGATCCGAGGTATTTGTTTGTTTATTGTAATCCAGGCTGAACATCACCAATGAAAACGTTTAATATGAAATTTCATGTTCTTACTTGTATTGTTTAATAAACAGCACCCAAAATCGATGTGTGGAAGATCTCATTGTCTGACTGAACAAACATGGGATGCATCAATTTTCATTTATTAAGCTGGTTCAATTTTCTTTGTGTATGACGTAATAACTTGTGTTCCGAACGATGGATATTCTTCCATTGCAAGTGCACACAACAGTTATACTTTTACTAGTAAGATCAGACGGGATATGTGAATATCTGTCGCCAGCATAATTACAAAACTGAAGAGCACTATAGAACATATTGTTTCTCGCACCAAACTATCAATACACCTCCATCAACTGTTTACTTTTTTGTACATAAATACATATACAATGGAATGTCCACAGTAACGTGTGAGTGTTCAACGCAGTGCTGTTTAGTCTTGCATAGAAAACGCAGTTGCACTTAGAGAACACGGATCTGTTTGTTACTCTAAACTCCTAAGGCTTAGATAAAGAACTGGCCTATCAAAATTAATGGTGTATTAGTCAGACATTGTCGAATGCTAAAGTTAATCAGAAAAAGTGTGAAAGTCATACTACATGGCATAGGGATGTCAATGATTAAATGAATTTCCAAATTTTTTATGTCCTTTTTGCATACCATCAGAAACAACCGATAAGAATATATGTTAGGTGGCTAAACTACTCTCTTTCTGCAAACCCCATCACTCGTTACTAATAAAGACTAGAATCGTCAGGAAACTTGATTGATGCACACTGCACGCAAGATTTTTTCAGTCTTTTTAAAATGAAGTATTCATGGAGTAATACAGTGAGAATTAATTTGTAGGAAAAACGTCTAAATCAGTGTTGATCTTCGCAATTTTATTTGTGATTTAAGTTACAAAGTGGATGTCAATCATTTGTCAGCATTAAGCTTTTTGTGTTTTCCGATGTTTTGCAAACTTTGTGTCCAGTCATATCTTAAGTCTACCAACTTACTGAGTAAATCTTGTTAGATGTGCACGTATAAGAGGTGAAAATCCATGATAATGTTTGCTGTAAAAAATTATAACTCGGGCTCAGTGTGAGTCATTAGTTCTGACACACCAAAGCTATTACGAAATCTCCCTGTACCCGTCATTTAGAAGGTGTGCGCATGTAACTTGTCTAAATGTCAGGAAGCTGCATTAAGAGCTTTCTGAGAATTAGGCAGACGTTCCCAACCGAAGTGATCATCATTTGTGGTCAAAAACTGTTGGCATTATTGCCATTTCGCGGAGCGGTTTCTTCAGCATTTAGGCATGTAACATGCTTTACCTAATACAGCGGAAACTCAAAAAAAATGTTTGTGTTTTCCCGGCAATAAAGAGGAATGAGTTACGTCAACGAAATGCTCGAAACTTATTGGTTTACATACTTAAAATTATACAACTTGAATTCCACGCTGTGGAGATAGTGCGTAAAGGTTCTAAATCTATTCTTACGAAATATTTTGACTAAACCGTTAGTGAAAATTGTTCTACTTTAATTTCGCTATCGGCACTTGTTCACCACGGAGGCTAATTACGGTGTGCACTTCTTCATCACTCATCAGTTCCTAAGTGGAACATCTTGGCAACATGAAAACTAATAAGATTGCATTTTATTTGTTGAATCCGTCCACTTTTGTGCTACCACTTTTCATATTTGTCAGTTCAAGTCAGCTATGAGTAAAATACATCATCCTGGGGGTAAGCCTTATAATGAAAATTGCTCCGAAACAAGTAGTTTGTAAGTTAGATGATTTCCCGGAAGAAAATTCTTCACAGAGGAAGCATTTTAGTCAATAAAACTGACGTTTCTTGTTTAAGTGCAACATTAACTTTACGCTACTGACCTGTTCCTACTGTTGCATCTACCGCTGCTGTCCGTGGCAATGCAGTTTTAGGGTAATCGAATGAATACCCTTTTCTAAGTAGCGCTTGTTGTTATAAACAAAATAGGATGCTAAAATTCAAAAACCAATTTCACAGCATGTTGGGGTCTTTTCGTATGCCATCATCGGTTGCTGGCTGTATCAGCGGTCAATTTGAGACAGAAACAATTACATGTAATTGGGCAGTATCATGTCGGCAGGTCAGTGGCCAAAACTATGGCAGATAGAGTATGATCTATATTAGCTACCGTACACAAGACTGCCTTACGATATGTCAAATGTGAAGCTTTGAGAAATATCGTGCTGAGTGGTTTATGTCAAGTTATCGGTAGTCAGAAATGGATTGTGAGACTGACTACCTTGACAGTTTCCTGTAGGACTTTGACAGTGTATGAATCAGGCTCGGTTCATCTAGCTGAGTGGTATCTGGTAACCCAGCACATCAATCTCCTTTAGTGAAGAGGAACAGTTTCCCTCAGCTAGCTGCGTTAACATTGATCAATTCCACCAATGTAGGAGTCATCCTGATTGTATGAAAACTTGTGGATCCGGTGTGAATTGCACTGCTTCGGAACCCATTAAAGTGCAATGGGACGAAGACACCGTACTTCTTTGAGTGCGCTGCATCAAATATGTCGACGGCCTGGTTGTCTTTATAAAACATGTGTCCATATATACATAAACTTTTAAAACAGATTCCTCTTGCAGAGTGGTCGTTTTATGATTTCCGTGGCAAAGAATTCTACTGGATAAGCGGTAGTGAGCTAGGCAGCACAACCAGCATTATACAAAGTCAAATACATTAAGTGTGCTAGCGCTCCGCTGACTGAAATATGCAGTGTTACGTAGAGTCTTTATGTGTGATGATTAATAAACAGTCCTGCTTTCAACATATGCATTAACGCATACTATCGTCTTCCTATCGGAAGATATTAAGACTTGAAGAACCTTGCAAGTTCTAGCTCTAGACTTGGATAAAACGGAGGTTGGCGTGGGTGGACCGCAACGTAATACTTTTTTATTGTTGACATAAACTGAGCCAAAACAGATGTTTAATTTAACACGAGTGAAATGCGTTGTCATAATGAAAATACGAGATGGTGTTATGTAAAATGTACCTGGAGCTCAGACATCTACTCATTGTGAATCCACCTATTTCTGTGTATTCCTTATCCCAAAAATAGAACTAAACAGTTCCTCATACATATACTTTCGGTTTGCGTTGGCTGAATGTCACAAAGGCAGTTAATATGTTCTACAAATGTACATTTGTTATGTGCGAATCCACGTCCGGATGATATGTAAGAAATTGCTTCAAATTAACTACAACCAAAACGGACGGCACACATTTAGAAAGCCTCTGTCAGGTTCAACGTTGAGGCTAGTGCAAGCATTGGTGGTCGATCGTACACTCACACTCGAGCCAGTGTGCGACAACACGCAAGATTAGTGTTTTTTGGCTTTCGTTTAATGAGCCTTTGGTGACCCATATAACAGTGAATTGATATATACAGCTGAATTAATTGAGTCATGTGATTTTTTATTTAAGGCCATGTTAACGTAGCACCTGCAGCTCTAAGCAAAATAGTTTTCCGGTTGTCAATCTGATAAAACCGGGTTTGTGATGCTGGCTTCCATTTACAACATTGCTTACTTAACACTAACGAGCACTTTAGTTTTCTATTTTAATATGCATATTTATGATTATTTACCGCTTTTTATTCAATTTTAGTTTTACTTGTCTACGTCTACAAGGACCTCACTACAGCCCATGACGACCGTCAATATCTGGCCTACATTTACGAAGTGTACAAAGTAAGCCAACTCGCAACAATTGTTATGAACGAAGATAACGGTTTGAACTGTATGGCTAATTTGTTTTGAGACAGTTATTTCGAAAATGACCTGCTGTTTTGAGCAAATGGTAAATCGTTTCTTATCGCTCACCCTGAGTGACTTTTGCCACAATGCTTCAGTTGAAACTACGTCAACAAGAAAACAGAGGTCACATTTGGTTCAACGTAGTTAGGTCAACATGTGTCAGTTCGTTAGTGCTCGACCACATCTGACTGTTACCGAGTGAAAGTGAAACTGATAGACGTTCATGCCTGGTGTTATTAATAAGTACAAAATACTTAGCGGACAATTTTCTATATCATTCAATAGTGGAAAATGAGAAATTCAGCACAGTTAGATTACTCACGAACTAACAAACCTACTGACTCACTTGCGTTTGCTGAAGATACATGTTGTCCATCTCTCACGATTCATACAAATCGAATAATTTTGTTCATAAATCCGTAGGTCAAATGTAGATGAAACCTCATTTCATAGTTGATTCTTGCACACTTCTGAGAACCAGACGTTTTCAAATAAGCTAAATCTTTAGTAATACACTTTTCCACATAATGAAACATTTTAAATTGCCCTGTTTCAACTAAAACATTCCCAAACAGCTTAATTCTGCATTCCTGCTAAATGTTTTTCGATGGTTTGGGTAATTTGTAGATAGCTGTAAATTTCTGGAGGTTTGTATTTTTATTTGGTGATGAAAACTGAGCTTTTCTACATTTTTCGACCAAATGAATGCGATGGTACCTTCAAAATTTTCACAACTGTCCAGTCAGAACGATAGTAAAGCTTTAGATGTTTGTGCATCCCCTAGTGTGTACGGTCAGCAGGGTTGCAGAAATGAAGATTGCATGTGTGATAAGCAATTCAGGACTGAGGTTGGTGTGATGAAGAACTTTCAGGTGAACCGAAAGATAACAAATTTAACGCTTTTTCAAAGGTTGGGTGATTACGTTATATTATGTGGGGTCGCTCAGATATATTTGTATTTTTCTCGACTGTGTATCCAAAGCAGCCGTTAGACTGAGAATGGTAACGTAATGTAGAAAGACGATACGGGAGAACGGAACAAAATTACCAGAACAGGACTTACGTTTAATCCACTGTTTTCACACGCATATTACACGGTCTGCGTGGCCTTTGAAAGTAATCTAAGCAAACTTTAGACTTGCTTAGGACTTGGCATGAGACATGAAGGCGTTTGTGACAACAAGTTGGAAGAAGCCACTTACGAGTTTGGATACCCACTCAATGATAGGCGCTACCGGTTATCTTTGTGCAAGACGACAATATTATCCCCTAAAACTATAGGTAAAATCACATCTGCTAAACATATTGGACCGAAAGAGCTGGTCCACTGAGTTTTTTTCTCTGAGTTCTACAGATACTCAAGTTTCTCAGTCAGTACGGCATACGTAACGTTATAAGGTCGTTTAGGCGCTGCTGTGTATTCCTGTGACTAAAACTGAGTTATCTTCGGCATCGGTAGCTAAGTAACCAGATATTTTTTGGTGAAATAGTCACCGCAGCCTGTCATAAAACCTTTAAGGCAAAGTGTCTCACGAGTAGTCATGATGTATGCTGGTTGGTTAACAATAGTTTAAGAAGGGGGTGCTCAGCCTTCTTTAACGTGTCGGCCAATTTTTAATTTCATAATTTCGGTCTCGATTGTCAAGACTATGTACATACTTACTGCATTTATTTGGTCGGGATACGTGGGGAGATGCGAACGAACTCTTCATGCTCAAGACAAACTGCACCTTAAGGTCGGTCTACTCAGATTCAGCCGCAGAAATCTTCCACATTACGGCTTTTGACCAGAAAAACAGTGAACACTAAATCCAAAGATTGAAGATTTTCAACATTGAAAATGTGGGCTAATTTAATTTATTCGAAAAGCAAATGTCCGGTCAAGCATTGCTGCACTCCAATCTGACATCTCATAAAGATATAATGTCAACCAGGATACCTCTTACTTTTTTTCATTTCACACAGTTTTAATATGCCATGGTAAAAACCAGTCAACTAATCTGCCATAAGTAGCAAAATATGAGTCCTTTTAGAAGATGACCATTAGAGTTTGCCAGGTTTTCTTGAAATATGTGCAATACATAAAGCAATCTTGTAGACACACTTCACTGTTTGATTACAAGGGTTAAGTTGTTCGTCGTGACACCCAAAACACCAGATATCTTCAACGTTACTTCTCACGGGCAAATAAAGTGTGCTTTAGCCATCTAGACAGCCTGCGCCCTTAGTCTGATCTCAACTTTTTCGAGTGAAAGTTATGTATTACCACCTGCGTCTAATAATTACGTTGTTAGTGGAGTTGATAGGGAAATTAAAGTCGTATACGGGTGAACTTGCTTTTCTACTCAGTTGTTTGTCCGTCCGAACACTGGAACAAACTTACAAATGATTTCAACATTGTTCGATTTGTTTCACTCTCGATTTGCAGTAAACGTTGTCAAATTCATTTGTTGCACTTACCCTGTAAAAGCTATTTCGAACAAAAGTCACGAATGAATTTAACGCTACCATTAAATATTCCGGAAATCGATGTGTGACGTTGAGTGGCTGTTTAGAACACCGTTTTTGAAACACGGAGAAACATGTTTCCAGAGTCTTCCTGTGCGCAGCCAGATTTTGTGATTGCTGTACGAGCAAGTTTTTAGAATATTTGCACGCAATATTCGTCGCTTCAATTCACAAACAAAATAACAATCACCTTGAGCCAACTTTCCTGTAGTAAGTTATGAGAATCTAACCATTTTAAATATTTTTGAACGGATTTTCTGTGGATTTTTGTATGCTTTAATGAATAGCTGAAAGGTGAAACACTTAACAGAAAACATTTGATGATGCTTTCAGTTTCGAAATGTCAGTTGAATGTATTCATTTTACAGAAAGGATCAAAGGGCAATTGATCAGTCGTTAACACAGTGACTGAGTCAAATAATGGACAAGTACGTGAATGATTGTGCAACAACACGATGTAAATCGTCTAAACGCGATTCGAAATGGTGCGGATATCAGCCTGGTTCACTGTAGCTTCAAATCACACGAAAACTTTCTACACAGTGCGCTATCTTTGAAAAAGGAAAGCAAAGGGAATATATTCAAGCGAACTATTTGCCAAGCCCTAATCTTTGTTCACATTAAGCAATTATTTCGATCTACAATTCGTTCTGAAATATATGAAAAATTTTACAGGACTGCTAAAAAAAATAAGCCTAATTTTTGTAAAATAAGGATCTGTGGGATACCTATAGCTAGGGCAATGTAAAATGTATGGTTTCCATAAACCAGCCCGTCATTTATGGTTATTGTACAGACTGAACCAACCAGAAAGCTAAAATGTTGATACTGTTTTAATAGTAATAACAAAATCCATGTGATATCTACGGAATAATTTGATTTTGATCACTTTTAAAGTAGACATGTTGGAACTAAAAACTGAATACCTAGTCACAAAATCCATATAATTCTGATTCCGTTCATTCGGAGTGTTAAGTCGTCATCAAAAGAAAAATATCATTTTCTCACCTTTGCCTGCGTTACGTTCCAGGATACAAAACGGTACTTCCGGCCTATGCAGTACACAAGAATAACGTACAAGTGTGACCGCTTTCACACGGGTCCCGCAGCAGGTCAAGTGTATTTGTTGACAGGTGCGTTTCGTTTGAAATAAACGTATGATTTTACTACAACTCAACCGATTACAGTTAGGTATCATTCTGTTGATAGCAGTCCCTAACCAGCTGAACACAGAGAACAACCTCACTTTCGCTTGGTTCTGTTGATGAGTGGGACACTTCCAAGGCTAGATGTACGCACGATTAATCAAGAAACGTTTTTTGCAGAAAGCTAGATAGTAGTGTATGGACAGTAATTTGGAAGCTACTTAACATGCTTGGGGCAAATGCCATGTTCACCGATGCTCACATTTGCTTACTTATTATACTTGAATTCCTGGACCATATTGCGGTTGATACGTTAACATTTGTTTAAACGTTCATAAATTTATTTTCACCTGTGTATAATTTGTTAAGCAGTCACTCACTGTCATGTGGACCAATTGTTAGTTCATTACTGTTTAACGGCCTGAGCGGTATGTGTGAACGCAGTGGTCCACAAGTCAGTATGTTCCATGCAAGGGATATGAGGATTTAAATGAAAAGTATTCGGACTGTTCACAGATGCTATGAAAACATTGTTGAAAAAGAAAGCATCCAATGTGGAAATAATGACCGTCGTACCTGATATCTGCACAATGCAGGACGATGCTGTCACAATGTGTGTACGTGCATTCAACCAAGTAATTAACACTGGTATATCGATGCATGTGGACAAATCCAGTGATTTGTAGGAATGGGTTGGTCTGGGTTCAAGGGAACTGTAGCGCATGCTGACCCTTGCATATCTGTTGACTACGTAACGTTTCAAACTTATTTACCCTCTCACTCTTGTCTACTGGAGTTTGCAGTAAGTTCCTGAATAAGAGGACACATATCGAACTAGTGTCCCAAAAGACTGTCCACTCACCCCTAGCCAAGATCTGACATTCCTTCTTGGTTGACAGAATGGTCACTGGTGAACATCTAATGGAGTTTTTTAGAGGTTGGAAGTAGTGTCCCTCTTAGATGATTGTCGTGCACTGGGTACCGAAATCAGGCTGTCGAATTTATTGAGTAGAAGCTCATTTTCATGTTTACAACGCTCTGACTCACTCGTCTCTAAACTCGGAATTGATAACATGTTGTTTTAATAAGAATTGGTGGTCATATGTGGGTTTCTATGCAAAATGCTGGAACAAAGCTTCAGATTCTAAATGAAGCCTACGCGAGAGTTAGTTATAGAGTGTAGACTAGACAGAGGCGAGGGTGTGTTGCTTTCGGGAACTTAAGAGCCGGCGCGATATATGAGTTCGGCAACGGTTGTCCAATGATATCATGCAAAACGTTGCACTGAACTGTGGACAGTTTATGGTATAGAACAGATATTCGGAGCGAATTTGATTGTTATTCAATAACATTTGTTTAAAAGACTTCCGTTTTCTAAAAGCCTATTTAGCCTACCTCTTTCAACAAATACTGTACGTTCGAATCGATCATCAGCAAATTGCTGCATCGAAGACTAATAAAAACCCATAGGACACTTTCCAAATGTGTGCACTAAATAGAAGATTGATTTTCAACTTTTTTGAAACAGCTAAACTTTTATTCAAATACCACACAAATGTGCATTGAAGGACATCGTTTTAATCTAAATTGAATGTCTCTGTGTATCTCTGTCTACTTCTTTTGTCCTGGGGAGTTTTAAAACTCGTCCCAGTCTTGTGCATTTCGTAGTTCGTCCATAACGGTGTTTTTACGTCCAGTGATTCACTAATTGAAGTGATCGTTGTAGTTGACAAAAATCTGTTCCCAGCAGTCGAACTGTATTCCATTAGACCCAAGTCTGGCTGACAGGCAATCAACCCACGTTGTGACGTTTGTTAGTTTGAAAAACAATACGAAGTATATTGAGACTGCGTTTCGTGTAGGCAAAAATGTTACAATAGATTAGTAAAATGCAGTTGTTAATCTTCTGCAAGTACAACAACAACACACATTGAGAACAAATTTCGAATGAATTTAGGAAAATACCATACTCTTATACAAAACATTGACACCATTTATACGTACGACTTTCTGTTTCACAAATGGTTTCACGCCAAAATCTTTAGTAGGAATAGTACTCAATATAAATTACACATTCGAGTAAACCTGTGGAATAACCTACTCCGAAAGAAGAAAATGGACTTAGGTTTTCCTCTTAATAGAGCTCACTGTTAATGTATATGCTCGTTTGGACTAAACAATGCATTCTAGTCTTCGTGCTTAAGAGACCAATGTATTTACCATAGTTCCAGTGACCTCACTGTAGATACGACTGAAAACCCCTTTCAAAACATCCAACCAAAACCATTTTAAAATAGTATTCAACTTTCTGACACACAACATCACTCTGTCTAATCCACTCGATAGCCCCATAATCATAGCTTCACAGGGCTGATTGGGCAAGGAGGACATAAACTGAACACAGCCCACATTTTACTGCAGGCTTTGTGTTCAGATTAGTAAGATGTTTTATATGAATACAAAGGCTTTCACCAAACGTGAGTGATTTTTAGAGAGTACCAGTGGAAATACCTTAACTTTGGTAAATAAAATAATAGTCATTTTCCACCCTCTAGGGGTAATATTTCATCATCTGGGGACTATTACCACAAATTTTGAATGGTCCCTTCCTTTTGCTCACTATACTTATTACAAATTAATTTTAATTTTTGGACTGGTCTAAACGTCGTGTTCAATAGAAATTCACATACGTTAGTAGACTAAGATCACCGCTCCTATGTAGAATTCTTTCAGCGTCACTTTCCTACCTCAAAACCTAAAATGCCCTTGTGTATGTGCATATGTCTGAAGTGCACTTTACAACAAACTGGATCGGGCAATCCATGCGACTTGTGAAAACGATTGCCGCGTTGATAACGTTGAGATAACAACATTGGTACTCGGATGTTCATAAGGTTTTACACGTCTAAAAAATTTGAAATTTTTCACGCAAGTATTTTCAACTAAGTTCCATCTGGAATAGATAACCCGGCTACTGGAAGAACTAACCTGTACACCCCCAAGATTCACGAAAGGGAACAACAAAATGTGAAGCACATGTAATATGCGTTATTCCGTTAATTTCGTCCTCACATTAAACTTCTTCGTGAAAGAAAATGGGGACAGTGGTATTGTTTGCCTTTAATTTGGGAAACGTCCTAAAAGTCATGTACATATACAACAAGAAAAATGAGCAATTTGCTTCTTGTCCATCGGCCAGCTGTCGTGTCGGTAGAGTTGAAAAAAGGCACATGTTAATTACTATATTCAGGTTGTTTCCCCGCGGTAAGGTTACCTAACCCAGTAGATTGTATTTGCATACGCAGTCACATGCTTAAAGATAATGTCATTTTGTGGTTCATCTAATATGAATCAGCTTTACGTTGAACATAATCTTCGTGGCAAAATATGACTTGTGGTAATTATGGCGAATTTGTATCTTATATGCAGTTACTAGAAAACCCCGTCTTAAGGTATTCCATTGTTTCGATTAATGCAAACGAATTTGAGTACTTTGTGTACAATAATGCTGAATTAACAGAAGTCAAGCTACCTTCGGTTCTTGAGTTAAGACTATTATTTAACCATGCACTTTTCAGAAGTTTGGTCGATACAATTTATTAATCCCTCTCCCTTCGATGAGACAGACTCTCCTGTTATTCAACCTCCGAACACATTCATGTAGTCTTACAAAGAAATAACATACACCAGATATTACTGACGAGGTTTGATGACGGTTATCAAAGCGGCGGTGACTCAAACAAGGCGGACTCACTGGTCTGGTGTTTTTTTTATAAAACTAGTCAACATATCGTTTTTTTCAAATGCAAAAATGTGTGGCTGTGAGTTATTTCAATTCTACTAGGTTTCCTTAATTACCAATGCAAAATGTCTCATAGAAGTAAACCATACCGTGCGTAATCTTGACTTTATTAATCCGTTGGATTTGCTTCATTTTGCATTCGTCAATAGGTCTATTTTTTGACGGGACGCCAAACGTGGACTCATGTTCATGGAAGGCTAAATGGTCTGAGGTGACAAGGCAGCAGAAACGTTATTTACGCTTGAAGTATCATCTATTCTGTGGAATATGTAAAGTGAGTAAGGAATTGTCTTGATGTGAATATTACTAACGTTATCTCTTCCTACCTTTAAATTTTGCTTATAATACTGCTGATAGTTTAGTAGTCGTTTTCTGTTGAAGCATATTCGTCAGCCTTATTGCCTGACTTTTCAACAATTACGCATGCCAAACAAACAAAATAGTGCAGAAAAATAGCAGTGCACTGTGTGCATGGTCTGAGAAATATTAGCTAGCGTTTTGCTGACCTGATGTGAACTTTATTCGTTGAACCGATTGCGCAACTGCTGCTCCATTCTGCTTATGTGGCTGACCCGGCACTCATATGATAATGCAGGAATGATGTAAACTTTGTCATTGTCTATTAGCGGTGTTTTCAGTGTTGGCTTTGGAATTTGGGGATGGTGAACAGAATGACCAGCTGGGCTGCATGCAGCGTGCGCCCGATGGTCGCCATAAGACCGATTTCGATTGAGTAGTAACGTCATCACCTTCATGAGGCAAACGGAGGTAGACCTTCTGTTTGAGAATTGTTGAAGCAGTCGTGGTGGCCGGCTGCTGCTTGCTGAAGTTCTTTACCAATACTGACTGGTGGCCACTTTCTCCGGGGACGGTTCCCAGCAACGACATTCGTGTGGCCGGTGTCCTTCTCAAACAGATTCACCTTACACGATAAAGCATAGTTCTCACCAGGCCAAGTTTGCACTGGAAAGGTACAAAAGTTTGGGAGTTCAGGTGTTTCCCAGTCAAAATTTGTTCCCGTTAGAAGGACCACAGTATGGAGGTATTGTTCCCAGGTTTTATCGTGCTCGTGCCCAATAGTAAACTTAATTCTTGAATTCAGCTCGTTTATTGAACTGAGTAGACTTGTTGCCATCTCCCTGGGGTAGGTAAGTACCCGGATAGTTTCAGCACAACGCCGGTAGAAGTGGGCATGTCTGTTGACGGCATCCGTATTTTGCTCCAGACGGACAGGCAAACTTTTGATTAATAGGGGGCCGAGTAGACTGATTATGACAACATCATCGATTCGTGTACAGTCATTCCCGTGGAATTATAACTTTCCATGCATTATACCAGGCGTTCTGACTAAGCCATAGACAATCATACGTTCAGCTGGTGTGTTAATATATTGGCGAATTATATCAACCGTCTGCATCAGCGGAAAATTTGTTAACAAAGAAACTATGTCTAAAGTGGCCATATACGTGTTGTTACAAATCAAATTATCGGGCAGCTCAATCGGCTGTAAGCCATCTGTTTGACTTCAAAATGTCTACTGAGCATTGCTGTATAAACCCACAGACGGCAGTATGTACTTGATGAAATGTAGCAGAATATGCTGTAAAGATATATTGTGTAAAAAATTGTTCCTGTCTTCTCTGTGCACTTCTTCAAATTAGTCCAATGGGATTTGGAAAGAAAGTAATATTTCCATAAAATCACTTCAATTGAAATTTCGTAATAATTTCAAAAATAATACATTTCACAACCTTCAACTCCCTTCGGTGAATCTTCCGAAATGCCTTCCCATTGTAATGTTTACACGTGTTTCATACAATATACCAACAACTTATTCAAGATTTATTTGATTACGCGAAACTTTCAGAAATACTTTTGATGTTCATGATTTTATATTACTTATTACCAAAACGGGCGCAGACAGAAACATTATTGCGCAACAAAATCGGCACAGTTGTTTGTAGTAGTTAACCCACGTTAAACACTCAGGCACATTCTGTAAACTGCACTGCACTCTTTGAGATTTGCCATACAGTTGCAGATTATATTCGTTTGTCCGGTATCCACTCATCATTATTAATTCAGTCTGATATGCTTACAACCCTCTGCGTAAAGCAAGTCCACCTGCTCTTCGAAAAGTACCAAGCATTCGTACGGTCACCAAGCATCACTCATCTCTATGTAAAATCGTTAATCGTTCATCTGATTCTGCAAAATTCTGTCAAACCCAGTAACCTGACCAACAGTTATGAAGAAACCAGAATTTGGATGGTAGATTGGCGACTCATGACTCCGCTTCCAGAAGTTGAACAGATGAAAACAGTAACCACACAGCAACAGACGATGGTAGTTCAACTAGTATTTAAGCTGCCATTATGCAAACCTGAAGGAAGTGAGGTGATCCTTTCCAATCACAACGTTACTACTTGGTTCCGAAGGATGTAAAACTGGAAAATTCATTCGTACAGAGGACTTGCTGTCTCTTTGGTAGTTACGTAAACAAATGAAGATGACAAGCACGGAGGTTGAAACCGAGTAGCCGGATTGGTGATAGCTGTTCACCAACGTTCATAAGAACGATATTTGTTCAGGTTGTCACAAAAACAACAGAATGTTTTGTTTCACCTGTGAAAGAGGCTTTTCATCTAGCGCTAGTATGCAAACTGTAGTAGGTCTGAAAGTGAGCTTTGGTGTTTACATAAAATATGCCTATCGGCCCAGTGAAGGTTGAGTGTTACACCTCACTCTGTTCTTTTTTTCAACAGCTCCGCTTGTGTGCTCGTAACAAGTCCTATCGCGTATTGTGAAGCAGCAGTAAATGGCCAACGTCCGTGTTTGTTGCAATATAACTATGGATATTCACGATTTCAGTTTGGTGTTTTGTAACGTTTCACATCTAGCTCGGAATCCCAACCAGTTTAAGTGCACTAATTACAGATTTTTTGGGTGGTTAAACCAGGCAGGATGTGAGCGGCCACAAAATAATGAAGGCCGTCGGCCAAGGCTCAATAATACGAAGCTAGGTCTATGTGGTATGTTCGAGTACCTGACTGAGCGTAAGCTAGTGTGGAAAACAAGAGGAAAATAAAATTATGACAGCTATTCAGATGTGCTTGCAAACGACAGTTTTTTCAGACATTGGAAACAAGAGATTGTTCACGACTTTGGGTGGATAGGACAGAACGGCCAGTCTACATAGATTTAATTGCCACTCAAACTGTTCGCTTTATTCATGACTGAATGTATCATTCTCTATCCGGAGCCGTCAGATGCATTTACGGAAACGTTAGTGTTACTGACTGCAGGTTAGTTGTGGTTTAACGTATCACATAGGTGACTGAGTTGGGCAAATAAGTTGTTCATTCGTGTAACACGATTTTTTCAGTTGTTGATGATCTGAATCACCTGAACGCAGTGCAGTACAATAACTGACTTTCGTAATGTAAGTGGCCATTGTGGTTGAAGGCAGTGCAGTAATAAACCTATTTGTAATTAGGACCACGTTTTTAAAACTATTTACACGTTTTTATCTGACGCTGAGAATTTGTCGAAAAATGATTGATACTGACTTAACACTGTAATCTCCCAACAAAAGACTTCAACTTGGATTACACCAGGCGGTCTACTTAGATGTTAACTCACCTAAAACTTAATTAGTAGTGTGCATTAAATGTTTGCTATGGATAACCAATCGCTGTTGATAGGGTTGCCTAAGATATGTTGCTTACACATGTAACTGCCATACTTAAACTGAGCAAAGACAAAGATCTCAAATTCGACAAGAATTGAACCTTTATGATCAAACGTTTTCTGAACCAGTGAATATAAGCTTGGGTTTCTGAACATTCCGACGCGTCCGCTCTTGCATTTTGCTATAGCAGTTAGCAAGCTAATCACCACGTTAGTCAGGTAACGATGGACTCATTCTTTGCAGATAGATTAAGATCCTGACATCTTGCTACAGAAATGATAAACACGATGTTATCGTTCGGCATGATTTGCGGGCTTCTGCATTCCACAATGCTGGGGATCTTCCTAGTCTTTCCGATAACCAACGTGGTTTTTCAAACTTATAGCTATTTTAGGAACCTAGTTGCCGCGTCTTGCCGTTTTCTCCAGCGTGATTTGAACTCTACGGACCTGTTACCTCCTACAAAACCAGAATGTGATGAATGACATTTTCCGAATACATTTCCAGAGCGTGCAGGATTTAAAGTTCATAAGTGTAAATGCCTGGGGAGAGTTCTAGTATTTCCACAGTGAATTCACGAGCAGGTCAACAAGGGCTAAGTGATGAAAACAAAAACCAGCATCAGCTATTAAACTAGAGATGTTCAGTTGTTCCAAACAGTTACATTTTCGTAAACCGGATATTGTTTAAACTGTACACTAAAATTCTTTGTTTATTACTTTATTTAAAACTTTCCCTACTTATTTTGATGCTGATATTTTAGCGAACGCTTTGCTAATCTTCACCGTCTTGTTTTTAATATAACCACAATAACAAGTTTTGGCTGTTCATGCACCTACCTGATCAATACTTTTTGGTTAGCTAAACATGTAATAAACATTTTGCCAAACCTCTGGCAATATACGGTATTCTGGGTGGCTCATCGGTGTACATTGCATTGTTATGCACTTGAATGTTTCGACAGTGACGAATCAGGCAGAGATCTTTTGTAGCACATCCTCATGATTTTGGGTTGCGTTTGTGCTTCATCAATATACTTTGATTCTTGGCAGATGTTCCTACTGCTCTTTATAGAAATGGTCCATGGTTTTTAGCATAGCGGCGTACCACTATCCTTTGCGTTGCGGTAAGATATAATATACTGTTGATAGCATGCTGGTAACACACAGGAACAAAAGCCCAACCTGCATAACCAGATGTGTCATGCAGATTATCCACCGTTTTACACACTGAAACAACTTTGAAAGACGATTGTCAGCTTCGGGTTGGGGTTTAAAAATGTTGTTAACTACGTATCACTGCTGTCACTAATTCATTCGGTTTCTCAGTCATTGCAAGTTCATTTCGAACCGTTCATGTCTCAGATTCAGCGCGTCCATCGAATTGAACCCGAAGTGCATCAACAACCGGATACTTGTTATGTGCCCATTAGCCCCAATCAAAATGAAATGGTCTGTCGTGATCGGTTCTCTCTATGTCGTTACCGAAGGCATACAAAAACATGCGAATTCAATAGACGTACTCCGTACGACATTTGTGAGAAATGGCTCTCTAGTTATTCTTGACGAAACAGAGACGAGAGCTGGTTGATGGACAACCGTCGGTGGCACTACGCAAGCGCCAATCGTGTACAGCTAGTTACATTATGAATACTGATCTTGAGGCAAATCACATTCCATCATTTGACACCATTTGCAGAAAGGTACGGTTATATACTAGCAGTTTTTCTTGATCTAAACTTATATTCTAGTAAAAACAAACGTGAGTTCATGATTGTATTCACTCTTATTTGACTTTTGCAAACTGTACAGTCTTTTGTTTGTTCATATACTTCATGAATAAAATAATGCCACGAGATATGACGTGTTACCACTGAGTGTGCCGGAGGGCAGGTTGATATGATTTTACTTTGTTTGAACAACGAATACACTTTTTGGGAATAAGCAGAATTTCGTTTGTCCGCCACCTATCTAATGGACATATCTAGGGGAATGATTTGAGCCTGAACTACAAAACAAATGCAGGTAGGTTGAGAGAAAATGGAGATTTTAATAAGAAAAATGTAATTTCTCTTTCATGGCCTTAAAATAAGGGAGACATTTATATATACTTCCAGATACTCTCAATATAAGTGAAAAATACTCGTTTCTGATTACAAAGCTTGCGGTCGTTTATATTAAACATCCATCCCGTTTCGTCAATTAATACTGGGTATCAAGTTTATTTCCGTCAGAACCAAAAAGTGTTGGACATCACGACAAAGAAGTAAAATCGGACCATGCTTTTCTGAGGTAACCATTCTGACCACTTTTCTACTAATCTCAACATAGGTACGACCGAACAATCATACATTTACTTGTGATGCCCCGGTCACCCTGTTGCTTACAGACGGTGCAAATTATATCACCCAACCATTTTGTTGAGCAATAAACTTGGTGAATTAGAATGGTTCCATGTTCGATGAAAAGTTCTAAACTTGGGATCGTTATTTGAAGCTAACAAGTCGGCTCTTGTTTCTCCGCTCAAGAGAGGTGAGCAGCCTGAATAGTAGTGGCATACTAGTGTCAAGTTAGTTTCAAGATACGACAGTTTTAGCTTGTATAATTGGAAATTAGTAGTTTAGGGGTGATCATGGTTATTTCCTCTAACTTGGACTGGAGGTTTAATTCGGTCACAACAAGCTCAAACAGGAGGAACCTTAAACTTATTTCGCGTTTACGAAGAAGGCTGGATGAACAGTGTATATAAAGGAAAAATGTATGATCAAACATGGACGGGGTTTGTCTGACCGCTATATTAGTGAATAGCTACGGAATAATTCGCGTATAAATGCGGAATGATATGTGGGTGAACATTAGAGAGTAACTGAGGAAGTTAATGAAGACTCAGGAAACATTCCTCTAAGGACATTTAATGTGTTCGGTAAGAGTGGTGGCGATAGAAAATGGTTACAGACATGAGGAAAACTGGCCAGAGTTCGAATCAAATTAACTGAGGAGTGAAGAGAAGCGGTTAGGTCGTTCGAAGATACGTTGCCTTTGGATTAACTTTTGATCAAAATACCGGACAACAGGAATTGGAATGCGTAGGCAAGTTTTTCGTTTAGTGTTTCGTTTACTGTACGCGGCGTTATTATCAATCCAGCATAATAGTCTGAGCAGCACATTGTTTCAATTCCTCAGGGAATAGGATAACTCAATTTGAACACTAAATTACTCATAACGCACGCTATGTTGGTGATTCGACCTCCTCATTTCATTGTAAAAACATGGTGTGTAATCTTTAAAGAGCAGCTGAAACGTTACCGCATGGGGATGACCAAAATTAACACTACACTCACAATGCACCACCTTATTTTACGTTTGAGTTTGGATTGCAGCAAATACCCATTGATGCCCTAGTTATTGTCTGTAAAGACAATTGCTTGGACTATTCCTTATAAGCTCCTACTAAGATGTTTCTTTCGCGTGACATTCACCAGAAGACAGTCGCTAGAAGCCATTGTTTCCACGTATATAATTAAAAATCACTAGGAAATTTAGTAAGTGCTGTCTGTACTCAAAACTTTCTTTGGATGACATGGTTACAGTTAAAAGACGTAACAAAACGAAAGTTACAACCAGGTTCACAGCATCACGATATCGTAAAAGGCGGGGACAATATTTTATAGTCTAACAGGTCACCTGCAAGGTCGCTAGCGCAGTCCCGTGGAAGCCGAACAGGTGAAAAACCAGACGACAGTTTAACTGATTTCGTGCTATCATTGGCTGTCATCGCCCATTCTGAATCTAGTTTGTATGAAACGTATACAATGAGATATATCTTTTGCTGACATTTTCAAAACCGTCACCGAACGACATTTGCCTGTATAGTGAGATCACAACACGCAGCGCCGTAACAAACCGATAGATTTTTAAGTCATGCCAGCAGCCAGTAGCAACGTTTTTCAATGTCTGTCATGCTTTCGCAAAATCTAAGTTCATAAGTAGCTTCCGTGTAAGCCGAATAATTCTTACGGACCTACATTCGTTTAAAAAGGATAGTTAATGTTTTTAGGACACAGTGGACGACAGAAGTTTTAGGAATACCTCCTGTTCTTGGAGTCATCTGTTAGAGATCGAATAATAAATATCAAATGTGAACATATTTAGGACAGTTGAATGATTCTGTCTGGAAGGAGTAAGTGAACCTCTATTTATGGTGCTCGAAAAAGACGTGGTTCATGCGTAACTTGGATCAGGGTGTTGTGATTCATTTTAAATTGGAACAAAGTTTAGAACGGCACTATGAAGAACGTTACTGTCAAGAAGATGATAAGACCTGTCCCTGATACTACATTTCTAGATCTTTTGTTCCAGTGTGAGAATGATAGCGGGATCTGAAATTGCCACGAATAAAAACATCAGCTGAATTTTCCTAAAGTGCCTTGCGAAACAATATTATTTCGCACCTCAACAATTACCTTTCAAAATTCATGCTGTGCATAAATGAAAATATTATACAAACTTGTTCAGAAGTGTACAGGAGACAGGTGGTGCTCAAATCACTTCCAAGGCAGGGTGGTTATTGCCGAACGTACTTAGCTATCAGAAAGATCATAAACCAGGCCCAATGACTACAGCCAGTTTTCCGTTTTCTTCAAATTAATCAGACCTTCTTTCATAATTACCTCCAGTATTCCTGTTATTCTCGTTATCGTGCTCCGGGTGGCAGCTCGTATCATCCCATGTTGACAGTCTGTCTGACTGTATAGTTAATTTGTTTCACGACACCATCCCTTTTAACGGCCGGCCTATATGAATAGAACTATCTCTTGATATCAGTCGGCAAACTCCATCTCTCTACCCAATAAGTCTAAATAGTTATGTAATCAGTCGTGGTAGCAAACCTCACGAACCAATCACACCATAACAATTTCTAGTCAATATAGTCACACTCGATGAATGCTAGGAATTTGAGTTGGAC
This sequence comes from Paragonimus heterotremus, assembly GCA_013368495.1. Lineage (NCBI taxonomy): Eukaryota > Metazoa > Platyhelminthes > Trematoda > Plagiorchiida > Troglotrematidae > Paragonimus > Paragonimus heterotremus. The sequence continues at coordinate 116,979 of LUCH01000028.1, read as the reverse complement.
CGCCTCTATCCACACCAGCAGGGTGTTAGGATATAAACTAACTAAAAAAGTGTGAATTAGTTACGTCACTGGCTTTCGTGTCTCAGCGGTTTTCCGGTTCCGCGTCTGAGATTCTGACTCAAACTTATAAAACATAGCAACGGGAGAATAATCGAAATCAACGCCGGAATCGTTCACTGAAAATAAACCGCAGATGACATCTCTGAGACGCTTTTAGCTAAAATTTAAATGCAATATCCACCAAAGGAAGTAGTGGAATGTGGATTGACTTGCTTTTTGCTGATCTTCTTGTGTTACGCTAAATGTTGACGTGTGGAATCTTTGCATTCAAATTATCTAACAACCTGGTAAGTTATTCGTTTACTCTGAAAAGATGCTGACGATGAAAGTTTTTTGAAGTAATGAGCAGTACAAGTGCGATAGAACTTACTGAGCTAAAAGTTGAACCCAACTGACATCAAACTAGTTAATTACTGTTAGAGCATATGAGTTTTTGATGAATTGATTGAGAATAACACAAAGTTATGAGCAAGTTTTAATACTCTACGTTTCAACCACCTCGGGTGGCTTTCCTCAGGAGTGTTTTAATCGAGGTGGTGGTAGGTAGGTTGTAGGTAGTAGAGTGTAAACGTTGCCTTAAAAATATGTGAGGCTGTCAGTGCTGCACATTTTGAATGGACGCTGTTATCCGGTGGTTTGATTAGCAAAGAAGGTGGAACTACTTGTACGGACAACGTGGAGTATCACAACTTGCTCATAACGTTCTGTTATCCTCAATCAATTTATCAATAACATGTTAAACATGACGCCCAAACTGTTTGAATTCCTTCGTACAAAACTTGGTGCGGACATCTTACACATGACTTTTCTTTCACCGATAAATCAGCTCATAGGATTGGTAACCACCTGTTTTGGGAATATACATACAAAGTTAAAACGAGGTGAACTGGCATGTGTTTTTGTAATCTGCATGTCAATTACAAGTTACTAGACAAAACGATGTAATCATAGTGAGATCTTTCATTTCTGCACCCAGCGAGTCCAACGGCACCCGGATGAAATAACCCAAAACATATATATCAGAATATTTTTCCTACAAACTTTAATTACATTCTTTATTACACGTAGATAACCGCTGACGTAATCGACAAATAAACTAATATTCACACGGCTTTAACCAACAGTTTGTCGTCATCCAATAAACGTCGGTATGATTCGTTTTTATTTTAACGAGATACGAAGAAAGGGAGTGTGACGTCACAGTGTAACTGTTAATAGACTGAGTTTTATCGGGTTGGAAGATCTCACAGAAAAGCCAATCATTTAAACATCAAGCATCTGTACAGAAAATTATTACAACTGAAATGATGAGTAACCAAGCACAAAAGGTAATTCGTTAGTTGTTACTGAATCAAAATGTTTTCAACTTAGTTGTCCAGGATTCAACATTCCAAAGCGCTGGATAGTATAGAAACTGCTGCCTGTCATTTGGTTGCAACAGCACCGTTGTTAGAATGCCCAAATTGAAGCTATGTCAATGAATAACCCCGTGTCTAGATCGACTGGCTAATTCGTTCGTAACGTCGTTGTTTAGTTGTGTACGTTACAACACTATCGAATTTTTCCGTCACATATCCGAACACTACGATTGAAGTTCATTCCGTCTCCACTTTAACCACATCAAAATTGGTCTGGACTGTAAACCGTTAAAAGTTTTATCAAAAATCTTACAGGTAGTTTAACGAAGCAGTCACATCATGGCTACTTTGGACTTTACACGAGAATAACTATAACGAAACGTTTAAATAAAGATTTGTTTATTAAAAGAATTGTCGATGTTATATTGAACCGAGTTAGAAAAATATGGCACGATCCATCTAGACGAATGCGCATTTACCCCTAAAGTTTTATTAAAAATAATAGGGAGATTTCGATGTCGTAGTTTTATAACATTTCCCAGGTGTTCGTTGATTTCACTATAGTGAGAAATAATACTGTAGCTATTCTTCACCGTATTTACAAATCAATAAAATTTATTGTTGTTTAATAAAGTACGGAATGTCGATAAACATATCGAGTTGACAGCATTTGAAATGTTGGTCCTGCGAATGAACTCTGAGTCTGGGTATGTGACGGCATGGTTTTTTTAAAGAAAATCTTTTATTTGTGATTATTATTACACTTTTGTGTAATAACTGGAAGACCACTCAGCAGCACTTTTCTATCGCTGACGCAGTAGTATACAAAGGTTTTTGGTCAGAACGCGTACATATGCTCAGCTGCATCTTAGCTTGAGGTTTAATTTTAGGCTACTTCTCTCCTTTGGTATTTGAAGCTAAGCCGAACTCCCTAGAGATTGTACATGTTTCAACCGGAACAGTTTACTCTGACTGCCTTTCTTGTTCGACGCCGACTTGTATTTTTCGTCTGGAGGGTCCAGGTTGTAGTATTGCATCTCACTTGTCAACACTTCTTTTATTACTGTGCGCGGTGGACTTTTAATGGTTTGGAGGGAATGAAACCGGTGTACAGTCATCAGGCTGATCACCTAACCGAAGTACTATTTACATTCAGTAAAATTTTGTTACAAGGATTTCGTTGAAAATGAAAACCATTTCAATTTTAACTCCAACATTATAAACTTGTAGTCAGTGCGACAAAGGTAAGTGTTTGACAACAAATCGTTTTCCGTAAAAACGAACAAAAAACCTGTTTCCCCTACCTTGAAAAGTTGACTGTTATTAGAGATAGTCAGAGACAGATCAGCAGAATTATTATAGAGAATGGGAGAAACCCCTGTCCAGAACGATTAGCAGGATTAAGTCAGTACTCAATGAATTACAAACTCACCAAGTTAGACAATTTTTGACAATAAGATACTCCAGATCATCTACCAGTACATCTTCATCAGCTAAATAAGAATGCCTAGGCGACAACCAGCTGAAAGTGTGTTAGAGAATAGGCAGGTTACTTTACAGGTAGAACTGTTTCATATTTGATGTCTATTTGCAATGGAACACACTGGCCAACCCTTTGATTACTGCTCCAGATGTTCATGGTTCTACAAAAACAGGATGAACTAAAGATTTGCTAGTCACAGTTCTTGAAAAATCTTACAGTTCAGGACGCAGGGCTGATTTCTTGAGTCTCAATGTCCGTCAGTGATATGGTTGCAAGTTGACAGCTTTAATCAGTTTTTTCCAAATAAATACGCACAATTTTCTTGGCTACTTAAGTGTGTAACACAGTATCCTGAAGGCCATTAACAGTGAGGCTTACTAGTTTGCAGTTCATATTTGTGGAAACTAAAGTAATTTTACCATAGAAGTTAACGTGCACATGACGACATTAAGCAGCCGACCATACATAAAAATGTAGACGGTTTTTTCTAGTAGGTTTAATTAGACAACTATGGGTGAGTTATAGTTGAACGACACGCCATGCCACTGGTTAAGTCATGGAACGTTTGTTCAGTTAATTAGTCTGCTACTGAATTCAGGAGATTTGCAATCAAAAGACAGTGTCACTGTTAACCAGTTTACTTCCCTATTTTGAACATGTGCTGTATACCAAGTACATGTGACATCAATAACAAGCAGTCCCAATTAACCATATTTTTCTCATATCGCATCCAGTTTGTTAGGAAGAAATTCGACATTCGTCAATCAGTGTTTTCTGAAAGTAACTTGAGGGCTTCACATATAAGTCTACCTGAGAACGTTTCAGCTTTCAATCTTTTTAGTGGTTTTCAAATCATAACTTAAACACCATAAATATGATTTCGCCTTCACGTAAGAGATTCAGCCAACCGCTTGAAAAATAGAGCTCCTGACTTGAAGTTTGCTGTTTTTATTGCTCGATCTTATTGCATATTCTTTTTGTGACTGATATTCAGACTGCGTCCATACTTTCAAGAGTTAACCCTTTTGGCCACCTAGTGCGGACTACATATTAGGCAGGACTGACTTATCCCACACAAACGACATGCCGTATTTGTCTGTGTTTACTGAGTTTTTTAGATAGATTAAACATGGTTGCCTTATAAAGGCGTGGCTGGAGTTCTAGTGCCGTCAGTGACAGGGATAAGCACTACTGATGAGCTCCAGTGCGAGTAAAACTCCAGTGTAATGCTTATTTTCGAAAGGAGCTGCCTGGAAAGTTTCTGGGAATGCGACGGCTGTTACCACTTGTGGGTGATGCCCAACTTGAAATAAAGATTGTGCTTGACTGAACATCTTTTCGCCACAATGACTGTTGATCATCAAGTTACACTGGTACACAGACTTGGTGACCAACTGTCGAAGGTAGCCCCTAATAAGTTTTAACACAAAAAGTAAGTGGAAGCATTTTCAAAACAAAGTAAGTTTTTATCGCGATTTTCTTTCAGGTTGATAAAGGCATCTCAGGCAGATCCAAAGTCGACTTGAGTTAAGCCGAAGACGTTGAAAACACAACTGTTACCTATGATTTTGTACGTCAGGCCTATCCATGTCGTAGCTCTGTCGAAATATTACTACGAATTCCATCTGAAACGTGGTGAATGGTTCTTTTCGAATGTGTAACGCAATTCCTCTAATGATACTGGTACAATGAACATAGTCGAGTTGGACTAGCACTGTCGCTATGAACGACACAATGATCCATACGGGTTGTAAGGCCACCGTTTAACTACAAAGTACAATGCATGAAGCAACATCTTGATTCACTGTTTTCAGACCAGTTAATTGGACGAGACAGCCTACTGACTGTCGGAAGGAATTTGCACGCAGCCCACACTTTCCACCAAAGACAAAACATGCGTATCAGAACCACCTCCAAAATACACATGGTCAATGTGTTGTAGAATAAACGTAAATTACTTTTCTGATCGTCAGTATGGCGCCACATGTTGTTCGTCAGGGCTCGGTAGATTAGTAATATAGTTTGATGAATTTCAGTACCCTGACCATATGAGAAAGAAAAGGTAATTTGCAAATTCCATCCTCTTTCCCGAGTTACCGATCCACAGACCGAATAAAATGTAGATGACAGAAACTTAATAGAATCTAGTAATAACACATCATATTTCATTTTATGTTAACAGTATCAGTGTGATTTGTAAATTCCCAAAAATTGCTGATATGTCATATGACGCCCTTCAGCTTTCCTTTGAAAATCTTCAAAATTCATTAGTTTTATTCATATTGTATAGATTCACCGGAACAGCTGTTACCTACTTTAGCGCTTCTGGAGTTTCTGAGGCGTGATTTACTCTACCACTGCCAAAAACGGTGTAGTAACTGTGTGTAGAAAGTTTGATTTATGGGGGATTAGTTCATAACGCGGCTAATTAGATTTGTTCGCGGAGTGTAACCTTCATCAACTGTTATTAAAAGTACAGTAGGGGGACATTGTTTATCACCGATCTTTTCACTATCAGTCTGCATGTTTTAATGAATACTTTCCTGTGGATCATGGTTAACAAACTACTTCATTATCCCAGTATGATCTAATACGAGGGAAACATTCTTCTGTTTAAAAATGCTTCGTTAATAAGAGGTCACTTTACTTTTTCAAATGGGCTTAGGGCATCAGAATACGACAATAAAATGACGATAACATAGACAAAGACCACATCCAAGGCGTTTGTGGATTGAACGTTTTCTTGCAAGTTACTCTGTTTGTAGAACAAGTAATATGAGTTCCGGTAGTTTCTTCCTCCCAAACTTCGTCAAGGAAGCCGATGAAGAAGATCCGCCCTGTTTTGATCTTGAAATGGGATAATGACAGTACTACCGATAGTGGGGCATGAGATGCAATTTGTCATCTTGCCGTCAAAAGTTTCCTGTCACATCGTGAGTAAATCCTCAATGAATTCGGTTTCCATCACTTGATCTAATACAACCTTACTGAATTCACCTCCCAAAACTGAGCTGGCCCTATGAAACTTAAGTGAAACTGTGCCGTCGGAAACAACCGGTGTTCAACAGTTCACAAATGTTGCTAAACTTCTGTTATCCCATGCCACTTTTCAAAATCATACGTCGCTACGAAGGTTGATTTAGGTGGTTGCTCTAAAACAACACAAATCAACATTTGTCTTAGCAGCAGACGCCTGTAGCAAATTCAGCGAGTGGTTTTGCGCTAACATTAATTGATCACGTTGTTGGTTTAGTTGTGATTTGATGGAGGTCAATATTAAGTTGCCTAGTGCCCTCGATAACTTGTTAATGGTGACATTTGTGAAAAGGACAATGACTTTCCAAGTCCGCCTTCTAATATGTTCACTGAAATCTAAAGATTATTCTTAGAAAACCTACAGTCACACTGTTAATAATCGGTATCATTTTCATACGGACACTGGTAATACAGAAACAGGACGGCCCTGCTTCATATCGTCACCGTCTAAATAAGCGTCGGAATTAGATATGAGACCTGGGAAACTAATCGACAGATCTGACGACGAAGACAGTAGTACGTATCTAACAGGAGCGAAAGAAAGCATCCGTACGAACGGCCTAGGTAAGGCAGACATTGAGATTGGGCGGTGATAAATCGGTGGGTGCAATGACAGATGCATCATTTCTGGCCGGTACGGGGATGAACGCCAAAGCTGACGACTGAATGAGATACGATAAAACGTACCAGTACTGTTTCCATGTTATCCTCAAATCTGTGAGCTTTAGAACTATTTTCGGACAAACAATTAGTCATCTGAGCTGACGGACAAACTAAGCTGTGTCCGATATAAACATTGTGTCTATCTGCCAAGTAATTCGTCAACTACAATAATAGAACTGCCTCATATACAGGTTATCTCTTCCTAAAGATGGACATGTTTTTCAGATGGCTTACAAACGTAGTTTAGTACGAGCAATTTTTCACCGAGCAAGGAAAGTATGTACAGCCGAACACCTAAGGTCCGAAGAAGAGCTCTTGAAGAGTGTTCTGGTTGCGAATGGATATCCGGCAAAATTTATTGAAATTCATTGCAAGGAACGAGTTTTTAACACCCAATTACAATCAGTGCCGAAGAAGCAGGTTTTCATCACCCTTCCTCACGCAGGTGACCACAATATTAGCGATGTGAGTCGAAAGTTGAAATCAGCCATTGATCGCACATATCCTGCAGCGGAATTGCGCTTGTTGCTTTCCACCTGCAGGGTGAGTCTACGTTGCCCCGATCGTTCTTTCTCGGAAAATTCCTCCTGCCATGTTATTTACCAGTTCACTTGCAGTTGCGGTGACTCATACATTGGCAGAACGGACCGAAATTTACGACAAACGAAGGCGGAGCACATCCCCCAAGTGGCTAGTGCGAACAGTGAATCAACGTGGGTCAGTATGTCAACATTCGAACAGAGGCTCGGCGTCTTCGACCGCGAAACACTTGATCGCAACAGATAATGTGGCTGGCCCCGTCACTTCGTTCATGGTCCAATTGCGCAATCGCAACCCTAGGCTGTTGGCGTTCTCTGAGGCATTGTTGATCAAGCGTCATGCACCGGCCCTCTGTTGGCAAAAGGTGCTGACGTAATCAACTTCGTTATCGTGACAGTGAACCCTGATTACTCCCATGTTGATGTTCGTTCATTTCACCGTTTTGTCGTCATGCGCTTAACCTACATAACTGAATGTTTTATGTATTCGACTGATGAGAATAAACGAAATACTTGTATCTCGCAATGTATGTCTTTTTCTCGTCTTACTAAACTGGACAAAAGGAATTCAGTGTTTCAAATGTTTTTCAGAGTTGATTATGACTAACAATCACGTTTCCTTTGGTTATGACTGGTCGGCGATACTTTTGTCACAAACAGGTGGTACTACTCCAAGGTTTAAAAGGGATAACGGAGAATCTAACGTGGCAAACAAGGCACAATGTCGCTGAAAATCTCCAGGTTAGTCAACAAAAAATGGTTTAGCGAACCAGCTCGTTTTCGGCTACTTATCTTCGTGGTAATTATATAACAATTTATATGAGACAGTTTTCAAGAGAAAACGAACAGAAACAAATAGCAAGTTCAAATGAGTTCAGACACGTCATAGGCACACACCGAGACAATGATTTGATACGATTAGGACATACTTATGAGTAATTGGAACCACAGCGCTTTGAGTGGTCGTGGTATGGGTGGTCGGCCATGGTAATTTCAACGTCTGAACAGAGCACTTTTGTGCGCACAAGGGTGGTTGTGTTAGTCGAATTCCAATCACATCGGCTGTGACCAAAAGTAGGTATGTGACAGCTTTTGAGTGTCCGCCGTTGATTCGGTAAATCGGAGAAAACGAGGAGTCCAGGTTGACAATATGACGTGTATCAACGGGGTGTGCATCAGTTGTGCTGGTGATTGTCTTGGTGACTCTGCTACTAATCTAGATTGGATGATGTTCACGGATACGTTCAGATAAGTGTCTTGTCGAGCGACCCACTTACCTAGTTCCACAGGAACAAGTAAATGAGTACACACAAGTATATGGTGTTAAGTGAAGGAGAAGTGCATTGGTCCACTAATTATGGCTCATCTACAAACGATTACAAACAGGTACAAAAGAAAGGCAATTCCCACGGTAAGGAAAGTTTGAATACTAGTGTTTACTAAATTTCAGTCACCGTTCCATCAGTTAGGATTATCATTGACGGTGTACACTTAACTGGCTTAGTTGTGATCCATGCCAATAATAATGCAGGCTATGACGCCATCACCTCAATAACCGAATCAGTGCTGTCTTCGATGAAACATGTTTACGTTAGTAAACGTCATCGTATAAATGAGTCCAGATTCTATTCCACTGTATCTGTTTGGCCCTGGTTAAATCAATGATGTCGACCAGTTTTACACTGTAACTAGAGAAAGCTTTCCTTGTAAGGCAACCAGACATACCAGAGAACAAAATTCTCATGACCACAGTACATTCCATCTAGTCCCCACCAATAATTAGGAAATAAAGGAAGTTAACCGTTCAGAATATCGACTTTGTATCTATCTAATTCGGACTTTTATGGTAATTTGAAACACGTGGTTCTTAGAAGGAACACTTCCTTCCAACGTGCTCCGTGACCAACTCCCCTACATTGGTCAGGCAACTGAGCGCTTTATCTGATAAGAAAGATCTTGTTGTTTCACTGGAAATCCAACCGCATCTTATTAACGCGAATGTGTGTGGTAGATCTGCTAAATCTGTAAAAGCTCAGTCGAAATTCAGTAAACTGCTAATGGTAAACTTCCTCTGAAAACAGAATATATTTTGGATGCAATAAAAGGCTCGGTGACCGTCAACGACCAATGTGAAGCAGTAACTGATCTTTTGAGGCCAGACCGAGGAAACTGTTGGCTGTAGTAGTTCTGGTTGAAGAGGAATCATTCGGTTTTCTAGAGGAGGACAATGACGGTGAGATGTTCAACTTCCACATCGACACGTGCGTTTTTACTCTCAGGTAAGTCCAACAGGGTTGCGCGTGTTCCTGGTGAGAAACATTTGGAAAAACTGACGACACAATCTGTGTTGTAAAATATTTCCGCCTGTGGTAACAGCACACTATTTTAACAATCTGCAAACTGCTGAAAAGCAGCTGCAAACTGTTGTCATTTCCTGTTTGACCATACAAACACCACACATTTTATTCACTTATCAGACAGTCGAAACGTACTCTCCGATACGTTATTCGTTTCCTTTTGTTCCGTGTTAAAATTTCAGACGAGCGATTCTTCATCGATGATATTGAATTTGGGAGGAAGACTCGTTGTTAAAGACCACGGAGTATACAACCTAGTAATGAGCGTCAGGAAAGTGATCTATAAAACATAATAACTTCACAGCGCTTCAGTGGCAGCTTTCTCCTTTTGTGACAGGGCTTAAAAAAAACAAAGTTGACTAGATTTACACCAGTAAAACTTCCACTATCATCCCTAGATAAATTTTATAGATTGAATACATTAGTTTTATGAATAAACAACTTAGAACAAATGCTAAGTTTTGCTTCGTTTAGGGTCATCTTTCTTGAGCACACTGTAGTACTTTCCATTCAAAATGACGGGATATATCATAGTCATAAGGTTGACCGACTGATTACACCCTGCGCTGGAGCTTAAGTAATTTTATATTTAACAACTGGCTCTGATCAGCGTGATTTCTTTTCGATTAAATTGCTCTTTTGTAGCACATCGTGTGCGATACCCAATTATGATAGTCAGGAGAAACTGAGAGCTGCGCTGAGCTCATGTGAAAATTGACTAGTCGCCTGGTCGACTAATCGGTGGTCACTTTGCCGTCTGACTAGTGCTAACTTTAGCCTACCATTTGTAGTGATTACTGATGTGTACATCTGTTCCCGGCCGTTTGCAGAAATCGGCCAATTAATTATGGACGCTTCTTTACTAAACAAGTTTACGTTTATGTGCACTTTTAGAATGACGCCTAGACTCAAAACTTAATTCGTTCTTTCTCGTTGCTGTTGACTTCTGTTGATCTGAAGGCTGACTGATTAGGTTGACCATACTTAACTAGTTTTTCTGAAATATGATTGATTACTTCCCGTCGGCTTTGAACTCCTGACCTGAAATCTAACTTAGTACTTATTGTTACCTCAGAATTTCCACCAGTTTGGTCACATGTTCTGAGGTTCCAGTTGACTGACCATACTTTTTCACTCGGAACGTTGACCTGGGAGGCTCACATTGATCTGACTACTCACGTAGTGGTATTCAGTCAGAGCGATGTTTGCATCAACTAAATTTGTTTTATTGTAATGACTGATGAAGAATGTCCAATTCAATGTGTTTATTTATCAGGTTGGTTGATAAACATCAAACACTAATAGGTTTTTTACTTGACTGGTACTTGCTTTGTCAAAGAGCTCCAAACGGTTCATTATGCACACAGCCCACTTGGTCATTCGTGAGAAAAAACCGTTCGTGGTTCTTATGTTCTTGTAATCGACTAGATGATTGTCGTCCGGCTTTGCCGACATAATGTATTTTTAGTTACCGAATTTCACTTTACCTATTATATTTCCCTTAACGGTGGCTTTGGACCGTTCTGCTGCTATTCTAGAATGTTCTATGAGTTTTCTTTGTAAAATTGCGATTGACTGGTGTACTAGTCATTCTATATAGTCACAGAAGACTGACGATCATTTTTTATACATTTGTATACGTCTGGTTAGTCCATTGTGTTGCTTCTTTCTTAGTGTTTAGATTTCTCTCATCTTGCAGCAGGTCGACTGATGAACTATGGTATTTCCACCTTATACTAAGCTTCGATGCATTGCGTTAAGTTCATTTTTTCTCCCAGGATAGTTTGGATGTGGTTTTTGTTGTGACAATTTACGCACTTCTTGTGGCAAATGAAGAATTGGGCCCTAGGTGTCTGTCTGAGTGAACTAATTGCCTGTGTGATCACTCTTTTTTCAGTTGCCTAGTACATTCATAGAAGGCAACTCGTCGACATTTCCACTCCCCGCTGAGAAGTTTATGTGATTGCAACTGTCGCTCGTTAGCATGTACCTATCTTCTATCACATGTGCATGTATGGATTGTAGAGTGTAATCCAATCTGTCTACCGTTTTACGTATGTACACAGGTTAGCTGTTATCTTGTACCTTGATCACTGGATACGTGCTCTTTCAGAAACAAAAACAGCATGATAGAACCCGAATGCTTCGTCTTATAAACGCTAAAACTGAACACGATATGTAGACAATAGCATGTCTTTCTCAGTTTCGACGACCCATAAAGTTGACATGATTTCGTCTTATGCGATCGTGGGCAATCTTTTAACTACGGTTTTCGAATTGTCACATACATTAATCGATAACTGAATCTACTGGCGAAATTCTAGGGACTGTTAACGTTACAATCCGAAGACCGGTTATATCTGATTTTAAGTTTCACTCCTTATTGTAAGTTTTTCAGTGACCGACTTCAATAATGATTTGTCCATATTAGAGCAGATTAAGAATACACTTTTCATTAAGACCATCATCTTTGTGAGACACATTGTAGGATGAACAGAGTACGGAAATTGTGCAACCCTCTCAACTGATCACAGCTAGCCTATTCCCATAGACTTTGCTTTCATCCCCCTCTAAAAATAACACGATATTCGAGTTTTGCTTTTGCCAGAATTCATCAGCGTTGAGTATTCTTGTCAGGGCCGGGACTAGAACACCGGTCACCCTTTCTTGAGACAGCCGTGTTGACCACTGCACAGTTGACCTAATATTGATCACAACTACACTATTCTGATGAAACATTCAACCATATTTATTGGTGAATAGCGTTTTGCTTATCCAATAGCTTGGAGAGAAGACATATTAGCTGTCCTTTTAACTCTAGTCTATAAGCAGAGGGTTGAAAATTCTCCAATTTGTAGTCGGATAAATTAACTTGGGAGATATTTTTACAACTGACAAGTAGTGGAAAAGTTTGGTTTAATTAAATTAAACATCATTCAAACCTTATCGTATGTGTTTCAAGGTTCTGCACTGCTGACAAGCTTTGACAAGATCATCGTTCGAGTGAAATACTTTTTTGGTAGGGGCTGAAGGAACGATCTACCCAACACCTGCTATCACTTGTGGAAGTTTTTCACTTTATACAAGACTCTTGAGGAAGGCCACCCGAGGTGGTTGAAACGTAGAATATTACAGCTTGCTGATAACGTTGTTATTCTCAATCCGTTTATCAATCCCATATCCTTTTCTATTCACCAGCAATGTAATGGAGTAATTAGCAACTTTCCTCCGCTAACAGTGATGCGAGCTGCACCAAATGTCGCATCCAATCGGCCATGTTCACTGTGGATGAATTCCACCAATTTTGAGAATCATCTGAATGCTTCCGCTCAAGTTTCGCCTGCCGTAACCTGAGCTGAGTACGAATGAGGCAATCGAGTGTGTAACAGTCACGTTTGGATCCACAGATGTTGTAGCGCTAGCAATCATTCTTAACACGAAAGCAATGTTATCCATTGTGTCGGGTTCAGTTTGTTCACTCTGTCCGCAGGCAAAGTTAGCACTGACAAATTGTGTCAGACCGCACTGTCTTTCACAAACGCGTGCAAAGAAACAAAACGATTAAAGACTAGTTTACATATCAGAACACGTTATAATAAAGTCGGAACAGTGTGGCCAATATTGGGGGTTTATGAAATATGATAGTGATTACCTGAAGCAATGCCTAGTTTGATGCACAGTGTTACATTCAGGTGGACGGAAGTGTTTAAGGAAACTAAAAATATGTTAGGCAGATTTTCATAAACTGAGACCGTCACAATTACCACCCAATTCTTTTCGTTTGCACGTTGACCTTCTGTCTGTTTATTTTTGGCTATCAGTGTTTTGTAACCGCCGCATTTTTTCTCGTTTCCGGACACCTTTCGTCGTTGTGCACTTCCTCTCGCTTACGCTGATCTGTAACCACATAGAAATTGAAGCTGTTAATAGATAGAGTACATTGTGATGACAGTAGTAAAAATTACTAGCTTGATACAGGAGGTCAAAATGGTAGATTTCCTGAAAACAGCTTTAAGTTGATGTGATTTGGACATAGGTCACAGCTAATTTGAGCGGATTACAGAGACGTTTATAGCCGGACATTTGGTAGGGAGGGCGAGTTTAACGATTGAGTGGGATGTGAAACGTGCTTGAGTTGGTAACGTTTTGAACTTGTTATAAAAACAGGATAGTCGGAAGTCTACAAGACAAAAGGATATAATGGAGAAGCCACTACCAGGGTTATAGGAAAACGGCGATAACCCGCTAAGAAACAGATACCTTAATTCGTCTACTTTCTATATAAAATGGCGCGGTCAGTAAATGATCATATTGTGTACTTGGTGGATGAATGGTGCAAACTAGGTTGGCAACACGCACTCTATTAGACTTCTTGTTCAGGTTCCCAGAGTGATACTGGTTTGAATATCCTTGTCTTCGTCGATACAGTGGCTTAGTTTCCCTGATAATAAAGAATAAGCATTCATCTAACGAACAATCATGATGACAAATCTTAAGTAACCTTACCTGTCTGCTTCTCAAAAAAGCAGGATGAGTATATGCTTATTGATAACTCACTGTGAAACAGTATTTCTCAGTTATGGTGTTTAACTTCTACGTCAGGTTTTGTAAAAGTTTGAACGAAACATTAAAATTGTGAACATTGTGCTTTCGTTTAAATTGACCTTCAAAAGTACCACTCAAATAAAGCAGCCACGTTTACGACTCGATACAGATTATCACAAACATGCTATACGGAAAAGTCACTCACACAGTCTCACCAATTACACTCATATATAACTATTGTCAAACAACAAGGAATTGTCTCTGGTTTACAAACATATTTACAACTATGTTTGCTTTGAGGTCTACGAATATGTTTACTTTGACGTGAACTTCCTGGCACTCGTGAGTTGCATTCCTTACTAAGGATTTCTTAAACCACATGTGAATAAAATGAGTGGTGGTTACCATAAGTACTTATAGATGACAATCAGTATGCATGTAGGTGACTCGTGCTCACTCTGACTCATAATTAGAAGAAATCCTCTATATTCAAAATGTGACCTACTAAGAATGATGAACTGTAAGCACCAGCCTTTTCTGGCCGAGACAGATTGAAGTACTAAGGTAATATAGTCGTACATACCGTTGTCTGGCTAGTCGGTTGCACGAACTTAAGTCTGCAATTACTTGTTGTTATTGCCAAAAAACGTGTATATCTTAGATTGCATGACTGATAGCGAGGGAATTTTCATTCAGACTGCAGTATACCTATTTTGATAGCAAACAAATCACGTTACACCTAAAGGACTGCAAGTACTTAACATAGTAAGATAGTTGAAACTATCCAAATTCACGTGAACATGGTATCAGTAAGGCTTATATCTGAGTGCTTTAGAACCAGCAGGCAGCGTAAACTGACTGTTTAAAAGCCCAAACAGCCAATATTTTGCTATTGAGATACAGGCTTTCAAAATGAGAGGATGGTACGGTATTCAGGTCGATGTGAAATACTGAATGAGAAGGCACACCAATGGTTCGGGTACGTTGCGTTGGTGCATGCAAAAAAAGCGGAGAAATGGATTTAACGACGAATAGGCGGAAGTAATCAATGCGAATGTACACAACACAACTTCGGACAAGACATAAGTTATATTGCAACCGGAAAAGTCACTTGACCCAGGAAATTATTAATGTGCATTCGCCAAGAGGTTAGTGAAAATAAGTAAACAGGAATACAGATATTGTTCCATAGGGTTGATCTGTGTCCACATCTGTTGGCAACAGTGTATAGCCAGTTGACGTGTCGCACTGAGCATTAACACGCTTCTAATCACTGCATCCAGTTTTCGGGAGTATTCAGCTTTTTGGAATCGGAAACTGTCACTCAACCAATTGAAAATCCCCAGAGTGGCCATCAGAAAAAAGTGCACAGACGCGTGCAAAATTGTTATTTAGTTTCTCTATATTTGGTTTGGACCGTGCTACCCACTAGCGGCATTTCATTTGAAACAACAATCTTCCTTCGTGGTAGATTTCTTCATTGTGGTAATATTCCAATGCATTATTCCACCGCACATCAACCGAAACGAATAATTATTCATGCTGCGGCGAAAAGACGCACGGTGGGTCAACAACACCAGTAGTGCGGTAGACTTTCAATCTCCCTTTTTGACTGACAATTATACTTTGGTTTTTTGCTCTTGCGCTCCGTAAGCCACTCCATGTGTTCTCGATATGTTCTCGTCCGTATGGGGCAGGTTCGCAAGTGTTTCCGATACGTTCAAACTTTCTTGCTTTCGACGTATGGTCCACAGCCCGTCAAGATTACTTTTGATATGTTGTGGTTCGTCACGATGTTCTCCATCACTATATCTCACACGTGCCGTTTGGAAAGCCAGTCGCTTCGACCCAGTTTGTACAATGCTGTAGCGGGATCAGAATGTAATGTTCACCTCATGCGTTCAGTGGCAGTAGGCCCATAAGATCCATCGAGCGTGGCGTACATGTACTGACTGTAAGTGTTGATTGGTTCTCCTTCTGTCACTTTCCACTAACTCAGGCTTTTGATAGGCAGGAGTGTAAACCGTTATTTTGTTTTTCGTTTTCGGTCAAGCTGTTGCGTGTTTCAGTAGATCAAGCGTTCAGGCATTACTTTGTGGCAAATATCTACCAGTCCAGGCTTTTGAATTCGTTATAGGAGAGTACATAGATGTTTGGCATATTTCGATTCAGGGTTATTGCATTTCACAATATTGTCTCCAACTACCGCAAAACTATCCAGTCGCTTTGCTAAATGATTCATCAGACTTCAAAATGTAAACGTTAACCCTAGACAAGACGATCATGGCACGTTTCAAGTGATACAGGTTTCCACCACTTCGTACGTTTTCTTACGGTCCGCGTGTTTTATTGCCACTTGACAGTATCCGTAGCGCAAACCCAACAATGTGGATATCTCTGTTTTTGAAAGTATCAGCGGTGGACGGCATCCGCACCAGCATTATTTCCACCAATACATTCAATCTCCTAAACGCCGCACAAGAGCGTATTTCCGGTTTGAGTTCATCATGAGAATATGTGATTTGCATGGAATTCTGACTTCGTCAGTAAAACTCTCGTCCATGTCCTGTGATTGTCTTTTCACTTTCTATTCTGGATTAACCTGCATTCCGTTAGGCCTACGCTGCTGGAGAGCACCAACGGTTAATAGATTGCGTGCAATTCAGTTTCAAAGGCCGAGAGAGGGGTCGTCATTTTCGACTGTGCATTGGAGCAGAGGGTTGTGCAAATGAGTTTCCTAGACATACTTAGTAAGTTGAAGCAGTTCCGTTGAAATGCTGTGTGTTAGGGAATCCTTTGTGGTTGGCAGCTTCCTAAGCTTCATATCAATCACAACATCTGTTGTCTATGGTGTATCAGCTCCAAAAGTCGTCTGCCTGGTTGTTAAAGACACAGTAAAACGTTGCTTCAGGAGCTGGCACCTAATACACTACCTCCGTTCTTCTACACCACCACCTGACAAGTTACTGTCCTAAATTATTCTTGTAAACACCGATATTGGTTCTACACGGTCTTCCTTTAATAGCAGTCAATGACATGGTCGCAACTGCATCGACCATTATTGGTTCTTCCTTCCTGTCAAGCCCAGCACATATATCTGCAGACTCTTCTTGATAGCTTAATTACTAGTTCATCTGTCCAGCAGAAGGAACCATCAAGATGTTAGATCGTCTTTGTTACATTTACGCGCTCCATTCCTCGGCTTTATTCCCAGCCAATGAAGAAAACGTGAGTCCAAACGTTTACTGAAAACGGGTCAAAAACTAGGCCACACAGACGCGGAATAAATATGGCAGTCAAGTACGATAAAATGCAGTCTTGAGCATAGAACTTTTCAGATGCGACGACCGTGTAGGTGATAGAAAGTTGCCGAACGATTCACCTGACGAGTGCATCAACAAACAGGGAGATAAAGTTAAGATGAAATTGAAACGCACTGATGTCCAATTGCACGGCCGTAATTTGGTTGATCAACTGAAATAAAACAGAACCATTTGCTTAATATTGAATCCGCCTAAGGAATTGTGGACCAAACTGCTCCAACCCCACTCTGAACAGTTGACATTTGATTATACATGAAAGTTTCTACAATCACGAATATGAGGTTACCCACGACCACTGATTAAATGGTGATGCGTAATTTGTGTCTGTCCGCTTGGGTAGGAGGTGTACCATTTTAACTTAAGGACTAGGATTTTCGGCTTTCTTAAATCGTCGACTGGACAACTCTCTCTACCACTATTCTTCCCTACCACGTCTAAAGTAGCTTCTTTAATTATTATTCCCCCATAAGGTTGTTCTCAGTGTAACTATATCCGCAGGCAGTCGATCAGATACTTTCTGCATTTTTTATAGTGCCTGTATTTGTGTCTTTGATTCAATCCATTGAGTACAAGGACATAACTGACGACATCCGTGTCATCTGTACAAGCTGATCAAAGCTCAACAATCAGGTGACGTGAGGACTTTGGATTTAGTCGTGGACCGTCATCAAGAAGACTTTAAACACCTACTCCACCAGCAACTACCGTCGGAATCCGTGGGCCTCTTCCATAGGTTTGCTGTCCTACAACCCCCACAGTTCTGGCGACAAACGCCAATGGATCCTCTTCTCATTCGAACTGAGCCACCTTGAACCACCGTGACGACTCCTGGCTCTCGAGAGCAGTTAGCAGCGTCTCCTTCATAAGGAATTGCTCCATCTTTACAAGATTTCTTTCCCCAGAGTGTAGCATAGGCCAACCAGCAACATTCATAGAGCGGCCCGTCCTCCATGGCCAGTCGACCATCCAAGTCATATAGTTTACGCACTCCGGCTAGAGTTGAACAAAGTTTTGAAATAGCTGATGTTGACAAAGCAGTTTGTGGAAGGAAAGCCACTGCCAACATGGGACTGACTCAACATTGTTCTCGTCGCTTATACAAGGAAGTTGTATGAGTTGGCTCACGCAGCTCGTCAAATGTTAAGTGGGAGCGTTCTAACAATTCACGGGGTCAAATTGAGCACGGAAACTGAGGTAATAGTTTGTCCAACACTGTTGTCTTTGAAGATTGTACCCTCATCTACACCGCCAAAGGGGTGAACCATAGGTTGCGTGTTTCGTTTATGTTGAAGAAGACTGAATTAGCAGACCCACGGATTAATCGTCCAAAGTCACGACTGGCGAAACAAGCAGTTGTACTGCTCCGCTACAGGATTTGTCAGAACGAAGTCCAACCCACGCCTAAGAAGCTGATGAGGCTTTCGGCAACACTGGCGCCTACGGCAAAAGGGTCGGTGCGACAATTGGTCGGCCAAATTGACTTCTACAGTCGCGCTATAAGTACCTTCTATTGAGGAATCAAAACCGATTTCAGCGATAAGAAAAGTCAAGCAAAAATGTATAACAATCCAATGAATGACAAAATGCAAGCAAGTTTTTTGAAGTCAGAAGTAAATGAATAGTGCTTTATTTCACATGCAGCTGCAAACAAACTAAGAATTGAGCTGCACAGATGTAGAATAGAGATATTATTGCGTAGGTTGTTTATATGTATATGTTGTGTCAGCAAAAAACAACTATTCAGCGACAAATATGAAAAGTTTGTCCACAGTGAAGGCCCTCGGGAAATGGTCACCATATTCGCCGATCCGACGTCTAGAGATTTTCCATAAACTTCTGGATCCAATCGGCGATGAGACTCCGAGGAAATACTGTTCACTGGGTCTTGTGGAATTTCCAATCCGCTCGGTGTAAAGAAAGTGAACGACGTTCTTCTCTTACTCTTCCACACTTGACACACAGACATATTATACAAAATCACCACCAGAGTAGGCATTATTGAAGTGGATCACGATCCCAGACGACTACAACTAACGCAAACGACGGCTTCACTTTTCTGGAAGTGGATTATCAAAGTTTAGCGAGAGAGCAACTTACGGAAGAAATTATTTGGAGCACACTAATCAGACTTATTGTTGATTAGTTCAGGATTTTCAGTATTACCGACAAACATCTCAGAGAAACCTGTGAGGAAATGACATCATCACGCCTGTACGTAAGTTCACATAGCACAGAATGTTGGAAGGCTTATCGCCCAACACTGAACGATGTAGCCACCAATTACTTACTGACTTGCCGACAGTGTCAGCTCCTGTGGGGCAGTAACCACTTAAATTACTAGCCCACTCAACCACTCCCAGTCAACGGATTTGGAAATTTTGGTTGGCGGGCACTATGGACCCCTCGCATCAATCACTTTCAGAAACCGGTATATCCTCTTTATAACAGAACCTTTCACGAAATGAATCAAAGCACCCGTTGCAACCTATCAGTGTACAAGCACTAAACGGAGAACCATGATGAAGCACGTCTTTGCCGTTCATTGAATATTACTGATAGTTCACTACATCTGATCCAAAAATAGAGAGTTCCTGATCAGGGAGTTAATGCATGAGTATACCAGTTGATAAATGCTATCAGAACTGCAGATGTTGGCTAACCAGAACATTACAACTACGGAGGAGGTCGCTGAGGAGTAACCGATAGCAAAGTAATCCACCTAATACACTGTGTTCGACTCTGGTTCGATGAACAAGTACAAAAACACGCTTGCTCTGGGTGAAATGTGAACCGTATCTACGAAGTTCCTTGCAAGGTGGAGGGGACTCCATATTTCGGTTGAACACCGCAAACCAGGACAGGTGGCTAGCAATGAGAAATCTAGGCATTTGATTCATAAGTGCAAGTTAGGCAACTCATATAATAATCGATCAACACAGACCTTACATCGGATGTGTCACTGTCAAAATCACTGATCCACAGGTTGTTAAGTGAAGGAAAACAGACCGAGTGACCTTTGCTATAGCTAAGCCAGTATTTAAGTGTGTCGTGTAACAAATGTGAGCAGTCAAACTCGATTACACTATGCAGGAAAAAAACAAATGGGGTGCGGAAGTAGTCACCAGGCAATACAAGAACAGTCAGAAATCAATCTTACAAGAATTGGTGTTCTCCTGAAGTGAATTTGTCACTGGAAATGGCGCCTTCCCAAGGTTACCATTACGTGCAAGTAAATTATTAATGTTATTGTGTTACTTAGGCACTGTGTCAGTTTGCTGAACAAAACTTGTTTCTGTCAACCGTGTCCTTTGTTCACAACAGTACCACCAGCTCCCTTGATGTTTATTAGCCATTCTATGCGCTCACTTTCTAAGATTCCTAATGCTCTAGTGGATTATCACCGCTGCTGTTTGGCTGAACATTTTAAGGTTCCGATTTTCATGACCAAAGCTTATTTTTACTTCAGTCTGTTTAGTTGGATGATCTGTTGAACAATTGAGTCGCCCGTTGCGTGGGAGCGCAAAAGTTTAGGTCACTAACAGGTTTATTTGCGTCCTTTTTTCAAGTCGCAGGTCAATGCTGGTTTTGTTGAGCGTTTCTTTTACTCTCTCCACAACCAGTAGTCATACGTATTCTCTGGTTTCTCATTTAAAAATTATTCTGGCAATCTCGGCAGTTTTGACCTTCTCGCTTGACTAGTTTTGACAAAGCCTGCTTCCTCGATGCTGAAACCCACACTTTTTCATTAGTTGTAAAGTTATTGGGACTTATTATCTGAGTATCTTAACTCCATTAGAGAGCAGCAAGTAAATCGAGCAGGCAGTTAGCTGAGGATTGGATTTTCGGCGTTAATATTCAGCCGAACCGTTTTAAAATATTCCAAGATACAGGACAGAACAAATACTACTTTTCATCTTTTGCAAATATGTTGGCTGTTGCTAGCTGCCACGGCCCTCCCGGCAACGCTTGTGGTATCAGCCTTTTCTCAACACTTGAGATTATATGATCTGCAAATATTGTGTTTCGCTATATGAGCATACATGCTGTTTGTGACGCTTGGCAAACAGTTAGGTTCTGTTGTTTCCATAAGACAACTGTTTACTTTGTATTGTGCAAACAGATTTGTGCACTGTACTTTTGTTGCTAGAAAAGTATTGTTTTGAAAATTGTTCCCACCACTTGAACAAGCTGCTCATGGTCCTAGTTCTGCGGCAGATTTTCTATTTACCGCGAACAACCTTTTTTAATTACATAACTCAACTTTTCAAATGTTCGATCCTTTCCAGTTAGGGTCTGTATGTACCACTGACATTTTCCCAAATGTAAACGTACCGAAGCGTTTCGGGGAAAACCTCTACCACTCACATTATCTTGCCCGTTCACATATAGTTTCCTCTCGCCATTCAACTGCCTCTGCTATTTTAGGTTACCGGCTCTCTATGTTGTATTTACGTTACCGCAAATCTGGAATGAAGTTTGATCACCATCGTAAGCCCATGTTGAAAATATGGTTATGTCGGAACCATAAAGCTTATATTTCAAATTCGACAAACGTTAGTTACCAGACTCTGACTGTCTTTTGTGTCAGTACCTAGTCGGGCGCATTACACTAGACAACACCGGAGTACTGATGAGTAGTAAGGGGTTTTGGCTCTCATGTGGACTGGACATCACCCCCAATTGATCGTAGCCGTCACATTTCATTAGACTTTTCAGTTAACCCCTTTCGAAAAGAAGCACTAGACTCGGGTTCCACTTGCATTATAGCTCGTCAGTATTGCATATTCTTGACATCGCTTGGACTAGAACTTCGGCGAAACTCGAGTTTAGTTTTTTTTTCCGAGGAGGCCGACCAGAAAGAGTACGGAACTGCGACAGCAACGGTCAGTTGTTGGCAGTATTACATGCAGCCCGAGTAAACGATACAACATGTCTTTGAATTTCTTCAGGCTGACAAAAGGAACTCATCCAGTGTGCAAGGCAATTGATTCGGTAATCTTAGCTACAGGCAGAAGAATAGTGTTTGGCATACGACCAAAAAGGTATCAAAAACAAAGAAGTACTCATCAAAAACCTATGAATTTTATGACACATGACGAAAATAATCATTATGGTGGCCACAAAATCGATGGTGTAAATGATATCGAAGCCCAGAACTTTTGTTAACTCTGTATTTAAACAGAAAAAGTACATCATTTAAGATAGGTTGTTCTTCCGATTGCCGATCAGTAAACTTGTTCTCTCTAACACGTGACTCTGCTCAATTCCATACTCGTGGTTGAGTACCAAGGTGTTCTGTTCCACAGTTGAAAGTAACTTACCAGTACCACATTGACAAATGCGCAGCAGACCAGTTGGTACCGTCGTCCCTTGTCCTTAGTAAGACGAACGGTGTAAACTCCCCTTGACACAAAGGTGCACACGAAATTTTTCAGCAGTTTTGAAACTTACCAAAGCTTATTGATTATCGTGATGGGGGATGACGTGCAGTTCATGGGGACACGGTTCTATTCGTGTATGGCACTTCGTGGAAGTTTACATAGTTTTGTACATTTCCCATTCTACCACGCATGGACCCCGTCGCAACACTAATAGAGATATATTGTGAAACACGCTTCCGCCTGCCCAATCGCACTGGACCCCTTCCTGTTTCCACCGTCAAGATTTTGGTCACCTCTTTTCCCACCGTCTCATTGATATGAATGCCAGCAGAGTGGATAAATTTTAAACGTTTCACTACTCGCCACCCTAACGTCTTAAATATCAAGAACAATTCTACCGTGTATACGACTGCAAGAACTGGGAGTCCTGCATCAGTCCCATCACATGCTGGTGGACAGATTCTACCTGATGACGTTTCCTTTTCAAGAAATTCGAAGCATTCTAAACCAACCTATATGCTACCATAGTGGCAATATTTCTGTCTTCATGTTCTGTCAAGGTCACATTCATTCTTCATTTCCAACACAATGTCGAAACATCACAAGTTGGTATTTCTGCACTTCTTCAAGCAACTTCCTCAGCATCCGTTCAGCTTCAGGCCATTGGTAGCTGTCCATCACATTCAACACCCCGATTGTGTCTACTGAAATCGTACCCACCAAAATTATTTTGAAGCAAACCGAAATATTTTTCTTGTCTTACAGCATGTAACGTATTTTTTTGGTTCAAATAAAAACTTCAAAATGACAGAAATTGGAGCGGCACTGAAAGGTGTGTGTTTCTTGGAAAAATAAAACCAATTGTAACGAGAAACAGCCTTATTTATATTTGCGTTAACCATTGGAGAATAATCAAGTTACTTTCTGGCCAGCTATTGATGTTCGCCGCGTCGTTTCAAACAATCTGTTTGTTAAAATTCGACACACTCAAACAAACCGTTTTACTCGCCAACACCTTACAGATACATATTACGTAGAAGGAGATCGACCGAGGCTGATCGAAACCAAGTGCGTTGGCGACATCTTTTGCGTGATCTTTGGTGTCCTCAGAGGAGGACAGTGCTTCATTCTTATCCCTTTATATTAGCCGACTCAGCATTATTCATTCATCCTAACTTTTTTTCAAGAAGTTGAATCGAAAAATAATTTAATTTTTTCAAATATACAAATCAGTTAACGTGCGGGTGATATGTTGCAGTGTTCAGTGCCTCACAAAAACCATGTGGGATGGTTAATACATGCTACGTTTTCCAGTTTCTCTTCGTTTTCGTGCGAAAGAGGTTTGGTAAAAAGTATTTCATAAATCCCAATATATTTTCACTTCCGATAAGCCGCAATCAGAACAAGGGTGACTGAGGAAAACGTTACTAACAAGTTTTTCCTGGGCACCAAAGCTGGGTCCACAATTAGAAGAATGAGAGCAACAAGCCCGGTTGAATGACTCAAAAGATGACAATTGCTATCTTCATGATTCAAAGAACGGTCTCAAACGGAAGCTGAATTTTCGCTGACCACTGTGCTTCTACGTCGGTTAAAGCTCTGTTCAGGCCACATTTTGTTAATTATATCCAGGGCGAACAGTACAGATCATTTGCTACTAGGTTGAAATTGGACGTGAACATAAGTACACAATTCCCACTTTGATATACTCGGCTCATGGTTGGTACGGGTTGACAGTTACAGTCGGGCTGTGTCCACAAAACTGACAGTGCCAACAGGTTAATGATCCAGCAGTTACTTTAGTGGAACTTTAAGTGTTATAATCATCGGATCGGCATTCAATGCGTATGCAAATTACGGTGGATTGCAAGCGAAGCACTAATTCATAACTCACAAAGGAACACGACGTAAGAACCACGTAGAAATGGGTGTAGAGAGGTGTAGTGGGATGCTGAACGTCACTGCAGAGCGGGTCGTAACAAGAGAGTTATCAACTGACCGGACACAATCGGTGAAGCATGCGTTGTACGGGAGTGAGTAGTACATATTTGGCACGCATCTCAATCAAACTAAATGTTGTAGTCAAGTTCATTAACTACACGACTATCATCACCACCATTGGGGAACACGGCGTTGAATGGGCTACTAATAAACACTTTCGGACGGAACATTCTCCCCTTGCTTCCACACATCCGGTCGGTACAATCTCACAAGCACAAAATACACGAGAATCGAGTGGAACTAAACACCCATTGTTCAAATCCAACGTCCAGTTAACCTGTGGCGGTCAAGTTGCTAACACAACAGATGGGCGATCTATTTTTTCACCAATCACCCGTTCTCCCTTGTTTCTCTTGCTAGCCTTCGGAAGTTCTGTCTTAATGGATCAGTTGAGTTTGACCTTTTGATTGCTAGGTTATCACACTGACAACACTTTTGGTTTACGGTTAACATGGCACATTCGTGTCGGTGCCAAACTGAGCGGTCAAACCACCATATAACCTCACTGTCCATGTCCCGATTCCGTACGTTTGGTTGGGTCAAAACAGATGGCGACGGTCAATACCATTATGCCATTATTAAATTAGGAATTTTGAAAGCTTTTAAGGACGCATCATGCATAATATGAAACCACTTAACTGCAGTTAACTAAAGCTGTATCGCGTAAAATAGCTGTCCGGCAGAATTCAGCAGTGTCTACACCAGTCACGAGTCAGCAGCACAAAGAAATTGAATTATCAACCAAACAGGGGTGCCGATTTCAAGGCTTGGCTCAGACGTGATGCAGACCTTTTCGGTGGGGACGAAACGATCTTTAAAGACATTGCCCAAATTTGACTAATTCTCCAGATACTAGGTGCAGCGGAACAATCCGATTGTTGTTACTACATTTCTACAGAATATGCGTTTAAATTTTCATTCTTAGACGCCATACAGTGTTTAACTAGCACTTTTATCAGGTGTTCACCACCGTTCATCACTTGATTTGACTACCCTCAACCCAGTCAATTGTACTTCGAGGATTTTTCATCACTGGCTGATGTGGTCAGTTGTGAGTGTGGGAAATTTGTTTCAACAAGCCGTACCAATGAAGGGTTTAAGATATTAGTTTGTGTGCGTGAACTAACATACTCTCCAAACGTAGATACTCGTACACGTATCTCACTGCAGCTAGAGAGGAAATCAGACGTAACATTGCAGACGGTGGGAGATGGGTAACAGTGGTTAGTAGATCTCGGGGACGACACTAAGTTGATCAAAAACATGAGCAACGCCGAGACAGGTGTCGACATGCATGTCATCGGAAGACAGGACGCAGCTAGACGATATGTTTCTCAGCAAGAACGGCATAAATGCGTTTGTGCTGTGAAGACTGTGAAGACTGGTTTTCAAAAACAAAGTTTTAGACTCAAAAGCGGTTTAAAAATTGCATGAAAGGTATCCTAACCTTTTAAACATAGTCTTGCTGAGAGCACACAAACAAAGACTACCCTTTACCTTTATTCAGGGGGTTAATCGACTTTTTTATATCAAAAGGCCGGCTTTGTGCGCAATTACTGTTTTGCTGAAGAATAAAATGAACTGATACAAAAACACGGGAATCACTAGTTCAGAAAACCACCCACACCAACAAGAGTAATCTAAAAACAAACGGTCAGCTAACGTTATTTGGCAAACACCAACTGATCTGAACGAAGCCTTAGGGGCAGCTGCACCCGATGCCCGCTCCCGAGGATCTGAAAGCAAAGTTAGACAGTGATAAAGTATTTTCTAAGATTGTTTCCTCGACGGCCTTCTAAAACTCACGGCCGACACCTACGTTAGATAGTTCCAATTTAAGTGTAACTGCTTGCCGTTAGGTGTAAAGTTTGCTCCAGCGATCATTTGACCAATTAAGCTGACGATAGGTGGTTTAAAATGTCAGCTCGTTTACTTAGACAAAGTCAGCATTGTTGGTGCAACGACTGAAAATCAACAGACGCATCTTGCTTCGGTTATTATGTGTGAGGTGTAAAAATGCATGTTAATCTCGACAATCGTTCTATCTTCAATGAAGATATTCAAAGCATTGGTGTGAATACTGCTCAAGAAAGTCGTAGGCTAGACACAGAGGCGATAATTCTATGAAAGGATTGATTACATCAAAAATTAAAACCACCCCTCAGCAATCCGAGTGTTGTGAGCCAAAAACGCGGATAGCACAAGGGTTGTTTTCTTCACGAAAGCAACACATGGGTCAAGTGCTTAAACAGGATAACAAGAAACACTCATTGGCGTACGGTACTGGGTCCAGACCGTCTCGATTGCTACATACATTGAAGCCCAGTTCCTTTATGTAGCGAGAACCATTTTGTGCGATGTTGCACTCCGATGTTTCTTCCTGTATTTTTCCTGCGGCTACTTCGATGTCAAAATGCATGCCCTGGCGCTCTCTATTTAATAGCAGCCGTGTGAGTAGTATAACACGATCGCTCACCCTCACTACACTCCTCCCTCCGCAAAAATTGTTCCAACTGCAGCAAAAGCCTTCCAGATTCTCTTCGTTCTCTCACTGATCAGCGTATCAGCCTCGGGGACGATGACGCTCCTGGTGTGCAGTTTCTTCTGTTCGGAGTGTCATACCACTTACAAAGCTGGCTCCCGTGCACTCGATGTTGATTCCTATCATTCTTGATCAGATACACTGGACCGCGGCGATCCACTACCAAATAAGGCCCTCTCCACCTCGCCAGGAACTTCTTCGATCCGTGTTCTGTTGCGCCTGGACTCCCCCTGTCTCTCTATTTAACCTTCGAATCAATTTCAAACACGGCACTTCGGTCCGACAACCTTGCCGTTGACTGCTGCTTAGAAATTTCTTGTGCGTTGGTCAAGTTTTGGTTGGCCACTCTTCAAGCTTCCGCTAATTCACGCATTCTCATCCGCCTGTCTCCCCACGAACCAATCTCCTGATCCACTGGCAGGCGTGGCACGCCACCGTACATTAGCTCGAACGGCGACTTCTTCGTTGTTCA